>OY970827.1:40009557-40609557 GCA_963853835.1 Calendula officinalis | reverse complement strand
AGCAATCCATTGATGAGCTACATTCCATGCTCAAGACTAATGAGTTGAGTTTGGGGACCAATTTTAAGAATGATCTCATACTAATTGATGATGGTAGTGAAAAGAGAAAGAGGCGCAGTGGAAAGGGAAAGGGTAAAACCAATCTCAGCCAAGACGTGCCAAAGGGTAATGGAGTCAAACAAAAGGTCAAGAAGGTGAAGCCAAACAAGGCAAGGACCGAGAAACGGTGTCTTGGTTGTGGCGAGGGTCAAAGGGTAGGAGGCAATGCAAGCTCCTCAGTTGACTTGACCAACTTCTAGATATTCACTTCAAGACACTTGTAAAGTTTATTACGAGTAACTCAACTTTTGCAATCCTTTATTGCAAGAGATGATGGAAAGTGAAGATGACCTGCATGAGATAGTAATAACCACACAAGCACCAAGTTGATTTTATAATTCAGTATTTTTTATTTTGGATTCATGAAAAAAACAATTTTATTTTGTTAAGACAAATTTTTATGTTAAAACTCGTTTTTGGTTTTCCCAAATTATGAATCCATGGTTGAATTATAATGTGTGCATGTGTGATAAATGCACTAGTCAAGTTTTATGACTAAATTGTAAGTCAAGTTTTGATTTACTGATAATCTCATGATTTATATTTGTTTGATTGTTGAATGAATAATAATATCTTGGAAGCTCAATTACTTAGATGCTAGTAATTAGAAAGTTTTTCTAATGAAATTATTTAAGAGTTTTTATGGAAAGCATAAAGTTCAAGGAACATTGAACTTATTTAAAACATCTTAAGTAATGGTTACTTATGATAGTAAGTTTTAAAGTATTAGTGTTAATATAGTATGATTATATTGGATATAATCAAGATAGACTTTAAAGAGTATTATTAAAAGTCTTTCATACTTGTGATAAAGGAATTTAATGAAGTTATAATTCCCTAATAGGAATAATTGGATATTCGTGTAATCCAAGGAAAATTACTTAGACATTAAATGAACTCTTAAAAGGGACAAACTATATTAAAGAATTTAAGAATTAAAAGGTATTATTGCAAGTCTTTTATACTCGTAATAAATACAACATTTGATCAAGTCATAATTCCGTAATAGGAATAATGGATATTTGAGAAATCAAAGAAATGGCTTTGGCATTAAATGAGATTCTTAAAAGTTACTAATACACTTAAGAATTGGAAGTATTGTTTCAAGTGTCTTATACTTGTTAGGTACAGTAATCAATGAAAGTCATGATTCCCTTCAAAGGAATGTTGGATATTCGCAAATCCAAAGGATGACTTTGATAATTGATTAATTCTTAAAGGGTTAAACTATAAGTTTTGACTAGGTCAAAAGTAGTAGTTTAAGTGATGCTTATTTCCATAAAATTTAGTGGGAGCTATGACTAACATATTCATTAAAGGTATTAATGAATTAAGTAAGTTAGTAAGATATTACCAAGAAGTTATTACCAAGTCGTTAGCCAAAAAGTTAAGAGAAATGATAAATGACCATTGATTAGATTATTGCAAGCCTAATAGCGTGGTCACAAGTCTTGTGATTAATTATTGCAAATCTAATAGGATATTCACACTCCAGTGAATAAGTTAATCATTTAAGGAAATTTCTTTAACTAGTAATATATCTACAAATCAAGTGACTAAAAGAGGCTTTAGTTACAAGGCGAATTTTATGAATTCAAGAAACTAAGGAGTTACTTTACAATCCACCTATGTTTACCGAATTGCATTAAAGGCAAGACTAGAATAGTGTTTTTCAAATACTTGTCTTATGTCTTTAGTTTAATAGAAATGACTAGTTCGGTGATAAAGTTACAATTAAGGTTGTAAAAGTCATTAAGTAATCAACGCGAACAAAAGGAATAAGTAATGATCCAGTAATAATACTGTATCTATGTCCAGTAAGGAATAATACATGAGTTAGCATCATTATTATTCAGACTTTGTATCTTTTAAAAGATACATGAATAAAAGTTACTTTATTCAAAAGATATAATCTGTGACTACTCATCTTGGTGGGAACCTTGATGGGACGTTAACGTCATCGCGGTATTTGGTGGTAGATTCGAAGTTCTTCGAAGATAGCTACACGACTTTTGTGTAAACCAAATATCGGTGATATTCTGTTGGAGCTCGACGAATATTGGATTGACCACCGTGATAATACTTCGTGGTTGAAAAGTTCAAAAGTATTATTCACTAGGATTGTCCTTAAGCCTGAGGTATTTTGTTTGGGATACAATGACTAATGTACTTTGGTTCGTCTTAGACAAGCCTGAAATATGGTTGTCATACGAGGCTTTACTGGATGCAGAGGAAGCTGTATTTTGAATCGAAATATAACAAGATGGTAATTGCACCTCCTTTTTAGGAGAGATATTTATGGGTCCCTTGACATGATGATAAACTGAAAATGCACGGCCGTGCTCAACGAACTGATTTGTTCTTTGTCGTTATCACACAGTTTTAAATCAAGAGGTCAAGAAATGATTTTCGAGTACAGGAGTTGATAATTTCTACCATGCTCGTATTCGTTATCACAAATATCGTGCTGCAAGGGATAAACCTAACACCTTACCCAAGAAGTAAAGACGGAGTGTTCTTTACTAGACGACGCTATTAATATGTTTTTCTAAACAATACCTGGGTATAAGAGTTTCTATGGGTTGGTTATCCTGTATTGCCTGCTAGAGGGCCGCTGCAGGACTAGTGTCATCAAGCTAAGGTTACGAACATGCACAAGTGGTAGTCTGTTGGATTTATGTGCACAGTTAGTCAACCTATGATGTCACGTCCATGTCTATAGGACACTCAAGGGTCACACCGGTGAGTGCATGTAATACGGGAAAGATATGTAATGATACTTGGAAGAGGAATGATTCATAATAGTCATTTATGAATTAGTTAAGTATTAAGTTAAGTTTAACTTATTACTAGATTAGTTTATCTAACTAATTAATACAAGTATTTGTACATTTACTAGTTGAGTAAATATACAATGTGTTAATTACAGATTACCCATAATATGATTTAAAGTAATTAAATCATATGGTGTTGGATAATACTATTGTCTAAATTATATAAGGTTTGTTATATAATTAATTATTAAAAGTATAAATACAAAGTATATATATTTTGTGTATATAATATACGGAATATATTAGTGTATTAATACTAGACATTTAATAATTAAGTGTAACTATAATAATTAGATAAACTATAAGGGTTGGAAGTGTAAAAGGAAAAGTTTAATTAAGAAACATTTCTTAATTAAATTAGAAGGACTTAAGTGAAAGATCTTCCATTATAAATAGAAGATCTTAGGCTTCACTTTATTCCTCTAATTCCAATACCCTAGCCACGAAAATTATGCTCCCTCCACACCCCCTATTCGGCCGAAACAAGCTAGAGGGAAGAACACATGTCTTGTGTTCTTCGTGTTCTTCGAGTTCTTCGAGTTTGTCGAATAAGTTTCATTACAAGAGCTTATCTAGAGGGCTTCTCGTTGTGTTTATCACTGGTGGATCTATCTTGAGCAATCTAAGGTATTGATTGGAAGAACTCTTCCTCCTCTTCTCTATTCGACCGCAACACAAGCATGTGTGTTTCGGTGTGTTCGATCGAACCGTAAGCCAAGAACCTTAGGGTTCTTGGTGTTCATCGTTCAAGTATTTTTCTTTCTTGTTAATCTAGTTTAGATTTCCAACATCCCATAATCCTTTAGGGTTTAAGGATTAAGTTTAATCTCAGTTCCGCTTTTAGGGATTAAACTAGCTAGTTGGTTTAACCGGCAAGAACAAGTTCATGTTCTTGACAGTATGGTTCGAACCAAGCATACTAGGAGGTTGACCCAAGTGGTCAATCAGTTATAATGAAACCCTTCATGAACCCTAACCCGAAACCCTAGCTAAACCGAAACTAGGTCAACCCTAGTTGACCGATTGACCCGTTGACTCGTGTTGACCCGCACGTATGTGAAAACCCTAACCCTAATTCGATCCCTAATCCTATTCGGAAAACCTAACCCTAGCCGAACCCTAGGTGGAACCCTAATTGACCTTGGTTGACTTTTGTTGACCAAAGGTTTGACCCGCAAGCTAAATCGGGTCGAGGCCGGTACTCGACCCATTCTCGACCGAAAAGTCGAAGAAACCCTAATCGGGTCAAGGCTTGATCTTGATCTTGACCCATTCCTATAGCCAAATCAAGGACCCTAATCGGCCCTTTGGCCAAACCCGAACTCAATTGGGCCCAATCCCAATCCGTGGCCCATTACCATTCGGTCCATGTATCATTAACAAGCCCATTTAGCCCATCTTGGCAGGCCTTGGCCCAAGTGACAGCCCATTAAGCCAAACTAGGCCCATCAAGCCTAACCCAAGCCCACTTCACTTGAAACCTACTAAACAAATCATTTCGGCCTAATAAGGTCCACTAACCCTAGTTCACTCGATGTCACAAAACATAAAACATAACATAACGCATGTCATATATAACTTATATTAATAGATCGCCTGTGCTATTAGCTTAGTCTAATTAGAAACGTTATTGCGTTTAGGAAGCTAGAAGACTTTGTGAAGTCCCTCTGAGTTCATTGAGTGCTAAGCTTTGCCCAGGTGAGTCCACATCCCCTTTTTACTATTTTTACTGTTTTATAAACTATTAGGGTGAAAAACATAAACATTGCTACATTTACTATTTCATTATATGACTGTACAACGAACATTTCACATTCCATTATCACTTTGACATGACAACAATTATTATGCCGGACTAAGGCACCAACAATCATTAACTAATGTATCTAGACCATGGATATGCAGATAGTACTATTGGCTGACACTCATCCTCCCAATATTACTTGATCATTACTTGGTTATCCAAGACATCTTTCGGGAGTGTATATCCATAAAAGAACGATTACATACTGGAGTTGAAGTGTTGATTGTGGACTTAGGGGTTGGTATATTAACTCAATAGACTAGCTACCTGTTGGGGATAACAGTCATGCGATGTCATACTTAACAAACTTATTCAACACACTTTACATCTTAAAAGTATGAATTGTAGATTTTTCTTTAATTACATTACATTTTCATACTCATTTTACAAAACATTTCAAGTGTTGAACTTATACATTTTCAGTCATAAAACTATTATATCAACAATCATTTTGGGTAGCAAACAAATCATTTTCAACATAAAAACTCAAACCCTATGGATTCACTTAACATTATTTGTTGACCCTTTTACTTTATGTTTTTCAAGTACTTAGGAGCTCAGTGAGACTGGAGGATATGAGCAAGTGGATTGTCGTGAGCCATGAATAAAATATTTAAGTTTACGAACAATCATTTCATTTTGAAACAATTTCTATTTTACAAAACTGTTATTTTTGGAAACTTTCCATTTTTAGGAAGTAAAACCATTTTTCATTTGTTATTTGTGTGGTTGTTTGTTTACATAATTTTTGCTATGTCATCATGAACGTTACACCTCCGTTATTTTACGCTTCATCAATTGGCGCCATCTGTGGGACCGAAATTTTCTCAAAAAGAAACTAAAAATAGCCCGCAAACGCTACCGACTAGCAAGAACGAGCACATAGCTATGAGTGGGGACGAACCGCCTCAAATCACGACTCAAGGAATAAAGGGTGTCCTAGACGGGCAAAGCGTCGAATCCGCACCCATCACCCAAGAGGCAAGCGGACCTAGCAAAATAATCTCAGAACCGGATCTAGAAGACCCGATCATGCAGTTCGTGGTCCATAATTTTGATCAGATGAACGCCATGTACAAAGCCTTCACCCGAAAGCTTAGAGAGCTGCCACTCCAGCCGAAGATCACAACCGCAGATCCTCCAGTCATGGAACTACTGGTCTCAGACTCAGATGATCTGAGATCAGGAAAACCAAAAGAAAACACTCTCGTCGAAAGTGGCAACACTGACCCCTCCAACAATCGAGTTGCCACAGAAGCGAAGCCTCTCACCAACACGACTAAAAGGAAGTCGGATACAAATAACGATTTCTATTATGAACCATTCATATTTAAAGAGTCAGACAGAGACGTGAGTGACTTGGTGGCTTCCCCGTTTACTAAACGGATACAAGACTATGACATGTTAGATGGCATCAAAGTCCCGACGAATCTACGTACATATTGTAGGAAAACCTTGTAGGATTCACATGGCGGAAACTTGAATCCCACATACTTGATCATTACTAATCAATGAGATCACTTGAATGATGAGATGAATAAGAACATTACCTTTAGATTGCTAAAGAATGATCCACCTCTACTGCACCACCTGAACACGCTGCAAGACCGCGTTGTGCCAACAAAGTATCACACAAGAACTTTTGTGTGTGTGTGCTCGGTCGAACTCGAACCCGAAACCTCTTTGGGTTGTTCTTCGTGTGACGGCCAAGGAGAGGAAAGGGAGAGATTAGGGTTTAGAATGTTGCAAGTGATTAACCCTTAATCCTTGTCCCTTAGTCCTTACTTATAAGGAACTAATTACAGTTAAGTCCTTGGAGTTTAATTATGATTAATCTCATAATTAAACTTCCTATTGACACTTTAAACCCTTGGACTTTTACTAGTTAATTATTTGTCTATTAATTAACTGTCCGTTAAATATTTAACTTAATATTTAACCTTCCTCATAAATAATAATCAACTTATTATTATTATTATTTATTCTCTTCTTTATAATTAACTTAACTAGTTAATTATTCCACACAACTTACTTTATTCGGTTGTTCATTATTGGGTGTGTAGTGGTGTAACCCTTTAGTGTCTTATAACATTGGACACGATGACAGGTGTGAATATCTGTGCACATAAATCCAACAGACTCCCACTTGTGCAAGATAAGCATCACTCACTAATCATCATTAGCCTAAAGTGGTCCCTAGCCAGACATTTAGGATAACCAGGTTATAAGATCACTTACATCCAGAGATAGTATTCATACCGATGAATTACACTTTCAAATTTTCATTTCGCATCATGATATTTCTTAATAAAAGTAATAGACATGGAGCAGGGATCTTGTTCTATATACTCATATTTTCTCGACCCTGATTTCGACTTTCTACAGTAACGGATTACCGAATGATCTAATCATTCTCCGAGCGCGGCCACACATTTCAGTAGTCTTAATCGTCGAGCGGCCATGAAATATCTCTTCTAATTAAAGAAGGTGAAAATTCCATCTTGACTGTTGGCATTCTCGAACACGACTTCCGCTGTCTTAGTCATGTTCTTTATGATCACCCTTTTACGGTGTTACGTTAGATAAGCGCTAAAGATCAGAAGTCATCGCGTCTCAAACCATACATCTCAGGTCAGAGGACATCTACTCTAAATTACTTATGCTTGGGCTCCATGAAGTAATCTCGATCTTTTGGTCAAGTCTAATGTTTAGCAAAACTCTGTAAACATCTACGAATATTTATTTTAACAACACTTGTATCTCTATTTAATAACTATGAATAGATAAATATTCATAATGGTATTAGCTCCTGAATCTAGCTCCCACTAAATTCAAGCAACCACAGACATTTAGATACTAAAAAACTTTGCGTATCAGGGATAGGTTTAAAAACATGTTAAAAATACATAATGTGAAATAATTACGTAAAACTTTCTATTTCAATCCCACGAAATGTTATTACATAATGTATCGATTTCAAACATATCTATGGTTCATAATCAAAGGTCACTAGCTACCAATATCTAGGTACTGCATGCCTATAGCATTTGCATGCTTCTAATGCTTTGGTCCAGCTAGTGGTTTCGTCAACGGGTCAGCGACGTTGTCATCCGTTGGTATTTTCTTAATTATAATATCAACTTCTCTGACATACTCACGTATCAGATGATATTTCCTGCGTACATGCCTGGTCTTTTGATGCTCTCTTGGTTCAACAGATTGCGCTATTGCACCACTGTTATCAGAGAATATTTCGATGGGTCTAGAGATACTGGCAATAACTCTAAGATGCTCGATAAAATTCTTAAGCCACATGGCTTCTTTTCCAGCATCATTTGCCGCAATGTACTCAGCCTCTGTAGTCGAATCTGCTATCATATCTTGTTTCTAACTCTTCCAAGATATAGCTGCTCCGTTCAGTGTAAATACAAACCCTGATTGTGACTTGTAATCATCTCTGTCGGTTTGGAAGCTTGCATATGTGTATCCAATTACACACAACTCTTCCATCGAACCTCCAAAGACCAAGAACATATCTTTTGTCCTTCTCAAATACTTGAGAATGTTCTTGACAGCCACCCAATGGGCCTCACCAGGATTCTTTTGATATCTGCTCGTACTTATGGAGTAAGCAATATCGGGCCTAGTACATAACATGGCATACATTATTGATCCAATTGCCGAAACATATGGAATCAAACTCATCCTAGCTATTTCCTTGCTAGATGTAGGACTCTGAGTTTTACTCAGTGTAATGCCATATGTCATCGGATGAATCCTCTCTTAGAATCATTCATACTTAATCTCTTCAGTACTTTGTCAATGTATGTAATTTGACTAAGTCCAATAAGCCAACTAGATCTATCTCTATAGATCTTTATACCTAGTATAAACGCGGCTTCTCCCAAGTCTTTCATCTAGAAACATTTACCTAACCAGGATTTTACTCCTTGTAATGCTGGTATATCATTTCCTATAAGCAGTATGTCATCAACATACAAGACTAGGAAGATTACTATGCTCCCACTGAATTTTGGGTAGACACACGCCTCGAACTCACTCTTGACAAAACCATATTCCTTGATTCTTTTGTCAAAGTGTAAGTTCCAGCTCCTAGATGCTTGCTTTAATCCATAAATAGATTTTAGCAACTTGCATACCTTGTTAGGATTCTTTGGATCAGTAAAACCATCTGGTTGTATCATGAATACGTCCTCTTTCAACTCCCCATTAAGGAAGGCCGTTTTAACATCCATCTGCCATATCTCATAGTCGTAATATGCAGATATGGCCATAAGAATTCTAATTGACTTAAGCATTGCAACTGGCGAGTAGGTTTCAGAATAATCCAGACCATGTGTTTGCGTGAAAGCCTTCGCGACAAGTCGTGCTTTGTAAGTATGCACTTTCCCATCCATGTCAGTTTTCTTCTTGAAAACCCACTTGCATCCAACAGCACGTGACTGTGGTGGCAAGTCTGATAACACCCAAACTTTGTTGTCATACATGGATTGCATCTCTGCTTCCATAGCCTCGAGCCATCTTTCAGACTCCACGCCATCAGCAGCCTCGCTGTAGGTCAATGGTTCTAGTAGACTTCCATCATCTTCATCGATCATGAATCCAAGATACCTAACTGGTTCTTGGCCTGGTCTACTGGACCTACGAGGGTTGCGTGTTTCTTCTTCCTCAACCGGTGGGTCTGGTTAGGGATCAACAATTCTTTGTTGAACCACTGGTTCGACTGAAGTCGTAGGTGGATCTTCTTTCTCTTCAATTTATTGAAGTTCTATTTCTTTTCTTGGAGTTTCAGTTCCTAGAAACTTCTCCTCCAAGAAGACACCTTTCCTAGCAACAAAAACTTTGTTGTCTTCTTGATGATAGATATAATATCCTAAGGTTTCCCTTGGATATCCAACGAAGATACACTTATCTGACTTGGGGTTTAGTTTGTCTGTGAAGTTACGTCTAACGTATGCTTCACAACCCCAAATCTTGAGAAAAGACAATTTTGGCTTTCTCCCCGTCCAGTGCTCCAACGAAGTCTCTTCTACTGACTAGGTTGGAACCCTATTCAGTGTAAATGCTGCAGTCTCGAGTGCATGTCCCCAAAATGATAGTGGTAGTGGGGCGCGACACATCATTGAACGTACCATGTCTAACAAGGTGCGATTTCTCCCTTTCTGATACACCATTCATCTGAGGTGTATACGGAGGTGTGAGTTGTGAAACAATCCCACATTCTTTCAAATGATTGTCGAACTCTTGGCTCAAATATTCGCCTCCTCGCTCTGACCGAATTGACTTTATTTTCTTGCCCACTTGGTTTTCTTCTTCCCTCTGATATTCTTTGAACTTGTCAAAGCTTTCAGACTTTAGTCTCATAAGAAAGACATAACCATACCTACTGAAGTCATCAGTGAAGGTAATGAAGTAGCGGTATCCACCTCTGGCTTCTGGAGTGAAGGGTCCACACACGTCACTGTGTATAATCCCTAACAACTCGCCTGCCCTTTCATTGTAATGATTGAAAGGGTCTTTTGTCATTTTTTAAACAAGAAATCATTTTTCCATGAAACTCATAATAAAAAACCACTTTCTATAAGTAAATCAAATGAAATAACATTTTTAAGAAGTCTAGGAACATAATAACAATCTTTAAGTTCCAAGACTCTTCCTGAAGGTAACTTGAGAAGATATGTTCCTACGGCTTCGGCTCCAACCTTGGAACCTTCGCCTACTCGTAGTTCAACATCCCCTCGTCCCAGCCTCATGTTCTTTTTAATTCCCTGCAAATGATTGCAAATGTAATGACCACATCTGGTATCCAATACCCAGGATTCACTAGAAGTAACGAGACAATCAATCATAAAGATACCTGAATCACTGAAAAATTTAGTGTCCAACAGTCCCACATCGGACTTGTGCTCGCAAATATCCTTGCTGCCACAAGTTGGGCAACACAAATCAGCAAAGTTATTCAACCAATCATCGAAATCATCCTAGATGCCTGCTTTAATCCATAAATGGATTTTAGCAACTTGCATACCTTGTTAGGATTCTTTGGATCAGTAAAACCAGCCGGTTGTATCATGAATACGTCCTCTTTCAACTCCCCATTAAGGAGGGCCGTTTTAACATCCATCTGCCATATCTCATAGTCGTAATATGCTGATATGGCCATAAGAATTCTAATTGACTTAAGCATTGCAACTGGCGAGTAGGTTTCAGAATAATCCACACCATGTGTTTGCGTGAAAGCCTTCGCGACAAGTCGTGCTTTGTAAGTATGCACTTTCCCATCCATGTCAGTTTTCTTCTTGAAAACCCACTTGCATCCAACAGCTCGTGAGTGTGGTGGCAAGTCTGATAACACCCAAACTTGGTTGTCATACATCGATTGCATCTCTGCTTGCATAGCCTCGATCCATCTTTCAGACTCTACGCCATCAGCAGCCTCGTTGTAGGTTAATGGTTCTAGTAGACTTCCATCATCTTCGTCGATCATGAACCCAAGATACCTATCTGGTTCATGGCGTGGTCGGTCTACTAGACCTACGAGGATTGCGTGTTTCTTCTTCCTCAACCAGTGGTTCTGGTTGGGGATCAACAATTCTTTGTTAAACTACTGGATCGACAGAAGTCGTAGGTGGATCTTCGTTCTCTTCAATTTCTTGAAGTTCTATTTATTTTCTTGGAGTTTCTGTCCCGAGAAACTTCTCCTACAAGAAGATACCTTTCCGAGCAACAAAAACTTTGTTGTCTTGCTGGTGATAGAAATAGTATCCTAAGGTTTCCCTTGGATACCCAACGAAGATACACTTATCTGATTTGGGATTGAGTTTGTCTGTGAATGTTCGTCTAACATACGCCTCACAACCCAAAACCTTGAGAAAAGACAATTTTGGCTTTTTACCCGTCTTTTCTACTGACTTGGTTGGAACCCTATTCAGTGTGAATGCTGCAGTCTCGAGTGCATGTCCCCAAAATGAAATTTGTAGGGGAGCTCGACACATCATTAAACGTACCATGTCTAATAAGGTGGGATTTCTCTTTTCTGATACACCATTCATCTGAGGTGTATACGGAGGTGTGAGTTGTGAAACAATCCCACATTCTTTCAAATGATCGTCGAACTCTTGGCTCAAATATTCTTGCAAATCTTCGTTTTAAAAATCTGAGTTGATTTGATATCTGTTAATTAACTGCGTACCAGGCTTTCAGTATTACACTGTGTTAAATGAATTAAGGGCTGGTTTTGGGTGTGGGCACGTGTCCTAATAGGTGTCAAAAACTCTTTCCTCTTTCTTGTTCCCTGCACACTTCGACACCCACACACACACAAAAGGGTTTTTGGGTTTTCTTATGCTTTGGAGAGAAAATTGCTTGGATCTTTTCTATTCTTGCTGTGATTTCAAAATTGGGTCAAGCTCAAGGTTAGAAATTCTTCATCTCTATTGCTAGGGTTCATATCTTTGTTGGTGAAAAACTAGGGTTCTTGAGCTTTTGGTGGGTTTTTATGAATTCTTGCTTTAAAACCGAAATTGATAAACTTTTTAGTGCTTGTTGATGATCGTTTAAGTATTTGCTTAATTAGAAGAGAAACCATAGATTTGTTTGGAATTTCATAATCCACCATTGTTGGTAACCGTGAAGAAGATGAGTTTTCATCTAGTTCTTGAATTTATGAACTTTTTGAGTCTTATAAGTATGTTTATGTCAAATAACACATTGGAATTGATATTAGTTGTTTACATCTAATTATGGGTTAAATTGCTGAATTGAGATGATGATCATAGTGTTGGATGAATTTTTGGTGAAAAAGTCCGTAAGCAAATTTTTAACAGCTTTTTCTCAGATTTTTGGTGGTTTTGCAAAAATCATATAAAATCAACCGTAACTCCGTCTTGGGCGTGCGACCAGTCGTTTCGAAGGTCTAAGAGACTACTTTATATATATATATATATATATCATATTTTCATGAACTCATATGGTCAGAAAAGTATTCAGATTTCTGAGTTATTACAGGTGGTCGGATGTGTCTTTTCGGGTCAAACATGTATTGAAAAGTTGGGGTGTTTCGAAGTATTACATGTTAACATGAGGTTTCCCATAAGATGGTAATTGTATGCTTGATAAAAATTATGTTTTTGAAGTATTAGAACCTTGCTCTCGGTTTTGACCCGTTTTGGGCCTATATGTTAAATTTGGTCTAAAAATGCATTGTTTGGTTTATATGTGACTTTAGAAGTTTAATTGTGATAAGTTGGGAATTGTAGGTTTTACAAGACATGAATTGTGAAGTGTTAAAGTTAGTTTGCTTGGTTTTGACCCGTTTGGTCACAATATGTCAAAATGGGATTATTTGCTCATATGTTGGTTGACTTTGACTTGTAAAAGTCATCGTAGAATGGTAATTATACAAATGGTATACTTCAACTAGATGGAATTATTATTGATGAGAAATACTAGTTTTGAACTTATATTGACTATTGTTATTATTTGGCGAATTCGAGTTACTTATCGGTATTCATTATTGATTTCACGAAAATGGGAAGACTCAGTAATATTAGACCACTGAGTGGAGCTTGGAGAGCTTAGGTGAGTGGATTTAGCCTTCAATCTATATGTGTTGCAATTTGGTAGAAATTGAATACTTGGGTGAGAAGTAATAGAATGTATAACATTCAATGGTTTTGGGTTCCACTTGGGTTTGAATACAGACCAATAGTAACGGACCAATAGTAACAGACCAATAGTAACGGACCACTAGTAATGGGCCAGTAGTAACGGACCAGTAGTAACGGACCAGTAGTAACGGACCAGCAGAAATAGACCAGTAGTAACAGATTAGCAGTAACAGACCAGCAGTAACGGATCAGTATTAACTGACGAGTATTAACGACACGAACGTATTCGGGTCAGTTTTGGCTGCAATGTTTATTGCAATTCCACACTTCGGTATAATTAATAAAGTTAATTAATTATGTGCACATTTGGGGAAGAGGTCAGTAATTGGAACATTCTACTGGCATATGTTTACTAATGATACGGTGTACCGTCCTTAGTAGCACTGGTTGTTCTAAGGAGGTACACACCGTCATTGAGTAAATGGTAACGATTATCATTGTTAGGCCAACAATGATTTTATGGTTCGGCCGAACCGCCGTTCCTCTTCAAAATTTAACTAATCAGGAAAGTGTTAACTAATCGAGGAAGTGTTAACTAATCGGGAAAGTGTTAACTAATCGGGAAAGTGAATTTATATCTGTTGCTCTATTATATATTGTTGGTTTAAGTTTATTCACTTAGCTAAGTATGAATTTATATCGGTTGTACTATTATATATTGTTTGTTTAAGTTCATTCACTTAGCTGTTAGCTAGTCCCCCACCTCATTGTGTTAAGACAAAAAGCCTTACCCCTTGGGATCTCAAGATAACAAGACAACCTAGACTAGCTTAGAATATTTGTAGAATAATTTAGCTAAGTCTTGGTCCAACACTGAGTAGACAGTATTGGTGACTCGGTGTTGGGACTCAGTATTGACATCCAATACTGAGTACATGGACTGGGTTAAACATTACCATGTTTAACTGACCAGATCAAATCCCTTTGATCTCGGTCACTTTCCTTTCTCAGTCCTTCCATTACTCCTTGCCCCTTTTGTAAGATCTCTATAACATTATTAATAGAGATCACTTGGCTAAGGAGTACTCACTAATTTACGCTTTCACTTGTATACATATTGTAATTGATCAGTGGTATTGCTATTCCGCAGCATACCACACTTAGTGGAATTATACATTCGACTCTAATATTGTGTTCATCAGTTTAATTGTCTCAAGTCTAATTAATCTATCAATTATACAGTCAATCCAGAGTTGTTGTGACCTAACAACTGGTATCAGAGCAGACTAAATTAATTCTTATTTAGTCGATCTATTACCCTGGCAGCCATTCTATATACCTACCTACCCTTCCCAAAAATTAAAAACCAAAATGTCTACAATCATTGCTCCAGTGATGTCAGGAAAGGGTGTGCCGATCTTTGATGGCAAAGATTTTTATCAATGAAAATTAAAAGCTCAGTGGTATCTTGAGTCCATTCAAGATGAAATGCTCACTGTACTGACTGGTGGTCCCATCATTCCTCTGATGGTCCCATAATATTTTAAAAACTTTGGAAACAACTTCTACTTCCTCTAAGAAGACTGATACTGAAGTTGCAAGCACATCTGGATCAAATACTCAAAAATCTCAAGAACCTGTTAAAGTGATAAAATTAAAACATGAGGTTAAACCTAAAATACTTTCAACAAGTTCCAAAGGTGGTAAAGGAACTAAGTCTAAGCAAAAGCAAAAACAGACACCTTTACCAGACAAAAAGAAAAACTCATCTCCCAAAAAGATTGTTAAAAAGGAAGTTCACCCTCCTATTAAAAATGATAAAAATAGCCTTGAAATCTATTGGTGATCAAATCAAATTTTTAAGTCAGAAGTTTGCAAAACTAACTCATACTGATCAACTAAAAGATAAACAATTTTCTAAAATTCCTTATGAAAACATGTTAGAAATAGACCTAGAAAATGTTACAGATGTCATCATACAGGTCATAAAGGAGATGAATGTAGAACTAATCTCTCAAATTCTAGGTACTCTGTACCAAACAAAAGAAGGGATCCAAAGTAAGTGCCACAAAAGACTACGAATACTGGTTCTCCTAAAGTGATACTGACTCCCACTAAAATAGAGATTGAAAAGGATAAAAACATTAATCCTTCCAAAGGTCCCATTTTTAAATGGGTTCCTAAAATGAACTAATCCTTATTTTGTGTCTTGTGCAGGGTGATAGAAAATGGTATGTTGATAGTGGCTGCTCAAGACACATGACTGGCAGTATGGAGTACCTTCAACATTATACACCAGAGAAGGGTCCTTCTGTCAGGTTTGGGGATGATTCAATAGGGAAAACAAGAGGATATGGGGAGATCAAAGCTGGCAACATCACCTTTAAAAGGGATGCCTACGTGGAAGGTATAAAACACAATCTGCTCAGTATAAGTCAGATGTGTGATGATGACAAAGAAGCAAGATTCAGAAAGATTGCTGGTATTATATATAATGAAAGAGGACAACCTGTTCTTATTGCCAGAAGAGAAAAAGATGTTTATGTAGTGAATCTTTCAGAATTTGACCCCATCATCCGTGTGTGCCTGCTGTCTAAAGTCAATCCAGAACTAAACTGGATGTGGCACAAGAAACTTTCTCATATCAACTTCAGAAACATCAATGAACTCAGTATTAAGAAGTTGGTGAGAGGGTTGCCCACTCTTACTTATTCAAAAGATAAGTTATGCTCAGCATGTGAAATGGACAAGCATAAGAAGAGTTCATTTAAATCTAAGGTTAATCATTCCATTAATGAACCTCTTGCAATGATACATATGCATCTTTTTGGCCTCATCAGTACACCATCTCTGGGCAAAAAGGTCTATACTTTGGTCTTGGTTGATGAATTCTCAAGATATACTTGGGTCATCTTCTTGAAGACAAAATCAGATGCAACCACAGAAATAATTGCTTTCATCAGGAGAGAAGAACTTCAAAAAGGTGCCAAGGTCAAGCAACTTAGGAGTGACCATGGTACTGAATTCAAGAACTCAGTACTAGCAAGTTTCTGTGAAGACAAAGGAATTGTACAAAATTACTCTACAGCCTACACACCACAACAAAATCGTGTTGTAGAAAGAAAGAATAGAACACTTATTGAAGCTGTAAGAACTTTGTTATGTCATGCTGGACTGGCACTGAGCTTCTGGGCTGAAGCTGTAAACTATGCCAACTTTACACAGAATCGAGCAACTGTAGTCCAGAGACATCTCAAGACTCCTTATGAGTTATATCATGGAAGAATTGCTAATGTGGAGTACTTCCACATTTTTGGGAGCGAATGCTTTATTCTTAGTACTAAGGGAAATCTCAACAAGTTTGCTCCCAAAGCAAATGAAGGCATTTTTATGGGCTACTCACCACACTCCAAAGCCTTCAGAGTATATGTACTTTCAACAAAGGTGATTGATGAATCCATCCATGTTACTTTTGATGAAAATTTGGATGAGCATTCTACTTCAGCAAAAGAGGAAATAAGTGATATTGAAACCTTGTGTAACCCAGAAAACTCCAATGCTGAACAGCCAAAAAGTTACCCATATCATGGTTCACATGATATGAGTGAGGATGATCAAGACTTCACTCAGTATGCGAAAACTGCAACAAATATTAAAGTTCCCATTACTGAAAACTTCAACACTGAGTCTTTAAATCTTGATCTCAATCATTCCACCTATGAAGAAGGAGAAACTTCAAATCCACCACTAGTACAAATCATAAATCTGCAAAATGAAGAAACCAGCAATCCTGTGCAGTCCTAAACTGAATCAAACTTTAACCAGTATGAGACTGGCAACCCCTCAGTCCACAAAGAAGTTGTTGATACTACTTCAAGTTCTACCTTAGGATCAAATCTAAGGGAACACAGAGACCATCCTCATACAAATATCATTGGTCCTGTTGAAGGAGTACAAAAAAGAAAACTGAATTTTGAACCTCAGGCTACTGCAAATTTTTGTCTCTTTTCAAGCTTCTTATCTACCATTGAACCCAAGAAAGCTGATGAAGCCTTACTAGATGAAGACTGGGTAGACGCTATGCAAGATGAGCTTATAGAATTTGAAAGAAACAAAGTTTAGAGCTTAGTACCACCTCTAACTGGAAAAACTATCATTGGTACTAAGTGGGTGTTCAGAAGTAAAATGGACAAAGATGGTGTTGTAATCAGGAACAAAGCAAGACTGGTTGCTCAGGGCTACAGGCAAGAAGAAGGCATTGACTATGATGAAACATTTGCACCAATTGCAAGGATTGAAGCTATTAGGCTATATCTTGCATATGCAGCCTTTAAGAACTTCAAGGTCTATCAAATGGATGTCAAGAGTGCCTTTCTAAATGGAAAACTACAAGAAGAAGTTTATGTTAAACAACCCCCAGGTTTTGTTGATCCTAAATTTCCTAATTATGTTTTCAAGCTTGATAAAGCCTTGTATGGGCTCAAACAAGCTCCAAGAGCCTGGTATGATACCCTGTCTGAGTACTTAATTGAAAACTAATTTACACGTGGTAAAATTGATAAAATATTATTTTCAAAAAGAAAAGGGTCTGACATCTTACTCATTCAGATATATGTGGATGACATTATCTTTGGTTCCACTGACAAATCAATGTGTGATTGGTTTTCCAAGATTATGTCATCTCAGTATCAGATGAGTATGATGGGAGAACTTACTTATTTTCCAGGTTTACAAGTTGATCAAAAGCCTGATGACACTTTTATAAACCAAAGTAAGTATGTGCATGACATGCTGAAAAAATACAAATTTGAGAACTTATCTTCTATGCACACCCCTATGAGTAATCAGGATAAGATACGTAAGGATGAAACTGGTAAACCAGTATGTCAATCCACATACCGAGGTATGATTGGTTCCTTACTTTACTTAACAGCTAGCAGGCCTGATATCATGTTTGCAACATGTTTGTGTGCTCAGTATCAGGCTGATCCCAAAGAATCACATCTGAAAGCTGTTAAGAGAATTTTTAGATATCTATCTGGTACTCCTAATATGGGTCTTTGGTATCCCAAAGATTCAAATTTTGCTCTTGAAGGGTACACAGATGCAGATTATGCAGGCTGCAGATTGGATAGAAAGAGCACAAGTGGAGGATGCCAATTCCTTGGTGGAAGATTAGTTGGTTGGTCATCCAAGAAACCAAATTCAGTAGCAACTTCAAGTGCAGAGGCTGAATATGTAGCTGCAGGAAGTTATTGTGCTCAACTTTTATGGATGCAATACCAACTCATGGACTATGGATTTGATTTCAACAACACACCAATCCATTGTGATAACAAGAGTGAAATTGCTATCACTGAAAATCCAGTCCATCACTCAAGAACAAAGCACATTGATATTAGACACCACTTTATCCGAGATAATGTGGAAAAGGGTAAGGTTCAGGTATATTATGTCACAACTGAGGACCAATTGGCTGATGTATTTACTAAACCTCTTTAGGAAGAAAGGTTTATGTAATTCTAGGACAATTGGGCATGCTTAACCCTTGAAATTATTTTTCTCCTAAAAATTATTTCCTATACTGATTTTTCAGTATTGACCCAATACTGACCCTTTCAGTATAGCTCGTCTGGTATATCGTTTTTAATTTTTGTAAATTTTTTATAATTTATACATTAAATTAAATGTTTTTATTATTTTTAAAATTTTTTTAATTTAATTTTTTTTTATCTCTAAATCAATATTGGGAGTCATGGAGTTCAACACTGATTTCAAAATCTCATACTCCCCAACGGTTACTTTCCTTAATAGAAAAGTTACCGTTGGAATAGGATAAGACTGTCATTTCGCCGTTTTTACTTCCCAATATTGTAATAATTGCAAATTAAGAGTATAAATAACCATTTTCTTCAAATTTAAATCATTTCCTCTGTTATTTACTCTCTTTCTCTCAAACTTCTCTCTACGATTAACGTTTTTATTCTCTATTTGCAAGCAAAGTTCAAATCGTAATCACAAATTCAATGGCAAATTTTTAATTCGTTGCTCCACAATTCGTCGCACTAGCAAAGCATTTTCAAAGGGATGAACTTCCGAAATTTACAAGGAACAACAGCACGCATTTTCAGAGTTGGGTATGCCCCCAATTTCGTCAGATGACTACGTATCTCAGGCATTGTCTAATCGCTAATGCTCTTCAAGCTTCACCCAGAGCAATCTATCCCTCAAAATGTTGTGTGAATTTTGGTACTCTGCTCTAATGGACTCACCAGATATGATTGCGGGATGGGTAATTCGAGATCAACGACGAGCTTTCGTCTCCACTGAAATCATTAGACGAGATCTTCAACTTCCTGCACATGTCCAGTATGATGAATTTGTTGATCGTGATACTGCACGCTCAGTCTTGCCGCTCCTTGGAAGACAACGAACAACAAGAACAATAAAAAGGCATGAATTTAGTCCGATGTGGGGAATTCTGAATTCAACCATAATTCGGTGTATGACTCACAAAACAGGGGCTCTAGATCAAATCAATGATTTTGGAATGCAAATAGTACATGCCATGTACCACAATAGGCACATTGATTATGCTAGACTGATCTTCAATGAGCTAGCCTCTCAAATTCAGGCACGACAAAGGAATCCTAATGTTCCTTTTTGCAGGTTTTTATCACTTATCTTTCAAAACTCCATGCTAGAGAATATGTATGATGGAGTTAGAGCTGATCTTCCTCCCATCAATGAAAAGATTTTCTTTCATCATCCTAGGGAAGATGAACCAGCACTCAGTGCTTCCATGTTAGCCATTGCAGAGGCTCATATGGATGATGATGAAGATGAAGATGATACTGATGCAAATGATGATGATGATGATGATGATGATGATGATGGTGATAATGCTAATGATAATGATGATGTTGACATGGAGGACGTTCAACCCCCTCCAGTACAAGAACCAGAACCAGATGTTCCAAATACTGCATCAGCTTCTGATACTGAAGATCAACCCTTAATCATCAGAAGAAGGGTTAGAAGAAGGTTAAGTCCAGTCATTATGGCGGCACTATCAACGGACTCAGTGTTGCACAGTCTACATCTAACACTGACTCCTTCTCTAGAAGACCAACATCAAATAGCATCTCATGCTGACCTTCCAGAACCAGAACAAGAAAACATTGCTCAACCACCACCAAACATGGAACCACATGTTCCATTGGATGTTGAAATTGCCTATGAGCAACAAAATCTGGAAGAAGAAGCACAAGAAAGAGAACTACAAAATCAAGAAGGTGTTGGAGGTTCCAATCAACATACAAATGATCCAGCACATATCTCTGTTGAAGGGAGAAGGGAATCTGACAAAGCCTCAGGTATGAATTTCTAATAAAGCCCTCAAACTCCTATATATATTATTATTTTTTTCAAAACCAAGAGACTAAGTATTGGCCTGTACCAACTCAATACTGACCAAAGTCTCAAACGATTTTTTTTAATATATATCCTCTTAAGGCCAACATAGTTAGCCCACTGCTACTATGAAAAATTCCTACACTGAGCACAAAATATCATTGCCAGCCTACAGTTGTCTTAACATATAAATAGACAATGGTGGTTGATGTCACACTGACACCCACTGGTACTGCTTCTATCATACCCAATTTATGTTAAATTGGATAACATGATTTAAGAAATGATCAAAAACCCTACAGCTACACTATCCAAATAAAATTCATGGGGTTTAAGCCACATTACTGTTATCACTCTAACACCGAGTGATAAACATTGAAACAGCAAAGAAGCATATCCCAGGCTTCGTTTCCCTAACCTTAACCTTTTTCAGAAAAAGTGACTTATCCAACACTAAGCTACTACAAATCACACTCACTTATACTGAAAATTTCTTACACATGCTATGCACAAGTCCACAATATTTTAACATACAACAGATGAAATACAGACTTCAAAAACTCTGTTTAAATGATTTTAGAATTAAACAAAACCTCAATTCTATTTGATAACCCATTCCATACTAACCAGTTACTATGTTTTTGTTTCTTTAGCACCATCTGTGCAGGGTACTCACATCCAGCAGGCTCCAGTGGAAGAGGTTTCCTTGCAGACAATCATGCAAAAAATCTTGGCCATGCAGACACACAAAATACAATATTGGCCAGGATGGAAACCATGAGTAATGAGATTGATTCATTAAAAGAATATGTTGCATTACTCCAACAACAACATCAACAACCTCCACTGACTCCACAATCTCAACACAGTGGAGTTAATGAAGATCAAGGTTGAGATGATGATACTGAGTCGAGGCAATCACCCTCACATGAAGATTAAAGGGGTGATACTGATGCTGCCACTGAGACTATGCCATCTCCTACACATGACAATACTCAAGGAGATGCAGGTGGTGATACTGAACCTATTCCTTCCCCATCCAATGATAACAAAAAGGGGGAGAAGAGACAAAGAGAAGATGAGGTTGATCAACCTAAGCCATCTGCTCAGGGGAGAAAAGAAGGAAAATAAATGAAGATCAACCTCCACAACAACAACAATCACAGCAAATGACTCATACTGAACCTCTTAGGTTTCAGTATGAAAGAAGAAGAGAAAGAGGAAGGTCTTTCCTGGAACAACGTGAAGAGAACCAGTCAGAGCCATCTGCTCAGGGGGAGACTAACACTGACAACCTCTGCAGGCTCATACTAAGCCATCTGCTCAGTATGAGAACAAACTGCAAATCATTGTGTATAGGCAATTTGTGTGGCCTATTGCTGATGATATTGAAGAATCAAATCCAGTGCCAACTTAGAACTTCATAAAATTTGCACTGGATATGGCTCATGAACCAAGCTCCTCCTCATCATCCTCCGATGATGAAGAGCCTTCAAGGGATCCACAATTACCAGCTCAGGGTGAACCAAGACCAATTAGAAGATCAACTAGAAGAATGTCAAGAGTTGTCATGTCTTCTGAATCAAGTGAAGAACCTGCTCCAGCTCCTCTAATAACTAAACCTAGAAGGTTTGTTCATGATGATGAGCAGGTTCCAAGGAAGACTGCACAACAATTAGAAGATGAAGCAGAAAAATTCTTCTACCTACATGCTCTTGGTGTCAAAGAGGAACCTGAGACTGATCCTGATACTGATACTGATGTTCCATCAACATCTCACAGAAGAAGATTGAAAGGAGCAGACCTTAGAGAACAATATTGGAACTCAGTTGCTCAGAGAACAAGGAACATAGAGACAACAATGGAAACACTGAGAAACAAAGTCTTTCTCAGTGTGAGGAACATATACTGGTTGAACATTGATGTCAACAAAATCAAAGTAAAAATGGTCAATGGATCAATTGTTGCTACATGTACTAGGCCAATCAGTCCTCCCATGAAGATTTTTCTTCATGATATCCAGAACATGGGACTCCAAGACTAGATCAAGATCACCAAAATGATCAAGGAGTTGCCCTCAAGATCCTCTCAAGCCCAATTGATAATAGATGAAATCTGGGCACTCAGTGTAATGACTGGGGCATACAGAAACAACAGACCTGAGTGTCTTAACACATTCAGTTTCTTAAATAAATACCCTGTACCTCCTACTCTTGTTTTTCAGGATCAAAATAGCACTATATATCCAACTTCTGGATATATGTACACTGACTCAGATGACAGAGAATGCTTTATAACAGAAGAAGATCTCCCAAAAGCAAACATTAGTCATCTGGTGGGATTAAATTGGTTGATAACCAAGAAGGAGGATGCTTGGTTCAGAAAAAAGATTGTTGCTGTACTATGGAACAGAAGACAAGAGCTTAGAAAGAAAGATGAATTTGTCCACATAAAGCAAGAAGTCTTCTATGAGCATGAAGCTATTAGCAAAGGATGAAGAAGAACACTCTGCAATTTTATTTTTGTACTTCTCTTTTGTAATATTGTCTTGTTATCATTAGATATGGGGAGATTGTTAAGGCAAAAAGCCTTACCCCTTGGGATCTCTAGATAACAAGACAACCTAGACTAGCTTATAATAGTTTGCAGAATAATTTAGCTAAGTCTTGGTCCAACACCGAGTAGACAGTATTGGTGACTCAGTGTTGGGACTCCGTATCGACATCCAATACTAAGTACAAGGACTGAGTTAAATATTACCATGTTTAACTGACCAGATCAAATCCCTTTTATTTCGGTCACTTTCCTTTCTCAGTCCTTCCATTACTCATTGCCCCTTTTTTAAGATCTCTATAACACTATAAATAGGATCACTTGGCAAAGGAGTACTCACCAATTTACGCTTTCACTTCTATACATATTGTAATTGATTAGTGGTATTGCTATTCCGCAACCTACCACACTTAGTGGAATTATACATTTGACTCTAATATTGTGTTCATCACTTTAATTGTCTTAAGTCTAATTAATCTATCAATTATACAATCAATCCAGGGTTGTTGTGACCTAACACGTTGAATGTTTTGCAGGTTCGATTTATTGGGCGGGTCAATGAGTGCTGGTTAGGACTGGTTGACCAATGGCTACTCTGATAATAGTTTGTAACCGACCCTTTTTATTGTAACACATTAAACCGTTTGATATTTTTATTAATATTATGTTTAAAGTTGTATTTTGTAAAAATGACTTAACTTAATATGGTTTGAATATTACGCTTCAGTTATTTAGGAAAAAAAACCGGGTTTAAATTTGCGATGTTACAATTTGGTATCAGAGCCTTGGTTTGGCAATGTGTGCACATTTAGGTGTAACATTCCCAAATCTTGGCTCGAGTTTGGTTTAACATTCCTAAAGTGTGGGGATTAGAATTAGTACGGACCATTCTGGTTAGAGGTTAGTATGTAGGTACTAACGAATTAAACTAACCCAATGGTGAGATGTTGTGATTGTTACAGATATGACGGATAACGATGACGCAAACCCTCCGAACCCACCGACCGGAAATCCATGATGTTGGGCTTTCAGGAAATAATCAAATGAGTAATTAAGAGTACATAAAAAAATGTGGAAGGTTAATTGTAAGATCTTCAAAATGTTGTTAGATGATATGAAGAAAATCAACCCAATCAGATACCCAATCCTACTACTATTCGAACAACCATTCTCACACCTAATATGGTGTATCCCAATATACTACCACAATCGTTTTACTAACCGTATCCACCCCGAGGACCTTATCCTTACTAAAACCCAGTTTTTCATCACAAACTGGAACCAAACAACCATGTACTTACAAATATCTTCTAGAGTGTAAGTACCAGAATTTAGTAGAATTAAATATCCGAGTATCACTTTGAACTGGTTGAGAAAAATGGTACGGGATTTAAATGTGTGTAATTGTGAAGCTGAGTTAAGTGTAAAGTATGTAACCGGATGCTGAAAGGAATTGTTATGGTATGATGGGATTTATTGACCGGGTATTTGACAAAGGAACAGATGGGTAGTACCACGTAGGATCAGTTTAATGAAAAAGTTTGCGATCAGTATTGCAATTCATTTGAGATAGATCGTAACACGCATGAATTCTTAGAATTGAGGGTGATCTCAAAGTACATGTTTCGATGTAAAGAGACATGTTAGGTTCTCAGAAATCCAAGTCTACTCAGTCGAGTCTCTAATAGGATGAGAGGTGATAAGGAAATGAAGAATCGGGAAGCTCGAACCGTAAACAGTCTGGAGGTGGTACATGTCATTGGGCACAATGGTGTTCGAGATACATGTAAACTCATACAGACTCTTGTTCAGTTCAGACGATGTGATATGTTTGTTGTGGGTAGTTCGGGCACGATTCAAAAGATTGTAAGTTTCGAGGGATGTATATTAGAATTGTCAAAAGAAAGGTCATAGTTCGGGTGAATGCCCTTCGGTGAAGAAGACAGAGTCGGGTTCTAGGTCGGATGGGGGATCGTTATCGTCGACATGCAAGAAAAGAAAGAATCACCCTCCGTCTGAGGGTGGGGCATTTCTGATGACGGTTGAATATGCTACCACTACTGACGATGTCATTACCGGTATGTTTCTGATCAATACTATCCTTACACGTGTAAGTTATTTCATATTGGAGCAGATAGCTCATATATGTTTGTAAACTTATGTGACAAGCTGAAACTATGTAGTTTTGTGTTTTATTCTACTTGAAGTGAAGATAATTGATGGTAATTCGAATTAAGTCACAACATATGTGCCTGAAGTTCGATTTGATTTTGGGTAATGATTTTAGTATACTTCTTGAATGTTATGCCTTTAGATAAGATTGATGTAATATTAGGTGAAGACTGAATAGTCCGGGTAGGACTAGTATTAAATCTAAGAATATATGATAATTTTTGGCCGTGACATTGTTGAGTCTTGTGTAGTAGTTTGTAGAGTGAAGATTAAAAGTATATGACAAATGTGTGTGAATTGGTTCTTTCCTGTGATATGGATGTTAAACATGAAAGAAAGTCAAAGAATGATTTCTATATGGCTTGAAATGTTATATGATGGATGTATCTAAATTATCTCACGTGTTGGATGTGAAATTGAAAACTGACATAAAGAACCAAGTTTATCTACTATTTAAATTGAATTGCGATTACATCGATGGATGATATTCCGAGATGATATAAAATTGATGGGAAATTAGACTATGAAATGTGTATTCTCTAAATTTTAGTGCATTATGACAGTAGATTTATAGTGCCGAGATCCTTTCCTCACGCACGGTACTTATATAGTAGAGCAGCAGCCACCGGCTTTATTCGCTTGGTCGAAACGCCAATTTTAAATTACGAGTACTTTAACAAGTTAAACTATACAAGAGTATGAGATTTCAATGAGATAACGAACATAAGAGGAATTTGAGACTTGGAGACAATTATTTTGTTTAATTTATGCCCTTACACGACCCGATGAATTCGATGAGTTTTGTAATATGTTGCGATTTTCACCATACGGAAGTGGGATATGTTATAATACATTGAACTAAAACAGATTGCCTATGCTTTGCAATGGTTTGAACCTTACAAGTAGAGTTATCCGAACCATAAATTAGAGATTGTGATTGATAACTTTGCGTCAAATTTGTGAAATTATTAACTTTTAAATATAAAACGTGTGAATTTCATATACTGAAGGAGTTTATAGTGTAATTATTTAAAGAAACTACGATTAGTATGCGAATGAAAACGATTACTACTCAGGAGGATTGATCATAAAAACAGGAAAACTATATGACTAGAAAATTTGATGGACAAAACATTGAGTTTGAAATTACGACTAAGAGAAAAGCGAATTTATTTGATAATTTTAGAGGATTAATGATTTATCAAACTCTTATTGGGTACCATTACTTTGGAGTTTTCAGATACAGTTTTATTAGTGGTTCACGATAAAATAGTTGTTACATAATTTGATGGATGATATCATAATTGTGCACCGGTGAAAAGAAAGTATTAGATACCGTTTAGGAAGTTGAAACAGATATAGACTCCTGATTGGGAATGAGTACAACGGTGAGATTCTAATTTGAGGTGATAGATTTAAACCGAGTCAAAAACGAGATTAATGCCTATGGTTTGGATAGTAAACTGTGTTTAATTAACATGACTTGAAATAGTTGCTAGTTATGGATGTAATAAAATTATGACAAAGATAATGTAATTGACGATTCGAAGACGTTGACAAAGTAAAGAAATAGTTGGATTATAACTTGTCAAGAAAATTGAAGACCGAGTCGAGAAATATACTTCCTCCGTATCAAAATAAGTGACACACTTTCCATTTTGAGGTGTATCAAAATAAGTGACACACTTTGAAAACTTTCTTTATTTGGTAAAAATAGTGGGACCCATACCCACTAAATATCCACTTTAATAAAGTGAAATTACCCTTATACCCTTACTTTTACTTTTAAAACTCATTAATATCACTTTATTCAAGGAAAGTGGGACCCATTCTCCACTAACTATGTACTTTAATATATTTTAACCCCTATTTTAATCTTTTGCCTCAAAAAATGTGTAAGTCAATTTGTGTCACTTATTTTGATACGGAGGAAGTATTTATTTTAGGTTATTTGTAAGCGTTTTGATTCTGAGGACGGAATCCTTTTAAGGGGGGTAGAATTGTAACATCCTGAGACCCGACCTAGAATTTTAATTTACTTTCGGTAAATAATTCTAATTTTTATTATTTTAAATAATTTATTTGATTTATTTGAATTTTAATTATATTTAACCCAGGGGTTAAATTGAGTGGAAAATGGAATATTACTATAATTAGGAGATAGTTATATTGTCAGGTCTGTTTTTGAATCAGGTTTCCAAATATATCTTCGTTTTAAAAATCTGAGTTGATTTGATATCTGTTAATTAACTGCGTACCAGGCTTTCAGTATTACACTGTGTTAAATGAATTAAGGGCTGGTTTTGGGTGTGGGCACGTGTCCTAATAGGTGTCGAAAACTCTTTCCTCTTTCTTGTTCCCTGCATACTTCGACACCCACACACACAAAAGGGTTTTTGGGTTTTCTTATGCTTTGGAGTGAAAATTGCTTGGATCTTTTCTATTATTTCTGTGATTTCAAAATTGGGTCAAGCTCAAGGTTAGAAATTCTTCATCTCTATTGCTAGGGTTCATATCTTTGTTGGTGAAAAACTAGGGTTCTTGAGCTTTTGGTGGGTTTTTATGAATTCTTGCTTTAAAACCGAAATTGATAAACTTTTTAGTGCTTGTTGATGATCGTTTAAGTATTGCATGCTTAATCAGAAGAGAAACCATAGATTTGTTTGGAATTTCATAATCCACCATTGTTGGTAACCGTGAAGTTGTTAGTAAAGGTAATGAAGTAGCGGTATCCAACTCTGGCTTCTGGAGTAAAGGCTCCACACACGTCAGTGTGTATAATCTCTAACAACTCGCCTGCCCTTTCATTGTAATGGTTGAAATGGTCTTTTGTCATCTTGCCGGATAAACAAGCTTCGCATATGGCATATGATTCCAAATCAAATGGTTCTAGAATTCCATCATCGTGGAGCTTCTTTATGCGAGTCTCGTTTATATGACCTAAACGACAATGCCAAAGATAAGTTTGATTCAAGTTACTCTTGGATCTTTTACTTATGTGATAAACGTCTCGTTCTATGTTATTTAGATTTAACATATATAGATCTTTATGAGAGTTGGCTTTAAAATATAAAATGTCATCTTTTAAACAAGAAATTGTTTTCCACAAAACTCATTATAAAAACCACCGTCTATAAGTAAATCAAATGAAACCACATTCTTAATAAGTCTAGGAACATAATAACAATCTTTAAGTTCCAAAACTCTTCCTGAAGGCAACTTTAGAAGGTATGTGTTGGGTCGCTGAAAAGCATCCCCCACTGAAGAGATTTAATGAAGACAAAAAGGCAAATAGTTAGAAGACAATCTGAGGATTAGTTCCTCAGATTGTGGGTAACTGTATCTGATCAGTTCAGATTTAAGTTACCTAGTTACACTATCTGATCACTATCTGAAATAACGATCAGTTCCCCGTGCGGAATCAGATATTGATCAACAGATCAGATAGCTGTAACAGGTTCAGCGCACATGAACAATAACGCTGAACCATCAAGCAGATACCTTTCTAAGCAAAACTCTTAGTGAAGGTCACTGAAGCTGAAGGCCAACTGAAGAAGCATGAGTATCCGAAGACTCATGGCTACCTGAAGCGTACAAAGCCTAAAGTTTCAGTGTCACAAAAACACACAAGTAAAGCACAAGTCACTGGATCGCTAATAAAGGGAATGTCCTGCAAATCTTCTGCAAGATATCAGTGATCACAAGACGACAGATAGTACTGTCAGAATTCCGTTAGTAGTGCTCGTCCCATGAAATATCCTCTGCACCAACGGTGGAATCGATTGATCATTCCTTTGGCTCTGCATTTCCCAATGCTATAAATTGTGGACTTGAGCGATCGATTTCGGTGTGCACCCAACAAGTTTACACGCTGCTAAAATTACTCCAGACCTTATCTCTTTGAGCAGAGTGTAAACAACCAGTTAACCTTCTGTTACTTGATTTGATAATTGAATCTCTGTAACGAAGGTGTCTGGTCTTGTGCTTGATCATTTGTTGATCACACACTTGTCTTAGATGGTATTTCTTATTGTCTATCACATGCAAGCAGTTTAGTTAGGATTTGTTCTTAGCTATTCCGCAAATTGCTTGCATCTTTATTGTATCATTATTGATAAATAAAGAAAAGTTTAAAAAGTGTTGAGTGTTACCATTTGTCCATTTATTTGATCAGTGAAAGCGTATAGGTGTTATAATTCACTTATCACGGGACTTACAAATGGTAATAGAGCAGGACATTTAATTCATAATTGTGGATCTGCTTATTTAACTGATCAAATGGGTGAAAAATTATCACAAATGAATCTTGGTTCGAAGACAAATGCCCATGTTCTTACTGATGATGATTTTGGTATGTGGAAAATCCATTTTCTGGGATTTGTCGAACATCAAAATGACATGGGACCAGATATTCTTATCAATGGTCCATACATTCTAAAAATGTTCGTTCCAAGTACGACTATTTCAAAGAAAAAGAAGAAAGAAGGAGACGGCAAAGATGAAGAAAAAGAAGATATGTCAGATATTGAAGAACCCAAGCCAAAAGATCAATGGTCAGAGGCGGACAAAAAGTTAGCAGGTCTAGACGCTGAAATCAGGTTCCTTCTTCAAACATCCCTCCAAATCACATTCTTATCACTGTAAAAGAGTGTAAAACTGCCAAAGAGATTTGGGATATCTTGATAACATCATATGAAGGAACCGATGAAGTCAAAGCCAGCAGAAAAGCAATGTTGAATCGAAAGTATGAAGCATTCAAGGTCATAAAAGGTGAAACACTCAACATGTCCTATAGAAGATTTACTATCCTCGTAAACGAATTAAGGGAGTTCGGAATTCACAAAGAGGTTCAAGAGTTAATGTACAAGTTTTTGGAAATTCTTCCAAAAGATTGGGCTGTCATGTCCACGGTGCTGAGAACCTCTGGTCAGATGAGAGATATGAATATGAGCAGTCTCTATAGTACACTGATGAACTTTGAAAATGAAAACAAGATGTACGATGATATGAATGAGACCCCAACCTCATCTGCTCTTGTCCCAAGTTCTTCCAAATCAACTCGAAGAACACAAAGAGCAAAAGCTGAAAATGTTGTCGATCCAAACGATGCTGATGATGAAAGATTCGAAGATGCTGAAGATGGTGATTTCGAAGAATGTGAATCTATTTCAGGAGAAAGTTAAAATGATGATATAAAAGAACTCTCTGAAAGTATGGCATTGTTAGCCACCAGATACAAAAGATTCTTAAATCGAAATAGAGCAGAAGGTCAAAATGATAGAGGGGAGATGGTCTGCTTTAAATGTGGAAGAACGGGCCATATCAAAGCTGACTGCAGAGTCAAGGAAAACTCAGGGTCTGAAAGATCAAGTTCAAGCTCTTCATCAAACTATAAAAAGAAATATGAAGACACTGAGAAGAAGTACCAGGAGCTGAAAGCTCATCTAGCCAAGGCTAAGAAAGATGCAAAAGCTTTAAAGGCAACTGCTGAAGCCTGGTTAGGTGACTCAGAGACAAGTGAAGAAGAAATAATTACTTGCAACAAAAAAGGTTTACTTGCAAAAATAGAAAAAGAATTTGAGCCAATCTTTGAAGATCAACAAAAAGTTATATGTCTGATGGCAAGGTGTGAAGAAGCTGAGTATCGTCAGGAAGAAAAACGGTCACTTGAATCTGATGCTCAAATATTCTCTGGAACAAGGAAACGAGAGGATGAACTTCCAAATGAAGGAAAAGTGAGTAACACAGCTTCTTCAGAAGATTATCCACCGCTAGTCAGATCACTTGCTAAAGATCTGATGATTCCTCACGAGAAAAATGCTCAGTTAAAAACCGCTCTTTCCACGATGACAAAAATGATAGAAGAACTCACTCAAGCAACCTCAGAAGCTGAAAATTCAAAACTTGAAGTAATCAGGCTTCAGTGCTTCAACAATATCCTAAGAGAAGATAATCTGCTGTTAACACAGAAAAATTAAGCTCTTCAGAAATCGTGCAACTCATGGAATAAATCAACGAATTTCAACAAGCAAGCTACAGAAGAACAACATACCATTCAAGGTTTTTCTGAGAAAAATGAGCAATATCCAATCTGCAGAATTCGTACATCTGGAACATCAAACGTTAAAGATCAAACATCCAGCCCGTCTAAACCTCAAGAAGTTCGCTATAACAGAGAAGTTTTTCAAACGGCAAACGGAAATCTGATCATCACCAGAGATTATGCTTCAGAGGAGTTCATGTTCCAGGAAAAAGAGATGTCTAAGGCTACCTCCTCACATGAAGAAGTAGAATCTACTTGTAATCAGAGACAAGCAAGAACCACTGATGCTGATTGTACTGTCGACCAAACTTTAGTAAACATCACCACTCACATCAGCTTGCTAACCTCATCAATAGCTGATACTAAGCTGATCTTGCATAACTCACGACCGAAATCAAGGCTGAGATGAATGAAAGGTTCACACAAATTAACAATCAACTGCAAATAGTCTTCAACCTACTAGAAAACAATGGCATTCCACCAGACACTCTGAAAGACTTTGCAAACTATCATTTTCAACATCTCTCATTTCATCCAGAGAAAATATCAGACAAATCAATCAATGGTGACTGTCTGATGACATTCTTTGATCATATGGATGACCTCAACCAATCCCAAAATATCTCAATAGAAAACTATATCAATCAAAATTTTATCTTTGAAGAAGGTGAGGAAATAGAGGTTGATGAAACTCAAGTTGATCCAGATATTCAAAATCTATCAATAGAACAATATGTAAGACAGAACATCATCGTGGAAGTTACTCAAGAGATGGAGACGGATGAAAGCAACTCAGGTCACAACAACAAACTTGAACGTGGTAAAAAGAAATGCAGTTACCACAAAAACAAAGACTGTTACAATCTCATTCATGAAGAAGCTATAGACTCGAGCTCAAAAAGGTCATCAGAAACTGAAATGTGTGCTTCAAAAGGGTTGGTTACTTTAAATGACAACCAGTATCCATTCTTCAGCGATGGATACTCAAAAATCCAAGAATGAGCTGAAGGATGGTGCTGGGCAAACAACATGAAGACATCTGATTAATGATCAGTTGTAAGCCCCTGCGATTCTCCTACATCATCAATAAGGCAAAGTGGAATTCTGCTCATCAAATTTTGCTCATTTCCAACCACTTGCGGTTATTCTCATCATATGTTGCTGTTTCTTTTCTTCTCTTACAAAGATTGAACAAGTTTATGTGGTATGTTTTTGTTAAATTTTTTCTACTTCCACTGATCATCATCAAGCAAGAATTTTTTATGATTGGCAAAAATCATCATCTTGCTTTATGTTTGTAAAATTGCCTCATACATCTTTCATTTGTGTGGGTCTGATCGTTGAAATACTAAATATATTTCCTAACCATTAATGTCTCATTATGATCAAAAATAGGGCATTCAATCAGTTTAAGGAATTAAATAAATTCAATTAAATATATCTCGCCTCACCAAATAAAAAAATAAAATAAAATAAAAAAACAAAAACAAAAATTCAGACACCCTCTGATGGTTCAATGTTTCAGATAAGTCCATGATCTCAGATAGCACATCCTTTCGAATACTCATCCTTCGCCTATCTGGTAATAATGACCATCTGATGAAGCATCAGATAGTACATCATTTCGGATACTCTTCCCTAGCCTATCGGGACCTATACTTCATCAGATACTCATTAGGTGGAGCAATCTTCAAAACTGACACGTCTGTCTCGCTGACATTAAATATCGACTGCACGATGTCATTTCGCACCACTCTACCCTGCCATTTGATTGACTTCCACCATCATTCCTAGCCTACCTAAAAATAACTTTCCATCTCCACCACACGATCAGTTTTGAACGCTTCAAATTCTAACCGTCGATCAAATCCACCTCCCACGATCTTCCCCAAATTACTCTACACTTCGACATCTCATCAATTCTCACTAACATTTTGTTTCTCTCAAAACTCCAAAACCCTCTCAGATCCTCATCAACAAAATCTCTCAAATCATCAATGGCGACCTCAAAGAGAACTCCTCTCAGGGTCACTCTACCCGATTCGAGACACGTTACATTTTGATATCCCTTTATCAAAACCAATGTTGCTAGAATTCTGGTACACCTGCACAACCTCAAATGAGTCTGGAGAAGACGGAATCACTGGAACGATCATGCAAGGTAAACACACTATTTCCTTCAACCTTTCAAAATTCAGAGAAGCAACCAAACTTGATTATTTTTTACCTCCACATGTTCATGAACCAACCCCAACGTTAGAGGAAGCAAACAGAGCCGTCCTGCCATTCATTAAATATCAAGGAGATCACTACCAAGGCATTTCAAGAACAAAAATGGGTCCTCTATGGTTAGAATTCTTCATGACCATATCTCAATGCCTTACAAGTAAAACTGGAGGTTTCGATTCTGTATCGGGTCACGAGCTGATCATGGGAGCTGCCTTGTTCTCCGACATTAGGGCGGATTTTGGTTCCCTCATCTTTGAACAACTGGTGAAGAAGGTTGCTGCTGCAAGCAAAGATAAGTTGATTCCTTTTCCCCGATTCCTATGCATGATCTTTCTACATTCTCTGGGGGAACAAGTGTTCTATGACAATGTTGGACCTTCGTTCAAAGCTGGAATTGTGGGTCGTTCGAACTTCACATGTCAAGAAGATAAATTTGCTCCTGAACTTCCTGAAGGTATGCTGACATTTACTCAATTTGCACAATCTGCCTCCTCTCAAGAGGATGATGTTGAGTCTGGTGATGATAGTAACCAATCCTCTTCTAATCATTCACCACCATCACCACCTTCAAAACCATCAAACCAATCCCTCCAATACAGAACCAGAAGCTCAAAACCCAGAGTTGTACCTAACCCGACCCCAATTCAAATTAGAGACCTATCACCATCTCCTACTCCAGTCTCTCCAAGGATTGAGAATGTTGGGTCGGACCCATCTCCGGTCCATCAGGTATCCAGGTCAGGTCTTGTTACCCCGTATGCTGATGTTGTGAATGTTGATGAACTGGCTCTTAAATCTGGTGGAGCCCATGGGTACTGACCCCGTAATCAATAACTCTGATGATGAAAGTGATGAGGATAGACTACCGGTTAGCTGGACTGATAGTACTGCTGAAGACCCCGTCATCTTCCCTACGACTGATCAAATTCCACAACCACGAAGAGTTGATGCACCAGAGGGTTCGTTGAACCGGGGTGTACCAGTTGCAAGAAATCTTCCTGGTTTGTCGGAAAAATTTCAATGAAACATTCAAACAACTTGCTCTGATCAAAAGTCTTTGTGGGGTTATGAACACCCACATTAGGAACGTCTCCAATTACTAAGCAATGTCAGATAGTGTTCAACATTTCCTGACCAACAATCAGGAAAATCTCTAGAGAAACGTGAACACACAAAACAGGCAGATCGATAAACTTATCGCCGTAATTGAACATCTCACGTCAAGAAACACTAATCTGACATCAAAATTCAATCGCCTCGAAAGATCCATTAGTGAAAGGTGTCACTCCCACCCCTCATTTTCAGGGGGAGAAATTTGTGTCCCATCAAGGCACAGCGAAGAGGGTCGTTAGACCGGCCAGAAAGGGATGTGAAGACCGGAGCAACCAGAGCAAAGGGAAGGGAATCGCTGGAGAAAGCAGAACTCTTAATGTTGGTAGTAGTTTAAATCGTGTAGCCAAGGAAGGTGTTCAGGGTGGGAAAACCCATCAGATGACCTCAGAACGGGTTAGGAGGTCTGGTATCAGAATTGAGAAATTCCTAGAGATCACAATCACTCATGAAGGTGGCACCACTAGAATCACAATTGTTCCGTCCTCAGATCCCCTGGTTAGGGCCCCTGCAGAAGCTCCCGCGGGCAAAATCCAAAACCTTCCCCTTGATAAAGGTAAGGGTCCTGCAACCTCTTCCCCAAAGACGAAAAAGTGGAAGAGTTAGATGACTCCTGATGAAGAAGAACTTAGGAAGACTGCCAGACGTCTAGGGATGCCTGTTGAAGAGGTTGCTGAAGCTATGAAGGAAGAACGAAAGAGGATGGGCTTGGGAAGCCACAAGAGAAGAAAAGAGTGATTCGCTGGAGAACGATGGGAGGCACCGGTGGCAGAAGACTGGTGGTTTAAAGAACTTTATTTTGTTTGTTCTTAGTTATTCCGCAAACTGCTTGCTTCTTTATTGTATCATTATTGATAAATAAAGAAAAGTTTAAAAAGTGTTGAGTGTTACCATTTATCCATTTATTTGATCAGTGAAAGCGTATAGGTGTTATAATTCACTTATCACGGGAGTTACAGTATGTTCCTACGGCTTCAGCTCCAACCTTGGAACCTTCGCCTACTCGTAGTTCAACATCTCCTTTTCCCAGCTTCATGTCCTTCTTAAATCCCTGTAAATGATTGCAAATGTGATGACGACATCCGGTATCCAATACCCAGGATTCACTAGAAATAACCAGGCAATCAATCATAAAGATTCCTGAATCACTGAAAAATTTAGTGTCCAACAGTCCCACATCGGACGTGCGCTCACAAATATCCTTGTTGCCACAAGTTGGGCACCACAAATCAGCAAAGTCTCTTAACCAATCATCGAACTCATCCATCTGAACCTCAGGAAGTGGTTCTTCTTCTAGCCTTTGAACATCGCGTATACACAAGAGATTCTCGTGTAAGCCTGCGACAGTCAAGTCAAAGCTCCCAACCAGACGTACTACCTTATCCTGATAGTATTGAGTGAGGGATCCAAACAAGAACAAAACTTGCTCATGCTGGATTGATATGCTAGTAACTTGGGTGAGACAATCTAGTAGCCTTCTTAAGTCAGTAAGATGGTCACTCAGTGGTTTATCCTCTTGCATTTTCTTTGACAGGATTTCTTACAAAATGATTTGCTTACTATCCACCGTACTTTCCTTGAACGCCTCCTCAAGATACTGAACAAACTCATAACATGGTTTCTTACGAAGATCATCAGTGATCTCTAATAATGATGTAAGAACTAGAATCGACATAACTTGTGATTCATCAGCCATATACTGATAATAAGCATCAAGCTCATCATCCTGAGCATCTTGTCCTGGTTGTCCCTTGGGCACCTCGTCAATGTTGTACAGTAAATTTTGTGCCTTTAGGAAGTTCCTAAAATGCACCTTCCAAATCTTGCAATTTGGACCAGTAAGCTTCCATTTTTCTTGTAATGACCCTTCGGGATTCTATCGGTGAGTAAAACGGAATTTCTGACAATACAAACATTTATAAGAAAAACAACAAATGATTAGTGTGATTATATAAATAAATAACTTCTAATATTATAACGTTTTAAGAATAATGATTACACTAGGATCCATATTTCACGCCCTCCAATGCAAGGTTTGGGCACTTCCCATTGGAGCCACGCTATTTCTGGTAGGTATAGCCATACCGATCGCCTCTAGACTAGAAACGATTCCTAGATGTTCGGGATATCAAGTTGAAAAACAAACTTGTACATGTTTTAATCCCTCTAGTGCATTTTGGGCCGGGACTCCCAATTATCACCAAAATAGATCGTACCACCTAAGACAGTGTGATGCCTTGCGCCGGGACTCCCGATTATCACAAGACCCTACACACCCTAACACTCGCAATGATTTGAATCCACATCTAAGGTTCTTTCTCCTTATAATTTGAATATTGTTGAACAAGTGAGGTGTTCCATTAGGTGGGTTGCACTCTGATCTAAGTTTTTCTAAAAAGGATTTTCTTTTGTTCGAAAACTTTAGCCAGTTTTTAATTCTTTTGAAAAATTACTTGGTTTTACAAACATGAACTTGTTTATAAATTCCACTTTTAATTTTGTCTTTTAAAACTTGGTTTATAAACAATCTGTTTATATCGCCATTATTAATTTAAACTTGGTTTTATAAATGTACTTTTATAAAAAAAAAACCATCTTTTATTGAAAAACTTGGTTTTAAAAACTAACTGTTTATAAATATCATCCTTTTATTCAAAGAAATAAAATAAATGCAATTATAAAATTGCTATGTCATAACCCCAAAAACTTGTCTTTGTGTTTTGTATATTTTAAAAAAAATATTAATTTCTGAATTTTTTTTAATATTTCCAAAATTTTAAGATAAACAAATGTCATGAATTTTGGGTTATGTCATTCTAAATGATTATTAAAACTGATAATTATAAAACTACCCATAATAATTGATTTCAATTTCCCCTTTAATTTCAAAATTTTCTTGATTTTAATAAACTATTAAAATCATAAAGTTTTAATTAAATGTTTATTTAAACTTTATTATTTTCACAAAAATAAATAAATAAATAAAAGGAACTAGTTAAAAATTGTGAAGATTTATCTTTAAATGATAAAATCTTACATAATATCCTGTAGATTTTATCCCCGAGTTAGATCACATATTTCCCAAAAACGTTGGGGAATCTTGGACCAAAACCAAAAAAATATCTCGGTCACGAAAACCACCCAACCGAAAATCGGTGGGTTCGGTTTCGGTCTTCCGCTCGGTGGTCGAGCCGAGTCCCAACGTGGCTCGGTGGGTTCGGTCCCGGCCTCCGTTTTTTTAATTATTTTCTAGTGATAATAATAACAATAAACATAAAACGTTAGATTTTATAAACGAATATTTAACATAACATTTTCTTAATTCTGTCTTAAAACCTATTCATTCCAATTATTCAAGAACTTTGAATAATATACTTGGATCAAATATTCTAGGTTTTCTACTAAACAAAAAGAAATCTAATCTCTTTTGTCTTGAAACCTATTCAATCCAATTGTTCAAAAACTTGAACAATTTTCTTAGATTAAATTTTCTAGGCTTCTTTCTAAGATAAAAAAAAACTTAATAATTATATACATATTTATATATATATATATATATATATGCATGAATTTCGAAAAAAAAGTAGGGGAAAAAGAAACCTAATTTCTTTCAATCTTGAACCCTACTCAATCCAATGATCATTCATGAACTTGAATAACCACATACTTGGTTCAAAAATTCCCAGGGTTCTTTTTACTAGACAAAAAGAAACTAAACTGAATCTCATTGAGATTAGTAGAAAGCTCTGATACCACTGTAGGAAAACCTTGTAGGATTCACATGGCGAAAACTTGAATCCCACATACTTAATCACTACTAATCAATGAGATCACTTGAATGATGAGAAGAATAAGAACATTACCTTTAGATTGCTAAAAAATGATCCACCTCTACTGCACCACCTGAAAACGCTGTAAGACCGCGTTGTACCAACAAAGTATCACACAAGAACTTGTGTGTGTGTGTGTGTGCTCGGTCGAACTCGAACCCGAAACCCCTTGGGGTTGTTCTTCGTGCGACGGCCAAGGAGAGGAGAGGGAGAGATTAGGGTTTAGAATGTTGCAAGTGATTAACCCTTAACCCTTGTCCCTTAGTCCTTATTTATAAGGAACTAAGTTATATTTAAGTCCTTGGAGTTTAATTATGATTAATCTCATAATTAAACTTCCTATTGACACTTTAAACCCTTGGACTTTTACTAGTTAATTAATTGTCTATTAATTAATTGTCTGTCAGATATTTAACTTAATATTTAACCTTCCTCATAAATAATAATCAACTTATTATTATTTATTCTTTTCTTTATAATTAACTTAACTAGTTAATTATTCCACACAACTTACTTTATTCGGTTGTCCATTATTGGGTATGTAGTGGTGTGACCCTTTAGTGTCTTATAACATTAGACACGATGACACGTGTGATTATGTGTGCACATAAATCCAACACGTATGATGGCACAACGGATCCGGATGACCATCTGACGGTATTCATGGGGACAATGGATGTACACAAGCTACCGGAACCGGCGTGGTGTAGATTTTTTCCTATCACACAATGTGGGGCAGCAAGATTCTGGTACGACAAACTCGCACCAGGAAGTATAGACGGGTTCCATCAATTAAGGGATAACTTCAGGTCAAATTTTCTGCAACAACGCAGATTCCAGAAAACCCAAGCAGAGATCTGAAGGATTTATGTGCACAGTTAGTCAACCTATGATGATACATCCATGCCTACGAAACACTTAAGGGTCACACTGGTGAGTACATGTAATACGAGCAAGATAAGCAATGATACTACGAAGAGGAATGATTCATGATAGTCATTATGAATCAGTTAAGTATTATGTTAAGTTTGACTTATTACTAGATTAGTTTAACTAACTAATTAATACAAGTATTTGTACATTTACTAGTTGAGTAAATATACAATGTGTTAATTATAGATTATCCATAATATGATTTAAAGCTATTAAATCATATAGTGTTTGGATAATATTATTGTTTAGATTATATAAAGTTTATTATATAATCAATTATTAAAAGTATAAATACAAGTATATATAATTCGTGTATATGGGTACCGAATTATAAGTGTATTAATACTAGGCATTTAATAATTAAGTGTAACAATAATAACTAGATAAACTACAAGGGTTTAAAGTGTAAAAGGATAAGTTTAATTAAGTATTGATCTTAATTAAACTAGAAGGGCCCTAAGTGAAAGTCCTTCTATTATAAAAAGAAGGCATGGGGTTCCCTTATTCCTTGCTGTAACGTCCTGAAATTTTATTAATTATATTTTATTAATTTAATTGTCATATTTAAGATTAGAATGAATAATTAGTAAACTAATTATAATGAAGCCAGACGGTTCGTTTTTATTAGACATTAATTTATTTACACAACAATTTATTAGACGCATTAATTATTTAGACGAACTGTAATTTGACGGTTCGTCTTAGTTAGATGTTTTAATTACTTTGGACACTTTAGAAATTAATAGACGTTCGTATATTATTAAAAATTAATTAATTAGCCGCCTCAGGTTTTGACCGATTAGTTGATCGTAAGAGTGAATGATATTCTTTTGAGTCGGGCCGACCTTTCGGCCAAGGCCCGAACCGGTTTTTGTTTCCATCCTCTTGAGCCCAAACTTGTAATGCTTCCTCTAGCCCAATCGTTATGAGTGGCCTAAAGCCCGATTGTGATGATATTTAGTGTTAAGCTAATTAGGAAAATCCCTAATTCCCCATTATCTTCTTTCAGCCGACCCTGTTCTTTGTAGTACGTTTTCCCTATTGGTCGATTCCATATGATGAGTTTGTAGGAGGAGGCGGCAATAATAAATCTGGATTCTTGTTCCTTGCGTTGGAAATTGTCCTGACCGACAATCAAATTTGGATAAGGCATGTAAAACTAGTGAGTTGGTGGTTAGTCTTTTTATCGGCATTCTTTGTTTATTTTGTAGTTGGTCAGTGATGTTTGAGGATTAACTTCGTGTAGTAGGCAGCAAGCAAAGAAATTTAGTTGAGGATGGAATTAATTTAAGGTATCAGGCACGTGAATGGTTTTGGCATTCTACTCGTTTCGATTAATTGTTTCGGTAAAATTCTTTCTCGTTGCTTGTATTCTTTCTGTCCGTCAATTTCACAGTTGTTTTTAACCTGTTTAAAATAACCTTTTGAGTCTTTGGCCCGTGTTGGGACCTTGATTTTTGAGTTAGCTTTTCAATGCCGCAACCCTCTCGTCAATCCGAATTACGGTTTAAAAGTTATAGCTAATTTAGTATGCTGCTGTTAGGAAGCGCGACCGGTACGGCATGTCTGTCTTGCGATACTGTTTTGAGACCCTTAGAATCTGTTTTGGCCAGTGACCGTCTCACAACGAATTGTAGTTCTGATTGTCTATTTTATACAGTAAAAATATGGAAACAATCTAGCGAGCCGTTTAGGAGTAATATTAGTTCCCGTGAGACCGACGGGTGCTGCCAGTTTTTCTAAATTGAGTCCTTGGAATGGATTGTAATTCGGGTTTCATTTTTTATGCTTTTAGGATCGTCTAGGAATAACCGAGCAGCGCCTCAGAGTATTGAGGATCCTTTGGAGCTTACGTTTTCTCGAGGTGAGTATTCTCACCGTGTATTCAGTTTTAACGTTGTACATGCATGACTTACGTGTTACATTTCTTGCACTATAGTTGTTATACGAGATTGATTTTGTTATCTGAGATTGATTTGTTATCTGAGATTGATCTGTTATCTGAGATTGATTTGTTATCTGAGATTGACCTGTTATCCGAGTTATCTGTTATCTGAGCTTTCTGTGATCTGACATTTCTGAGTTCCAAGTTTCTGAGTTTTGAGTTAAACATTAAACATAATATATCTGACTTGACACCGAAGAGCACTGGTGTCAGACGTTTTGACTTGGCACCGAAGAGTACTGGTGCCAGGCCTTTTGACTCAACACCGAAGAGTACAGGTGTTGAGGTGGTGTGAGGCGGGTCGAGGTTGATCTCTCGTCCCAAGTCACACTAGCGCGCTATATAAATTTAAAATCTGAGTAATAAAATCTGAGTAAATAAATCTGAGTAATTAATCAAGTAGTTTCTGACTAGGAGTTCACCGATGTGACCTCATGTGTTGTATGTTAGGATTGTTTGCATTTTGAGATATTCACTCAGCTTCCCCAGCTGACCCCTATTTTCCTACACTGTTTCAGGTACTAGCAAAGGGAAGGAGAAGGTAGACGGTTGACCGCTGTATTCTACCTATGCTGATGTGGACAGCAATTATTATTATTATAAACTTTTACTCTATTAAACCATTTCCGCATTTAAGATTTTCGTTAAATACGATCTTACTATTTTGGGATTTTAATATTTAAATTATTGGGACATTTTATATTAAAACATTATACTTAAAAAGTTTTAAAATTCTTTTAAATTTTTGGGTGTTACAAGTTGGTATCAGAGCTCTGACTTGAGGGATTTGGGTTCGCAAGGGGCGAATTCAAACTCAAGTTTGAGTATCAAGTTTTTAAAATGAGTAAAATATTTTCTGAGTAAATATTCCACATCAGATATACAGCATGTCACGTCGACCTCTCGCTTTTCCTGCTGCCGGTAATATTTAAGACCTTTTATTCATTTGGGAATTTCGTTGTATTTTGTGTTTTGAGGAATGACAAATATGAGAATTGCTGTTATTATTTTGAGTATAATTTTGATTTAACTCTGAGGGTATTTCGCCACGAGGATCGCTTTTCTGAGTATATTTTACATGTGTAATTCTGAGTGCATCAGCGTTATACACGCTAACAAATTATAATTACATATAATTTTATATAACTTGTGAGATTTTATAATTCTATAAATTTTAACCAAAAGGGGTAATAAATGGATACGAAATTATGATATAAATTCTATAAATAATTAATAAGAACATATCTTGGGTAAATAAAAAATGAGGAGTAATAAATTTTTCATATTTAGAAAATATTAAAATCTTTCATTTTGGAAAGCACTTAATAGAAAGAGTTATTGAAACGCGTAAACTGTGAAACGAGTAAATGAAAGATAATTTTTTTATCAACTGATATAAAAAAAAATAATAATAAAAATAAAAAAAAAATTAAAATAAAGAAAATAAATAAATAAAATATTTTGTAATGGTTTATCATGTCGGGTAAAGCGAAAATTCCGAGAACATCTTTTTATAAAATTAAAAAAATATATATATCTATTTAAATTTGATAATTATTTTAAATTATTTACATTTGAGTTAGACGAGAAATCATAACCAGAATTGGCTTTTATCCTTATGCGTGGAGTCGTTTTAATTTTTAATTTTAAAACTTCAGTTGGATTAAACATGTTTTTAAATGATGAATTATCATTTGAGATTCTATTTAGTGGTACCTTTTCACTTATTTATCAAATTTAAATTGTTTTTATTGCTGAGAATTTCGGGTGTTATGAAATGTTTGGACAAATAAAAAAAAAAGGGAAAATGCTTTTATTAAGAGATAAGACACGACGTATTGAGAAAATGTTTTTGCTGAGAAAATAATAAACTTAGATTTATTAAATTGAGATCAAATGAGAAATTTTTCTAAAGTATGGGATTTAAATAGCTGAGTGTGAAAATCCGTAATTTTTAATAATAAGTTCAATGAGAGATTATTAAATCCACCCAGAGATATTGAATAAACTGTATAAGTTTGTTATACTAGCCAATCCAGAATTGCCGAGTCGAATTAAACAGAAACTATTCAAGTTTATTCTAACGGGAGACTATCATCATGAATTCGGCGATGATCTGTTTAAAAATGAATTAAAAAGCTTATGAGTTAATATTATTTTCCGAGTTAAAGAGTTAAAAACGTAATAAAATATTATGGCTGAGTGCCTTTTTGCTGAGTGCATTTATGAGTATTGGTTTATAAGAGTTTGAGTTCACACGACTTAGTACATAATTGTATGAAAAATAAAGTTTTCTTTCTTGTATGTGTGATTGCTTGTGGAAAATTTTGTGTGGGAAGTTGTGAACTTTGGGATTGACTCGTGACCAAACGAAAGTATGTGTGAAAAGTAATAGAGGGCCCCTATTACTGTCCACCCATGACTTTTGGTTGGTTATGGGGAGATTTTGAAGGGAACGATGGACCAATGCTTGTTATTGTGAAATTAGTATGTGTATCTTAATTGTTTGTGTGACTACATGCTTGCTTGTTTATTTTGGTAGACAATACTAGTTCCAAACTCGAGGACGAGTTTTTCTCCAAGTGGAGTTGAGTAGGGGTAAAAAGGAAAATTTCCAAGAATTAGTTATCATTGACTACTATTTATAAATATTATGACCATGATGCTTATGCATAGATCGATATTTTTGGGTAAAGAAGTTAAAGTGTAAAATCTAGATAATACAATTGATCAGAGAGCTTATAAGAGTAATTATCGAACTGAGTAATTAAGATTATTTAAAGTCATTTCACGGGGTAATTATAGAGTTTATAAAATTGATAACCGAGATTAATTGGGCTGAGTGTAAATGTGCAAATGAGATGTTACATATATTATAACTATATAGCTAATGAGATAATGAGAAATTATAAAGTAATGAGAATTTATAATGTGTCGGATATTAGGAAATGAGTTATTATGAGGTTGTTAATTGGAGTTGATAATGAATTATTAAAACGAGCTCAAATGAGAAAATTTCATGTAGATTGATTATTGAGTAAATTTTTGAGTTATAAGAAGTTTATATATCGAGTTAAATGAACAGGACAATAAAACAAGTTAAAGGAGAAAAGTGGTAAATTAACGAGAAGTTTTATTTAATTTTTTTATCAAGTATTTCAAAATTTTTATTAATGAGAAAATCTTATTTGTGATTAATTAGTAAATTGAGTTAAGGGGAATGATCAAACGAAATTACTGAATGTAGTAATATTTTTATCACTTGGAGTCATCAAATAATAAACCTTGTTATATTTAAAATTATTGGATTAAGATTAATTATTGAGTCGAGTAAGTGGATAATACATTAAGTGAAGTAAACAATAAGATTTATATTGAATTAATGAGAAGTCGTAAAAGAGGAGAAATTATTAAATTAATGAACCATGAGAAAACCTTAACATTAAAAATAAAGGGGTAATTGCGTATTAAGTAAAGAAGAATCAATAAATTGAGTCATAAGTCGAGTAAGGAGAAATCGGTAAAATAAGTGTATGAAACTTAATTAAAATTTTCTTTTTAGTAAAAATTGGTAATATGAGTTTAATGAGTAGATATATGGTCAAAATAATCAAGAGACATTTTAAATTGTGTAAAATCTGTGAAACAGACTATTAAGGATCGTTAAATTAGATGAATGGAAAAAAACATCTATTGAAACATTATCGAGAAGCCAATAAAAGTAGTAGAATGAGAACATATTAAAGAGAATTAAATGACCAGATTGTTAATTTGAGCCAATTAGAGAGTTAGCAGAATGTGTAAAAATGTGATTTATATCTAATGTTGTTGCTATTAAATACTATTACTTTTAAGTTTATTTCTTAGATAGATTTCTGGTTTTGTTTCTAAGTTAGATTTTTGGGTTGCTTCTGAGTTAAAATTTATGAGCTTGCTCATGAGTTATATTTTCCGAGTTAATTTCCGAGTGAGATTTCTGAGTTATACTCCTGAGATATGTTTTGAGTTCATTTTTTTTTAGTTAGACTTCTGAGTTTTATACCTGACTATATGAAATTTCTAACTGATGGGTACATTTCTTGTGAATAATGTACCTGCTTTTGTGCTATTTGATAATGGGGCAACCCACACATTTGTTTCTCATGTCTTACGCAAACCATTGCCCCATAGAGTAGAGGACCTTTCTTAGCCATTCTGATAGAGAATTGGGAATAATGAGATTTTACTTGTTGCTAAAATATTTAGTAATCATTTGGTTGAACTGTGCGGGGAGAAGTTCCCCATAAACTTTATCCCTAGCGCCATGAAAGAGCTGTGTGTGATTACGAGAACGGATCGGATGACCGAGACCAAACTGAGATCATCTGTCGCTACAATCGAACCTATAACAAATCTCCAAGTGGAGTTGAATCGGAGATTCAACGTGACGTTAACCGCTTGGTGCAGGAACCGTGTCTGGCTACGAGAGCAAGAAGACGCCTTCAACAGAGTATCGTGAATTATTTTTTTTACTTATTATCGACGTCTTTCTCTTTTTAGAGATAAACCGACATCCTTAGAGAGCATTTCGGATCTGTGTTCTTTTAGCTTTATCATTTTGCGCCGCTAGAGACGAAAGAGTTACATGAGCAGTTGCGAGTATCGGGGTTCGTTCTGACCTTCTTTTATTTCATAACCTTATTTTCCCTATATTGCGGATGTTTGTCGTGGACGAGCCTGCGATTTAGACGTGAAAATTCTACCCTGAGTTCTTCCGAGCGATGACTTCGGGGACGAAGTCTATTTTAAGTGGAGTTGAGTTGTAACGTCCTGGAATTTTATTAATTATATTTTATTAATTTAATTGTCATATTTAAGATTAGAATGAATAATTAGTAAACTAATTATAATGAAGCCAGACGGTTCGTTTTTATTAGACATTAATTTATTTACACAACAATTTATTAGACGCATTAATTATTTAGACGAACTGTAATTTGACGGTTCGTCTTAGTTAGATGTTTTAATTACTTTGGACACTTTAGAAATTAATAGACGTTCGTATATTATTAAAAATTAATTAATTAGCCGCCTCAGGTTTTGACCGATTAGTTGATCGTAAGAGTGAATGATATTCTTTTGAGTCGGGCCGACCTTTCGGCCAAGGCCCGAACCGGTTTTTGTTTCCATCCTCTTGAGCCCAAACTTGTAATGCTTCCTCTAGCCCAATCGTTATGAGTGGCCTAAAGCCCGATTGTGATGATATTTAGTGTTAAGCTAATTAGGAAAATCCCTAATTCCCCATTATCTTCTTTCAGCCGACCCTGTTCTTTGTAGTACGTTTTCCCTATTGGTCGATTCCATATGATGAGTTTGTAGGAGGAGGCGGCAATAATAAATCTGGATTCTTGTTCCTTGCGTTGGAAATTGTCCTGACCGACAATCAAATTTGGATAAGGCATGTAAAACTAGTGAGTTGGTGGTTAGTCTTTTTATCGGCATTCTTTGTTTATTTTGTAGTTGGTCAGTGATGTTTGAGGATTAACTTCGTGTAGTAGGCAGCAAGCAAAGAAATTTAGTTGAGGATGGAATTAATTTAAGGTATCAGGCACGTGAATGGTTTTGGCATTCTACTCGTTTCGATTAATTGTTTCGGTAAAATTCTTTCTCGTTGCTTGTATTCTTTCTGTCCGTCAATTTCACAGTTGTTTTTAACCTGTTTAAAATAACCTTTTGAGTCTTTGGCCCGTGTTGGGACCTTGATTTTTGAGTTAGCTTTTCAATGCCGCAACCCTCTCGTCAATCCGAATTACGGTTTAAAAGTTATAGCTAATTTAGTATGCTGCTGTTAGGAAGCGCGACCGGTACGGCATGTCTGTCTTGCGATACTGTTTTGAGACCCTTAGAATCTGTTTTGGCCAGTGACCGTCTCACAACGAATTGTAGTTCTGATTGTCTGTTTTATACAGTAAAAATATGGAAACAATCTAGCGAGCCGTTTAGGAGTAATATTAGTTCCCGTGAGACCGACGGGTGCTGCCAGTTTTTCTAAATTGAGTCCTTGGAATGGATTGTAATTCGGGTTTCATTTTTTATGCTTTTAGGATCGTCTAGGAATAACCGAGAAGCGCCTCGGAGTATTGAGGATCCTTTGGAGCTTACGTTTTCTCGAGGTGAGTATTCTCACCGTGTATTCAGTTTTAACGTTGTACATGCATGACTTACGTGTTACATTTCTTGCACTATAGTTGTTATACGAGATTGATTTTGTTATCTGAGATTGATTTGTTATCTGAGATTGATCTGTTATCTGAGATTGATTTGTTATCTGAGATTGACCTGTTATCCGAGTTATCTGTTATCTGAGCTTTCTGTGATCTGACATTTCTGAGTTCCAAGTTTCTGAGTTTTGAGTTAAACATTAAACATAATATATCTGACTTGACACCGAAGAGCACTGGTGTCAGACGTTTTGACTTGGCACCGAAGAGTACTGGTGCCAGGCCTTTTGACTCAACACCGAAGAGTACAGGTGTTGAGGTGGTGTGAGGCGGGTCGAGGTTGATCTCTCGTCCCAAGTCACACTAGCGCGCTATATAAATTTAAAATCTGAGTAATAAAATCTGAGTAAATAAATCTGAGTAATTAATCAAGTAGTTTCTGACTAGGAGTTCACCGATGTGACCTCATGTGTTGTATGTTAGGATTGTTTGCATTTTGAGATATTCACTCAGCTTCCCCAGCTGACCCCTATTTTCCTCCACTATTTCAGGTAATAGCAAAGGGAAGGAGAAGGTAGACGGTTGACCGCTGTATTCTACCTATGCTGATGTGGACAGCAATTATTATTATTATAAACTTTTACTCTATTAAACCATTTCCGCATTTAATATTTTCGTTAAATACGATCTTACTATTTTGGGATTTTAATATTTAAATTATTGGGACATTTTATATTAAAACATTATACTTAAAAAGTTTTAAAATTCTTTTAAATTTTTGGGTGTTACACTTGCTCCAAAAATCCGAAACCCTAGCCCCCTCTCCCCTTGGTTTCGGCAGAACAAGAACAACACAACTCTTTGTGTTCTTCGTTCTTCGTTCTTCGTGTTCTTCGTGTTCTTCAAGTCTTGAAGATTCGAAGATCAAGTTCATTGCTTAAATCAACTAGAAGATCGCTCGATTTGTTCATCATCAGTGGATCTATCTTAAGCAAACAACAAGGTATGTTTTGAGAAAACCCTTTTCTCTCTTCTCCCTCTTGGACGAATTTCGACCAAAGAACCCTAGGGTTCTTTGGTGTTGGTCGACCGAAACACACAAGCATTGTGTGTGTTCGGGTTTTTCGTACAAGGTTTCTTTTGTTAATCGAATCTAGATTTCCAAGATCCCAATCCTTTAGGGTTTAAGGATTAGGTTTAATCTCAGTTCCGCATTTAGGGATTAAATCAGCTAGTTGGTTTTAACCGGTCAAGAACAAGTTCATGTTCTTGGTCAGTATGGTTCGAACCAAGTCACTAGGAGGTTGACCCAAGTGGTCAATCAGTATCAATGAAACCCTACAAGATCCTAGGTATACGACAAAAGTCCGGTGAACCTCTCAAAGACTACGTGGCTTGATTCAGCAGAGAAACTTTGCATATGGCCGACCGATCTGACGTTATGGTGTCAGGGGCCTTCATTAGTGGGCTACGACCTGGACGCCTGTTCAAAGACTTGATTTAAAATCGCCAACGTCACTTGAAGATCTGTTCACACATACTCACAACTTCATACGAGTCGAAGAAGCAAACAACGAGAACCGCCTTCGCCAGTCATGTCGTGAAACAAAACAACACCTAAGACCTCCCACGAAGGCTGAAAGATAAGCATTTTCCCATAACTTCTACAAGACACACGGAGAGCTACAAAGGTTTGCATGATAACTTCACTGCACTAAGTCTCCCGCTGAAATACTAGCCACCTCCGAAGGAAAAGCTATGCTTCGCCCCCCCCCCCCCCCCCCTCCAAGAATATGTTCACACCCGCCAACAAAAGGGACCGAACAAAGTATTGTGAATTCCATGAAGATCATGGCCACAATACCAATGACTGCATAGATCTTAAAAATGAAATCGAAGAGTGCGTTCGAAAGGGACGTATGGCGCACTTAATGAAGGGAGAAAAAACAGTCAACCATAACCAACACAGCCGGCCATCGGGACCCAAGGGTCCCCAAGAAGATTGAAGTAGAAAGATGGGCACCAACTCGAAGCCAAGAAACGAGATACATATGATCCGAGCTGTAAACGTAAAATCAGAAATGTCGACAGTCCACTCCCTAATATTACGTTCTCTGAAAACGACCCTATACCAGAAGATCAGAAGATAAAATCTTTATATGGCTTCAAACCCAAATGTTTCCTAGATGCATACAAAGGTTACCATCAAATACGTATGGAAAAGGAGGACGAAGAGAAGACTTCATTCCACATAGAGCAGGGACCCTTCTGCTACGAAAAGATGCCGTTCGGATTAAAAAACGCTGGAGCCACTACCAACGGCTGATGGATAACATGTTCTCAAATCAACTCGGAAGAAATATCGAGGTATATGTTGATGATATGGTGATAAAAAGCAGGAACGAGAGAAACTTGATATCAGATATCACCGAGACATTCAACACACTCCGAGACCGAACATGAAGCTCAACCCTAAAAAATGCACATTCGGTGTGGAAATCGGACAGTTCCTAGGATACTTGATCACTAACGAAGGAATCCAGGGAAATCCAGAAAAAAAATCCAAGCCATAATAAACATGGCTACTCTAAAAACCTTACGTGAAGTTCAAGCGCTAAATGGAAAACTCGCAGCGCTAGGACGCTTTTTAGCAAAATCGGCAGAAAGATCATTAGCATTTTTTAAAACGCTAAAAGGTTGCCTTAACAAAAAAGAATTCCAATGGAGTGCCGAAGCAGAAACGACTTTTCAAGAGTTAAAAAAACCATCGGCCTTAAAAAACACCAAACCAGGAGAGGTGCTAACCCTTTACCTATCAGCCGCCTCTGAAGCTATAAGCGCAGTGCTCTTAGCAGAAAGAGGAAACACGCAAAAACCAATATACTTCGTAAGTCGAGCATTGCAGGGAGCTGAAATCAACTACACTGACCTCGAAAAAGTTGCCCTCGCTCTAGTACCCGCAGCAAGACGGTTGCATCGATACTTTCAGGCACACACAATTTGTGTCATAACTGACCAACCAATCAGACAAGTCCTCCTAAAACCAGAAAACTCAGGTCGTCTGGCAAAATGGGCCATTGAGCTAGAAGAACACGAGATAATATACAAACCTCGCTTGGCCGTTAAAGGGCAATCCTCGCAGACTTTTTGGCATAAACTCCTATGATCAACAACTCGTCCACAGATGAAGCGACCAAAATATCTGTTGAAAGCAATGCTTCGACATGGACCTTATTCGCCGATGGTGCGTCTAGCCAAGAGGGTTCCGGAGTAGGGTTAATTTTGACTGATCCAACTGGACAAGAAGTAACATACGCCTTACGGTTCAACTTCAAAACCTCGAACAATGAAGCTGAGTACGAAGCCCTAGTAGCAGGACTGGAACTCGCATGTCAAATGGAAGCACAACAGCTTCATGTGTACACCGACTCTCTGTTGATAACCAATAGTAGCAGGACTGGAACTCGCATGTAAAAGGATTATATGAGGCAAGAGAAGAATTGATGAAAAGATATATGTCCAAAGTCCAAGAATTACGAAAACATTTCAGCAAGTTCACAATAACACAGATCCCACGCTCAAAAAAAAGCGCGCGGATGCTTAAAGTAAGTTAGCATCTTCTTCTTTTGTTAGGTCACAACAACCCTGGTTTATAATGTTAATTGATAGATTATTATACTTAGAGAAATATTAGAGTGATAACACAAGAATATAGTCAATGTATAAATCCACTAAGTGTGGCTTGTTGCGGAATAACAAGACCACTGATCAATTACAAAAGATGTGAATGTGTAAAGTAAATTGGTGAGTGCTCCTTTGCAAGATGATCTCTATTTATAATGTTATAGAGATCTTACATAATGAGCAAAGGAGTAACCGAAGGACTAAGTAAGGAAAATGACTAAGATCAAGGGATTTGATCTTAGTCCGTTACTATACTGAGTATCACTCAGTCCTTCTACTCAGTCCTTGTACTCAGTATCACTATCTGATACTGAGTACTGATACTGAGTTCCAATACTGATCACTCAGTATCAGACCTAAACTTAGCTATATTATTCTACATATAAATCAAAGCTAGTCTAGGTTGTTTTGTTATCTTAAGATCCAAAGGGGCAAGGTTTTTTACCTTAACAATCTCCCCCTATCTAATGATAACAAAACAATTACAAAGAGATAAACAAAAAATACAACAGCATAGGTAGCAATATCTTCTTCTTCATTTACTGTTGATGGCTTCATTCTCATAGAAGACTTCTTGTTTAATGTGGACAAACTCTTCTCTGCTTTTGAGTTCATCCCTTCTACTATTCAGAACTGCAACAATCTTCTTTCTGAACCAAGAGTCTTCTTTCTTGGTGATCATCCATTTCAGTCCAACAAGGTGACTGATTTGAGCTCTTGGTAGATCTTCTTCAGAAATGAAGCACTCTCTATCCTCTGAGTTAGTATACATATATCCAGAAGTTGGATATATGACACTCTTTTGATCCTGAAAGACAAGGTTAGGAGGAAGAGGATACTTTCTAAGATACTTGTATGTATGAAGGCATTCTGGTTTGTTGTTTGAGTAAGCCTCAGTCATAACACTGAGGGTTCTGTACTCTATTTCATGAAGTAAATCCTTTTCATAACATACTGCAGCTACTGCACAGATCTCATCCAAGACTATTTGATCATAAGTTGATTTCTTTGAAAGCTCTTTGATCAGTCTTGTGATCTTCACCCAGTCTTGAAGACCAATTCTTTGAATATCATGTATAAATATCTTCATGGGGGGACTGGTTAAGCCAGTACAAGTGATAGTAATTCTTCCTTCTTTGAGCTTCACTTTTACTTTATTGACATCCAGATTTAACCAATGTATCCCCCTTACATTTTGAAATGTTTTGGTCCTCAAGAACTCCTTTCTTTGTTCCTTATACTGAGTCCTAGCAGCAACCATATTCCAATAATGTTGAATATGGTCTGGACCCTTTCTTGAGATTCTATGTGAAGGACCAGGAGTATCAGTATCTGGGTCAGATTCTGGTTCAGTTTTGACTCCCAACTCTTGCTCATATAAAAATCTTTCTTGTTCTGCCCAGAGTTGTTGAGGAGTCAGTCTTGGAGCCTGCTCGGTATCACTGTCCCTTGTAAGAACAGGTCTTCTTTGTCTTGTTACCAGAGGAGCAGATTCCTCACTTGATTCAGAAGAAGTGAGAACAGCATTGATAGGTCTTCTTGATAAGGAACTCCTTCTTCTAATTACCAGATTTTCTGGTTCTTCATCATCCGAGGATGATGATGAAGAACTTTCTTGTTCTACCAGATTTAGTGCATAGTTTACTAAATCTGGTTCTTCATCTTCATCATCAGCAATAGGCCAGATGAAAGGCCTATAGACCACAATTTGCAAATTATTCTCTTCAAGAGCAGGTGGCTCTGAATAAGTTTGCTGTGGTTGGTCAGTATGAGTCCCCCCCTGAGCAGATGGCTCAAGTGGGTCTTGAACTTGTAATGCTGACCTTGTTCTTTGTCTTCTTCTCTCATACTGAATGCGAAATGGCTCAGTATGAGGGCTTTGCTGATGTTGTTGTTGTGGAGGTTGATCTTCATTCAATCTTCTTCTTTTCTCCCCCTGAGCAGAAGGCTCAGTTTGATCAACCTCAGTATCTCTTTGTCTCTTCTCCCCCCTTTTGTTATCATTTGATGAGGAGGGAAGAGGATCAGTATCACCACCCATGTCCCCTTCAGGTTGTTCAAGAGTAGGGGAGGGCATGGGCTCAGTTGCAGCATCAGTATCACCAGCACCTCCTTCTCCTTCTCTTTCTTCATCGTGGTCACCATGTGAGACTGGTGGAGTTTGTGGAGGCTGCTGTGGTTGTTGAAGTAGTGAGATTGACTGTTTGATAGAGTCAATATCACCACTCATCTTGTCCATTCTGGCTAGTATTGTATTTTGAGTTTGTTGGATGGCCAGAATGTGCTGCATGATTGCTTGCAGAGTCACTTGGTCTGCTGCAGCCTGAGATGCCTGAATGCCCTGCACAGATGGTGCTAAAGAAACAAAAATATAAAAATGGTTAGAAAGAAAGGTTTATCAAATAGAATTGTGGTGTTGTTTAATTCTACAATCATATAAACAGAGTTTGTGAAGTCTGTATTTCAACTGGTATATGATGAAATATTGTGGACTTGTGCATAGCATGTGTAAGAAGATTTTAGTAAAAGTGAGTGTGAAAATTTAAGTAGCTCAGTATAGGACAAGTCACATTTACTAAAAGGTTTGGGTTTGGGAATTCGAAGCCTGGGATGTGCTTCTTGATATTTTCAATGTTTATCACTCGGTATTAGAATGATAACAGAAATGTGGCTAAACCCCATGGGAAATATTTGGATTTTGTGGCTTAAAGGTTTGTTATCATTTCTTGAATGATGCTACCCAACTCAAAAATAAGTTGGACATTATTCAAGCAGCACCAGTGGGTGTCAGTATGACATCAACCACCATTGTCTCTTTAAATGTTGAGACAACTGTAGACTGACAATGATCAATTTTGTGTGCTCAGTATATGAATTTTGCATAGCAGCAGTGGGCTAGCTATGTTGGCCATAAAAGGATATATATTTGAAAGATCGTTTGAGACTTTGGTCAGTATTGAGTTGGTACTGGCCAATACTTAGTCTCTATTTGGGAATGAAATATATATATATAAGTTTAAGGGCTTTTTAGAAATTCATACCTGAGACTCTGTCAGATTCCCTTCTACCATCTGCAGAGGTCGGTGCAGGATCATGTGTTTGTTCATGTGCAGCACCAATATCTTCAATACCGACCTCTCTGTCATGCTGAGCACCTTCCAGTGTAGTTTGTGCATATTGAATCTCCACATCAAGAGGAACATGAGGTTCCTCAATTGGTTGAGCAGTTGGAGCTAGTTCTGGACCTGGAAGGTCAGCGGTGGCTGCAACTAGGCTTTGGGCTTGAAGAGATGCAGTTAATGATGGAACATTTGCAGGCTGCATCTCCTCAGATGATAAGTTTCCCATAATAACAGGGGAAAGATGTCTTCTTCTTCTTTGGAGGACCAGTGGTGTGTCTTCTGAGGACTCAGTATCAGAAGTTGTTTCAATATGAGGAGCAGCAGGATCTTGTGCAGGTGGAGAGATATGTTGTTGAGTTGGTTCTTGGACTTGTGGAACATCCTGCATCTCAATGTCTGGACCGACTTGTGCTCCATTACCACTATTATCATTATTATCATCATCATCATCATCATCATCATTGTCTGACTCAGTATCAGACATGTCTTCTGCATCAACAATGTGTTCTTGAAAAATGGCCCACATAGGAGGACTTAGAAGAGGCTCTCCTTCTTGTGGTCTGTAAAAGAAAATCTTCTCACTAAGAGGAGGAAGATCAACTCTTGGACTGTGAAATTCATCATAAATGTGTGTGGGCATTGAGTGTTGAAAGATGAGTGATAGAAATCTGCAGAAAGGGACATTGCATTCCCTTGTGTTTACCCGAACCAGAGTAGCTAATTCATTGAAAATTAGCCGAGCATAATCAATATTTCTTCCATAGTACAGAGCATGTACTATTTGCATCCCGAATTCGTTTATTTGGTCCAAAGCTCCCGTCTTGTGGGTCATACACTGAATTATTGTTGTAATGAGAATACCCCACATAGGACCAAATTCGTTTCTTTTGATGATTCCTGTTGTTCCTCTTCGACCCAAAAATGGCAGTACTGAGCGTGCCTCTGATCTATCAACAAATGGGTCATACTGAGCTTGTGCTGGAAGCCTCAGTGTTTCACGAATAATTGCAGTAGAGACAAAAGCTCTTCTTTGATTCCTAATTACCCATCCAGCAATCATATCTGGAGAATCGAGTGTGGCAGAGTACCAAAACTCGCATAACATTTCTGGGTAAATTGCTCGAGGAGATAATGTCAGTGCACGAGCAATTGGGCAATGCTTCATAAAAGTCACGATATTCGTGAATTCTTGGCATACCCGGGCTTGAGGAATAGTGAAATTTGCTGTGATGTTGTTCCTCGCAAACCTGGGTACTTCATTATTTCGGAATTGGATTTCCGATTCAACTTCTGGAGCAACAAAAGTGTAATTCGCCATCTGTGATTTTGATTTGAAAAAGTTTGCTTGCTAAGAGAAAGTGAAATCGTTAATCGCAGAGAGAATTGAAAACGAAAGAAAGAAATAACAGTTAAAAAAAATTTGAAGTAAAAATAAACGGTTATTTATAGGAGATTTGAAAGATAATTAAGGTATTGGGAAGTAAAAACGGCTGATTTGACTGCCTTATCCTCTGCCAACGGTAACTTTCTTATTAAGAAAGGTTACCGTTTGAGCAGTATAAGGATTAAGCTCGGTTTGAGCGCCGTAATACCCCAATACTGAGTTAAAAAAAATTAATTAAAAAAAATTAAAAAAATATAAAAACAATTAACTTACTCTTGAAATTAATAAAAAATAAATAAAAATTTAAATTTTGATGATAACAGACAAGTGATACTGAGTGGTCAGTATCAACAGGAGTGATACTGAGCGCTCAGTTTTAAAAAAAAATTAAGGATTCAACATACCTAATTGCCCTAGTAAATACATAAACCTTTCCTCAGGAAGAGGTTTAGTAAACACATCGGCCAATTGTGCATCTGTTGGTACATAATCTACTTCAACCTTACCTTTTTCCACATTATCTCGAATAAAGTGGTGTCTGATATCAATGTGCTTGGTTTTGGAGTGATAGACTGGGTTCTCTGTGATAGCAATAGCACTCTTGTTATCACAATGAATGGGAGTCTTATGAAAGTTGAACCCATAGTCTAAGAGTTGGTACTGCATCCATAATAATTGAGCACAACAACTTCCTGCAGCAACATATTCTGCTTCTGCTGTGGAAGTTGCTACCGAATTTTGCTTCTTGGATGACCAGCCAACTAGTCTTCCACCTAGGAATTGGCATCCTCCACTTGTGCTCTTTCTGTCCAATCTACAACCTGCAAAATCTGCATCTGTGTACCCTTCAAGTTCAAAGTTTGAGTCTTTGGGATACCAAAGACCCAGGTTAGGAGTACCTGTAAGATATCTAAAGATGCGCTTAACTGCTTTCATGTGTGATTCTTTAGGATCAGCCTGATACCGAGCACACAAACATGTGGCAAACATGATATCAGGCCTACTAGCAGTTAAGTAAAGTAAGGAACCAATCATACCTCGGTATGTGGATTGGCAAACTGGTTTACCAGTTTCATCCTTACTTATCTTATCCTGAGTACCCATAGGAGTGTGCATGGAAGATAAATTTTCAAATTTGTATTTCTTTAACATGTCATGCACATACTTACTTTGATTTATAAAAGTGCCATCAGGCTTTTGTTCAACTTGTAAACCAAGAAAGTAAGTAAGTTCTCCCATCATACTCATCTGATACTGAGTTGACATTATCTTAGCAAACCAGTCACACATTGACTTGTCAGTGGAACCAAAGATAATATCATCTACATATATCTGAATGAGTAAGATGTCAGAACCTTTCCTTTTTGAAAATAATGTTTTATCAATTTTACCTCTTGTAAATTTATTTTCAATAAGATACTCAGATAGGGTGTCATACCAGGCTCTTGGAGCTTGTTTGAGCCCATATAGAGCTTTATCAAGCTTGAAAACATAATTAGGAAATTTGGGATCAACAAAACCTGGAGGTTGTTTAACATAAACTTCTTCTTGTAGTTTTCCATTTAGAAAAGCACTTTTGACATCCATCTGATAAACTTTGAAATTCTTAAAAGCTGCATATGCAAGATACAACCTAATAGCTTCAATTCTTGCAACTGGTGCAAAAGTTTCATCATAGTCAATGCCTTCTTCTTGCCTCTAACCTTGAGCAACTAACCTTGCTTTGTTTCTGATGACAACACCATCCTTGTCCATCTTGTTTCTGAACACCCACTTAGTACCAATAATAGTTTTGCCAGAAGGAGGTGGTACTAAGTTCCAAACTTTGTTTCTCTCAAACTCTGTGAGCTCTTCTTGCATAGCCTCTACCCAATCTTCATCTATTAAAGCTTCATCAGCTTTCTTTGGTTCAATGGTAGATAAGAAACTTGAGAAGAAACAAAAATTTGCAGTTGCTAGGGTTGGAAATTCTAATTTTCTTCTTGTTTGGACACCTTCTTCAATAGGACCAATAATGTTGGAGTGTGGATGGTATCTGTGTTCCCTTAAATAGTTTCCTAAGGGAGCATTTGAAATAGGATCAACAATATCTTGTTGATTTGGTGTGTTGTCTGTCTGATACTGAGTGGAATTCTGATCAGTATTAGACAGTGCAGGTTGCTGTTCATCTTCATTTTGCAGAGTTGATGTGGATTCTTGTGAAGTGTTGGATGTTTCACCTTCTTCATAGATAGAATGGTTCAGATCATTAGTTGGAAACTCAGTATGGAGGTCCGCTGTAATGGGAACCTCAGTATTAGTCTCATTTGAGTGATACTGAGTTTGAACTTGATCAGTTTCATTAAATTTATTAGGAATAAAGTGTGGATGAAACTTAGGCTGTTCAGCAATGGAGTTTTCTGGATTGCATAGAATATCTATGCCACTTATGTCTTCACTTGCTGAGGTAGAATGCTCATTCTGATCTTCATCGAATGTGACATGAATTGATTCTACAATCATCTTGGTTGAGATGATATACACTCTGAAAGCTTTAGAGTGTGGAGAGTAGCCCATGAACACACCTTCATTTGCTTTGGGAGCAAATTTATTGAGATTTTGTTTTGTGCTGAGTACAAAGCATTTACTCCCAAAGATGTGGAAGTATTCCACATTAGGAATCTTGCCATTATATAACTCATATGGAGTCTTCAGATGTCTTTGGACTATAGTAGCTCTATTCTGAGTAAAGTTTGCACAGTTTACAGCTTCAGCCCAGAAACTCAGTGCCAGTCCAGCATGGCATAATAAAGTTCTTGCAGCTTCAATCAATGTTCTATTCTTTCTTTCTACAACACCATTTTGTTGTGGTGTGTAGGCTGCAGAGAAGTTTTGAATGATTCCTTTTTCTTCACAGAAATCTGCTAATACTGAGTTCTTAAACTCAGTACCATGGTCACTTCTAAGTTGCTTGACCTTGTTGCCTTTTTGAAGTTCCTCTCTTTTTATAAAGGCAATGATTTCTGTTGTTGCATCTGACTTAGTCTTGAGGAAGATGACCCAAGTATATCTTGAAAATTCACCAACCAAGACTAGAGTATAAATCTTTTTGGCCAAAGATGGTGTGCTAATGGGGCCAAAAAGATCCATATGTATCATAGTAAGAGGTTCATTGATGGAGTGATTGACTTTGGACTTGAATGAACTCTTCTTCTGCTTGCCCATTTCACATGCTGAGCATAACTTATCTTTTGAATAAGTAATAGTGGGCAACCCTCTCACCAGTTTCTTCATACTGAGCTCGTTGATATTTCTAAAGTTGATGTGAGAGAGTTTCTTGTGCCATAGCCAATGCAATTCTGGCTTGACTTTAGAAAGCAGGCATACTCGAATGGTTGGGTCTATTTCAGATAGGTTGACCACATATACATCGTTTTCTCTTCTAGCAATGAGTACAGGCTGCCCTTTATCATTGTAGATGATTCCTGCAACCTTCCTGAATCGAGCTTCATTGTCATCATCACACATCTGACTGATACTGAGCAGATTGTGTTTAAGACCCTCTACATAGGCAACTCTTTTAAACGTTATGTTGCCTGCCTTGATCACGCCATAACCTCTTGTCTTTCCCACCGAGTCATCTCCAAACTTGACAGAAGGACCCTTCTCTGGAGTATAATTGAGAAGGTACTCCATACTGCCTGTCATGTGTCTTGAGCAGCCACTATCTAAATACCATTTTCTGTCACCCTGCACAAGACACAAAATAAGAGTTAGTTCTTTTTAGGAACCCATTTTTGAATGGGACCTTTGGTGGGATAAACATATTTTGACTTGATCTCTTTATGTGGAGAGGTCAGTATCACTTCGGGGGTAACTTTAGAAGTTTTCTTTGGTGATACTGACTTAGTTTCTCTCCTTTTCTTTGGTACTGAGTACCTAGGACTTGAGAGATCAGTCCAGCATTCATCTCCCTTATGACCAGTATGATGACATCTATAACATTTTCTAGGTCTATTTCTAAACATATTTTCATAAGGTATTTTAGAAAAATGTTGCACTTTCGGTAGATCAGTATGAACAAGTTTTGCAAATTGTTTACTTAAAGATTTGACCTGATCACCAAGTGTTTTTAGAATGTTAATTTTGTTATTTCTAATTGGTGTATTAACATTGTTTTTAACTGGTTTAGGAGATGGAGGATCTGGTTGCTTATTTTTATTTGGCAGAGAAGTCTTTCTAATATTATTAGTGGTAGACTTCTTGTCTTTGCCAACCAAAGACCTAGTTGAAGTTGTCTTTTGTTTATCAATTTTTGAAGGAACAACTTTAACAGGTTCTTTAGATTTCTCAGTATAAGATGTTTCTGTTCCTGCAACTTCTGTATTTGATGAAACATGTGAGATAGAAGTTGTCTTATTATCATTATATAATTCAAAAGTTGTTGTATTAAATAATAATTCAAAAGGTGGAACAGCAGAAGTGTCATACTGAACTATTGGTAGCTCAGTATTAGAAATTTCTGTTATTTGAAATTCAATACTGAGTTCTTGTAGCTCAGTATAGCACTTTGAGCAGATGTAAGGACCAATAGGTTTTTCTAAAATTTCATTTTCCTCATCATCTGACTCAGTTTGACATCCAACTTCACATAAAGTTTTAGCTTTTACAAAATTAATAGGGTTCATAGTAGAAAACTCTTCAAATAAATCAGCAAAATTGTTCCTGTTTTTAAATTGAGGATCAACACCAAGTGCAGCCCTCACATTTTCTGGAAATTGTTCATTTAAACATTTATTTAATTTTATTGAAGCATTTCCCCAAGATTTACACTGTTTTTCAAATTTCTCTTTTTCAAGTTTGTGTAAATGAGCTTTATCAGCTAATCTTTGGTTAATGTCTTTTAAATCTGAAAAGTTTAGTTCTAAATCTTTGTATTTTGCTAATTTATCCAAGTTTTCATTATTTACCCTTTCAAGTTCTTTAATTGTTAATTTTAAAGCTTTTTCTTTTTGTACAGAAGTTTTAAGATCAAGAAGCATATACTCAAAAATCTTGGTTTTTTCATTCACTGAATAAGTTTGAAAGGAACTTACCTTGTACAACTGAGTGGAATCCCAATCAGTATGAACACTCATCCTCTCAGCCTCTTTAATGTCCTTTTCAAAGGAGCTCTTCAAATCATCTTCAGTGAAAGCCATAAATGCTTTATTCTCAATCTCTTCTTCATCATCACTTAACTCTTCATCCATCCAGGCTTCTGAGTAAAGTGCTTGATGAGGTGCTCCATTCCCTTCTGCCCTCTTGCCCTTGCTCCAATTCTTCAGCTTGACATATTTGTCTCTATACCTTTTTGCTCGGTATGCAATCTTGTCATTTTGGTCAGTCTCAGAAGACTTGGTATGACAATTTGCAGCAATATGTCCAGGCTTTCCACACCTATAGCACAGACCTGATCTTGGGTCAGTATTAGAAGAGCTAACACCAAGCCTCTTCTTCTTCAACTGATCCAGCTTTATAGACATAAGAGCCATTTGAGTTTCAAGCTCTTCTGCCTCAGCATCAGCAAGATCAACTTCTGGTTCATCTGGCTCAGTCACAGTATAGGCATGTTGCACAACTAGAGCCATGCCAGTGGAAGACCTGTCAGTTTTCTTCCAGTTGATCAGTCTTGCAGCATTATTCTCCTCATGATTCAACATTAGACCATACAAAGTTTGAAGAGTGTATGACTCAATGTTGTTAGCAGCATTGACAGAATTTGTCATGTAGAGAAATTGTTGAGGAAGACTATCCAGAAACTTTTGAACAAGCTCTCCTTCTTCTTTCACAATGCCTACACTGATTAAATCATGGATAACAGTATTGAACCTGTTATAGAGAGTGGTGATGTCTTCATTAGGAGTTGAGAAGAAAATTTCATATTTCCTTCTCATGTTGCTTTTTCTTTGCAGCTTCACTTTTGCTGTGCCTTCATAGGTGACTGATAGACTATCCCACATAGCCTTTGCTGTTGGCAATTTCATAATTGCATTAAGTATCTCTTTGGTAACAGCATTACCAATCACCCCTTTAGCTCTGGAGTCTAAAGCATACAACTGACGGTCAGTATCAGTCCAGTTGTGCTTTAGTTTAGGTACAGATCTTATGCCCTCAGGAGCATCATCAGTAGCAGCAACAGGTTCCACAGTTTGTGGAATGATGGGACCATCATTTAGCACAGTGAGCATCTCATGGTGAATAGATTCAAGATACCACTGAGCTTTAAGCTTCCATTGATGGAAGTCTTTTCCATCAAAGATGGGTACTCCCTTTCCAGACATAATTGGTGCAACAATTGTAGACATTTTGGATTTTTGAGTGTTGGAAGGATAAATGTAGGAAATGGCTGCCAGGGTTATAGATCGACTAAATAAGAGTTTATTTAGTAGGCTCTGATACCAGTTGTTAGGTCACAACAACCCTGGTTTATAATGTTAATTGATAGATTATTATACTTAGAGAAATATTAGAGTGATAACACAAGAATATAGTAAATGTATAAATCCACTAAGTGTGGCTTGTTGCGGAATAACAAGACCACTGATCAATTACAAAAGATGTGAATGTGTAAAGTAAATTGGTGAGTGCTCCTTTGCAAGATGATCTCTATTTATAATGTTATAGAGATCTTACATAATGAGCAAAGGAGTAACCGAAGGACTAAGTAAGGAAAATGACTAAGATCAAGGGATTTGATCTTAGTCCGTTACTATACTGAGTATCATTCAGTCCTTCTACTCAGTCCTTGTACTCAGTATCACTATCTGATACTGAGTACTGATACTGAGTTCCAATACTGATCACTCAGTATCAGACCTAAACTTAGCTATATTATTCTACATATAAATCAAAACTAGTCTAGGTTGTTTTGTTATCTTAAGATCCAAAGGGGCAAGGCTTTTTGCCTTAACATCTTTTTCTCACTTAACCAAAAGTGTCCTGATCGAAATTGTACCACACAGAAGCGTACATGTAAAAGCTGTCAACACGGTCGAAGAAAGCGGACCAACATGGATGGACCTGATAATCCACTATTTAACAGATGGGACCCTCCCAGATAACCAAATAGAAGCCAGGAAACTAAGGATCAAAGCACCGCAATGTTCCATCAAGCAAGGTGTGCTCTACCGAAAGGGATATCTAACCCCGTGGTTAAAATGTGTTGGACTTGCAAGAAAAATATGTTTTACGTGAAGCACACTTCGGGTCATGTGGTGCACACGCGAGAGCACGAACCATCGCTCAGAAAGTTGCAAGGCTCGGATATTATTGGCCTACAATGTACCGTGATGCAACAAACATCGTAGAAACATGCCAGAATTGTCAAGACCATGCACTAACAATACGATAGCTGCAATGTGAACTAACAAGCATCTCAAGCCCATGGCCCTTTTACCAATGGGGAATCGACATAGTAGGACCCTTTCCAGAGGCACCCGGACGTCTTAAATTTAATAGTCTCGGTTGACTATTTCACAAAATGGGTAGAAGCTGAACCAGTAGCAACGATCACCGGTCAAAAAGTGTTATAGTTTGTTTGGCGCAATATTGTTTGTCGCTTTGGAATTCCTGGAATAATTATCAGTGATAATGGGCAACAGTTTTCTAATAACCCTTTCAAAGAATGGTGCGACGAACTTAGAATCAAGCAAAATTTTACCTCTGTCGCTCACCCACAAGCAAATGGATAAACCGAGGTCACTAATCGGACCGTACTACAAGGTTTGACAGCAAGACTTGGTTAGGCTAAAGGACAATGGGTAGAAGAACTACTGAATGTTCTTTGGGCATACCGAACAACGGCTTGTACAGGAAATGGTTGTACACCATTTAGCCTAGTCTATGGCTCAGAAGCCGGTCTACCACCTGAAATAGGCCTACCAACTTACCGAGTCAGCAACTTTGATCCAACCACGAATGACACAGGCCTTAGCCTGAATCTTGAATTACTTGAAGAAAGGTGAGAGATGTCCTCTCTACGAAACGCGAGGTACAAAACATTAACAGAGCGATATTACAATAACAAAGTGATCGAACATAACCAATTTAAAATTGGTAATTTCGTTCTAAGAAAAAATGAGGCCAGTAGACAGGAAGGCCAAACGAAGCTAGATCCTAACTGGGAAGGGCCTTACCGTGTAACAGGAACAAAGCGCATAGGATCGTACCTCTTAGCAGACATGAATGGTCGCCCTATCCCAAGAACGTGGCATGTTAGCAACCTACGAAGGTTCCGATTTTAAGAAGGCGAACTAAACACATCACTATGCGACACACTTATCTCATATGTACAAATAAGTCACTTTCAAAAAATATGTTCCCTGTTCAAAATATATAAGTGGGATCCTGTGAGAACTCAAAAAACGGTGAGGACTCGCGAGGACACAAATAAAAAAATTCACAACAATTGATGTAGTCGACATAAGTATAGAATTATAATACACAAATACGTTTCATGATTACTATACATTGCATGATTACTATACATTGTCTGATTATGACATTGAATGTCATACGACATTACAGTAAATTAATTAAAAATATCACAACATTTGATGTAGTCGACATAAGTGTAAGATTATAATACACAAATACGTTTCATATACATTGAATGATTCAAAACAGTTGATGTTGTTCCTCTTCCGATTAAGATTAATTTGTTCCGCGATTAGATGATTCACCAACCTTAGCTTTCCTTTTCCGAATAAGATTAATGTGTTCCTCTTCTTCTTCGTCAAAAACTAAACAATGACATACATGAGATGAAATACACACAATAATAAAACCAACATACCAATTCTTCTTCGTACCTTTTTACTTGAAGGACCAAGCCATTCGTACCAGTGAGCTTTACACAGTTGTCTGCTGCAATAGTTTCTACTTCTAAATCTAAATTGAAAACAATCTGCTTGCCATCGTTTGTACATCTAAATCTCAATCAAAATGTTGTTAAAGAAGAATGTCATTTTACTCGAATAAACAAAATGTTATTGATGTTGTTAAAGAAGAGTCTTGGGTGTTTTGTTTTTGTCTCGTCATTCACAACAATAATACCAACATTTTACCTAATAACCCTTTAAATGAGCAATAATTAGTTTCTCATAGAACATAAATACCGATAGATCAAACCAATTTAAACAAAAATAAAAAACAATATAAGAATTATTCTTCTCAGCATGAACAAAATCAAGCCATTGAAATAAAAGTATATACATATATAAACACGTAAAAAAGAGATTTCACACAAAGAGAAGAAAATCTAGATCGAATCGCAAATTTACACATGCTTGAAGCTATACGATCATAAATTCGTCACTGAATGTCGAGAAAGTAAAATCGATCGATGAAACCTAATTTAACTTAATCATAAGCAGATCGTGGTGCGCATATGTACTTACAGGGTACAGAGAATTTGATAGATAGATTGGAGACGCTATGAAGTTCGGCCGGTGGACGACGGTCATCGATCAGAAAGTGAGAAACGGGTAATGTTCCTGGTGGTGGGCTTGTGGCCGGTGGACGACCGATTCTTCAATTCATTGATTTAGGGGAAAAACAGATCGAGAAAGAGAGGAGGAATGCATAGTGGGGGCTAGGGTTTAGAGGAGAGAGATAATGGGAAAGTGACGGTTTCTAAATGGGTTTTTTTGGTCAAATACCTATTTTACCCTTTTATTTATTTTTTTTACTAAAAATATAAGGGTTTTGTTTACAAAAATGAGACGATTGATCATGACCGTTAGATTTAAAATTTAAAGGTATAAGATCGGGTTCTGCGGTTCTGTAGCTTAAATGGGTTCTACATTGAATTGCTCAATATATATATATATATATATATATATATATATATATATATATATATATATATATATATATATATATATATATATATATATATATATATATATATATATATATATATATATATATATATATATATATATATATATATATATATATGTATATATATATATATATATGTATATATATATATATATATATATATATATAGTGTAGAATTAGAATCAGAACCAATTAAGGTTACAAAACCAGCAGAACTCAATCTAAACCATCGATTTTTGAAATGAAATGATCATGGAAGACACATTAATGTATTTGATGAGGGACCCCCAAATATTGGTTTGCATGGATGTCATTCATGCATGTATACATATATGTATAGATAACACTTATGTATACATACATGAGAACATATACATATATGTATACATGCATGAATGACATCCATGCAAACCAATATTTGGGGGTCCCTCATCAAATACATTAATGTGTCTTTCATGCTTTCATGATCATTTCATTTTAAAAATCAATGGTTTAGATTGAGTTCTGCTGGTTCTGTAGCCTTAATTGGTTCTGAAACTAATTCAACCATATATATATATATATATATATATATATATATATATATATATATATATATATATATATATGGTCCGGATCCGGTGAGTACTCTTTTCCCGGTGAGGACTGCGAGAAAAAAAATAAGATCCAAAAAAAATTTAAAGGTATAAAATTTCTTTTTTAAATATCTAAATCGCAGCCTATAAGATCCAAAAAAAAAAAATTCAAAAATGATCCAAAAAAAAAAATAAGGATCATAATAATGATCCACAAAAAAAATATGGATCATTGTTATGATCCGCAAAAAAAAAGTGGATCATAATTTTTTTTCGAAATTCTTTTTTGGTCAAATGTAGTAATTATCATGGTGAGTTATATATTTTTTTTGGAATTTTTTGAAATTTTTATAAGGTGTCCTCGCGAGACCTCACCGTTTTTTGAGTCCTCACAGGATCCCACTACTATATAGGGTCCGGATCCGGTGAGGACTCAAAACCTGTTGAGGACTGCGAGGATAATTTTCGTCCACTCATCTTAAAAAGGGCATAAAAGTTATTTTCGAAACCCCATTTCCTCCTTTTGCCACTTGTCCTCCTATAATTGGAAGTGGGGTTTTTCCCCCGCTCTTCGTTATACGCCCATAACTTTTTTTTTATTTGTAAAATAAAAAATCTAAAAATGCCAAAATTTTTAAAATTAAATTTTCTACAAAATGAGTATAGTCATGAAAATTTGAAAAAAAAAATGATCTAAAATTGACAATGATCCATAAAATTTACAAGCGTATAAAGTAAATAAAATGATCCTAAATGAACAAAATGATCCAAAATTATACTTCCTCCGATTCAAAATAAGTGATACACTTTGGGTTTTACGGTTTTTGAGGCAAAAGATTATAATGATGGTTAAATTAAATTAATTGGATGGTTAGTGGTGAATGGGTCCCACACTTTTTGAATAAAGTGGGGTTAATGATGTTTAAAAGTAAAAAGTAAGGGTAAATGAGTCATTTCACTTTGTTAAAGTAGATAGTTAGTGGGTATGGGTCCCACTAGTTTTTGGCAAATAAGGTAATTTTTCAAAGCGTATCACTTATTTTGAATCACACCAAAAAGGAAAGTGTATCACTTATTTTGAATCGGAGGAGTATATGATATATTATTTAACTAATTATTTATGCAAACTTATGTTTATGCAAGATTAACAATATGATCCAAAATTATGACGATGATCCAAAATTAACAAAATGATTCAAAACTTTGACAATGATCCAAATTTAACAAAATGATCTAATATTTTATCCGGGTTTTTTTTTCAAATTTTCATGGCTACACTCATTTTGTAGAGAATTTAATTTTAAGAACTTTGACATTTTTAGTTTTTTTTTTTTTACAAAGAAAAAAAAAAGTTATGGCCGTAAAATAAAGGTGGGGGTAAAAAAACCCATCAAATCAAGGCTTGACATGTGGCACTAGGAGAGAGAAAGTGTTTGCAAATGACCATTTTAACCCTCTGAATTTTCTTTTCCCCCCGCATTATTTTGGTAAACTTTCCACAAACCCCCCCCCCCCAAACTTCAACAATTGTTTATTTTTTTCACATTGAATCCTAGCCATTAATTTTTATGGATTAAAGACTTAGATTTGTCCTCGCAGTACTCACCAAAAAAAGAGTACTCACTCGATCCCACTTCTATATATATATATATATATATATATATATATATATATATATATATATATATATATATATATATATATATATAGGGTCCGGATCCAGTGACGACTCTTTTTCCGGTGAGGACTGCGAGGATAATTTTCGTCCACTCATCTTCAAAAGGGCATAAAGGTCATTTTCGAAACCCCCCTTTTCTCATTTTGCCACTTGTCCTCTTATAATTGGAAGTGGGTTTTCCCCCACACTTTGTTTTTCTCCCATAACTTTTTTTTTCATTTGTAAAATAAAAAATCTAAAAATGCCAAAAATTTTAAAATTAAATTTTCTACAAAATTAGTATAGTCATGAAAATTTGAAAAACAAAATGATCCAAAATTGACAATGATCCATAAGTAACAAAATGATCCAAAAATTAACAATAGTACAAAATAAACAAAATGACCATGAATGAATAAAATGATCCAAAATATATATGATATATTATTTGACTAATTATTTATACAAAATTATGTTTATGCAAGATTAACAATGATCCAAAAATAACAAAATGATCCAAAATTATGACAATGATCCAAAATTAACAAAATGATCCAAATTTAAGAAAATGATCCAATATTTTATCCGGATTGTTTTTCAAAATTTCATGACTATACTCATTTTGTAGATAATTTAATTTTAAGAACTTTGACATTTTTAGTTTTTTTTTTTACAAAGAAAAAAAAAAGTTATGACTAAAAAACAAAGGCGGGGATAAAAAAAACCCCATCAAATCAAGGCTTGACATGTGGCACTAGGAGAGAGAAAACGTTTGCAAATGACTATTTTAACCCTCTAAATTTTCTTTTTCCCCATATTATTTTGGTAAACTTTACACAAAACCCCCCAAACTTCAACCATTGTTTATTTTTTTCATATTCAATACTAGCCATTAATTTTTATGGATTAAAGACTTAGATTTGTCCTCGCAGTCCTCACCGAAAAAAGAGTACTCACTCGATCCCACTTATATATATATATATATATATATATATATATATATATATATATATAGGGTCGAGTTATATTGAGGACCCTGATTTCAAAAAGAACTATGAGAACTCTTATTAACCAATCAGAATTTAGTAAATTAATTTCAATTTATTTAATTCATATTAATTATTCAGGGGTATTTAGGACATTTTACCAAAAACAAAAATATTTCCTTTTTTGAAATTTCCTGAAATTCAGGAATTATATTTTAAAATTTATTTTTATTTTGTTGTTTCTTTCGAGCCGGTTGTACATATACGTTTTTTTTACATATATGTTTTTTGCATTAATGTTTTACGTTATTTTACGGTTATGGATAATTTTTTTTACGGATATGCATATATGTTTTTTGACATTAATTTCATAAATTTATGGTATTTACAATTATGCATATATGTTACTTATACGGTTTTGCATATATGTAACATAAACAAACATGTTTAACAAACAAAACCTATATCCGAATTTTACATAATTGTTATAACAAACAATATACATAAATGTTAAACTTATTCATACAAAAAGTCAAAAGTAATATCAAAAGACACATATTTGTATTGAAGCAATAACATATATGCATCCAAATGCTTGATGGTGTGCACGTTTGTCCATTTTGAAGCTGCTTTCATCTTTATACATCCTAAAACAAAATGTTCATTTCTTCTTTTTTAACTTGTATAACTTGTCAGTTTTCCTTGTACCACCCACTACAAAACATAAAAAAACGTATGTATTTAATCAAGAACACATACAAACTAATTAACAACATATATGCAACCTAATCAAAACATTAATGTTACCCTAATTAATAATTGCAATGCGAAAAGTCTTTCTCATTCATTTATATTTATATTTGTAGTAAACATCATGAAGTTTTATTACAAAATGCCAGATTTTGCAATTTAAAAAGTGAAGTTGTTATAACTTATAAATGATTATTATAACTAAAAAAGAATCAAAGCAATGAAGGTTCGATTAAACAATTAAGAGTAATATTTTGAGACATTATAAAAAGCAAATAAATGAAAAAGAGACTTACTTTTGTGTAAATTGGAGACACCAAATAAATAAATGAAGATGCCACCTAAAACAGTCTATTACATCGCTAATGGAAGGAATAAAAGAAATAAATGAAAAAGAAAATAAGTTTTCTTTTAGCCATAAAAATAAAACAAAATAAAGGGATAATAACACACCCGATTACCTCAAACGAATAATAACAAATAACAAAATTAAAATATTGAATCCATCGCAAATCTGTTGCAAAATTAAAATATTAATTAATAAAACTAAATAATAACAATAACATACCATCGTAACCACCTGTAAATATCGAATGAAGGATATGAGTAGCTTACGAGAGTCGGACTTCAATTAAAGATCAGCAAGCTTCAGGCGAGCATTTTATGGCGCGTGTAGCGGCCGCCATGTGACCGGGATACCGTTGATGTTGCCACCGCCACTGTCATCGGAGGTTGGAGCCTGGAGGAAGAATATGTCTTGTAGAGTGTATAAATTAGGGTTTGATTGGGGGTGGGGATGAGATATCGAAGAAGTGAAACGGTTTATGGAGAAAATCAAGGAAAATGAGAGAGTGGATAGAGACTCACGAATTTAAAGGGATTAATTAATTTTTTCTTTTGCAAAATACCTAGTATGCCCTTTTAATTTAATTTTTACTAAAAATGTAATATAATTTATTTACGAAAATGACATTATCAATCTTAACTGTTAATTTTGAAATTCAATGTACCAGATTGAAATTGAATAGTTCTCAAAGTTCTTTTTGAAATCAGAGTTCTCAATATATAACTCTTCAATATATATATATATATATATATATATATATATATATATATATATATATATATATATATATATATATATATATATATATATATATATATATAGAGGGTCCATTTATATACAGAACCCAATATAGGAGCAGAACCCACAGAACCAACTTCCTACAATCTGGGGCGTTGAAAGATGCGATGGATTGCTTAGATTAGTGGAGTCAAATTTAAACTACATATAATAGAGAAAAGGGCAGTTTTGTATTTTTGCGTTTAAATAATTATAGCAATTGAAAATCGGTTCTTTATGGCATTTAATGAGGCGTTTTTTCAGTAACCCACAATCATCAAGAATCGAAAAGATCTCATCCTCTCTCATCAACCTACCGTAGTCATAGCTATCCTAATCTTCTAAATATTTGGGAGATTTTCTAGGGCTTAATGTGTGAAATCTCTAAATAAATAAGATCGTCTACTAAAATTTCAATTTTGGTATCGGCGATTGAAAGAAACAAAAACCTGCAACTTCCGGCGAGCATTATCGTCATGTCAGGTATGTTTGTACGTTTAATTTTATCTAAAATTCAAACATCTATGTTTTCGTGTTGAGTTTTAGGGCAAAATCGATGTCTATTTTTATGTTTTAAATTACTTTATGTGTGGTTATTGATTTGATTAATAATTTCGATATAAAAGGTGGTTGTAATCTATGGTTCGTATAGGGTTAGTTATTAGTAAGAACATTAAATACTTTTAAGCACAAATGTTTTGTAAACCACCAATGATTTGCAAGAACAGTAACGAATTGTAGACATCTATGGTTACATGTTGATGTATTTGACAAAATCAGTGATTCAATGTTTAATTTTAGAGTTGTTCTTGATTGTTTGATGTTTTGATTTATTAAGTTTTGTGAAATAAGTAGTGGTTGGAAAAGGTTTACGTCACGTGAATTTGGAATGAAATTATGGGTGTTTATTGTTTTAAACATGAATGTTTTTTTTAAGATTTTAAAAAGATTACTGGTATTACAGGACGAAAAGTATAATTTGTAAACATACATCAATGTTTGCTTTATGATTTCCGAAATATATATGATTGTACTTTATGTTGCTCATTTATGTTGTAGGAGTAAGAACGAGTGGTAGAAAAAGAAACCATGATTACACATACAATGAAAGGGTGGAAGGGAAAAAAGAAGCTGCAGTCGGTAAGTAAAATTTAGATGATAAACATCGATGTTTCAGTTTTATGAAATTAAAATAAACATTGATATATTTAATAAGCATAATGTAATTAAATTTATTTGTTATAACAGTTAAAAAGATTACAAAGAGAAACACGAATGCAAGTAGTAGTACGGTCCAGATTGATGACGATGACCAAAAAACGGTATAACATAAAGTGTTTCCCGTGTTACAAACCAGATCTAGCCCTAGAACTTTGTGGAGTGTGGTTTGCAATCTTAATGCTTCACAAAAAGCATGTTTATCTCGTATTGGCTTTAGAAAAATGTTGGATTTCAAAGTAGATGGTATTCCTTCAAAACTAGAAAACACTAATGTTGCTGCAGTCGTTTTTTTTTTTTTTTTTTTTTTTTGCTACGTTCACGACAGTTAGGTTTTTTTGAAGATAAAACTTTGATGCTTGTGATGTGTTTGTTTATGTTTTATGGAATTAGTTAAATGGTGGTCCTTAGTTAATTATCTGGCGACACGATATTGGATAAAAAAAAATGGTGTAAAACATATTGATTTTCAGCTGCGTGTGTTGATATCTTAATCGTATACTAAAAGTATGAAATGTGTTATGGTTCGTTTGGAATGTGTTATGAAATGTGTTATGTCCACAAATATAATTTAAGACTACATTTCACTATATGCAAACGAGTTGAGTATGGTACATTTGGAAATTTAGTTGTGAAAAAAGGGTAATTACAATTAAGGTAAAGTTAAAAACGTGTAAACATCTGTGCAAAACGAAACCAAACACATATGTTTATAGTGCACTATTTAAATTGACATACATGTCACATTCAAGATACATATATGTTGAAAAAATAAAATGCCATGTATGAAGTATAACATTATTGAATTCGTCATTGTATTGAATTCGTTAAACTGTTCTTTTGTCGACTAGGGTTCTTTATTCCACATTGAATGAATATGAACGTATAACGATTCTTAATCGGAGTGTGATATTGCGTTGAAAAATATATACGTATATGGAAACTACCCATCCTATAATCATGGAAGATATTCAGATCGTGACAGTTACCATGGATACACCCAAAACCAATTTTCCTAAAATACCCCTTCCGAATTAAATTATAATAATTAAAAAATATATATTTCTCTTAAATGTGATTGGTCAATATTAGTTCTACAAATTCTGTAGCTTTAAGTGGGTTCTGAAAATAACTGTCCAATATATATATATATATATATATATATATATATATATATATATATATATATATATATATATATATATATATATATATATATATATATATATATATATAGTGTCCGATTCAGCGCAGAACCGTTTAAAGGTGCAGAACCGCAGAACCATCCTAACATCCAATGTTTTCTATGTTATACATAAGTTGTACATTTTCATACATGTTGTAACACATTTACACATCCAATGTTTCTAATTTTTTATACACATAATATATAAAGATATTATATAAAAAATTTGAAACATTGGATGTGTAAATGTGTTACAGCGTGTTTGAAAATGTACACCTTATGTATAACATAGAAAACATTGGATGTTAGGATGGTTCTGCGGTTCTGTAGCTTTAAACGGTTCTGCGCAGAATCGGACCCTATATATATATATATATATATATATATATATATATATATATATATATATATATATATATATATATATATATATATATAGGGTCAAGTTATATTGAGAACCCTGATTTCAAAAATAACTCTGAGAACTCTTATTAACCAATTAGAATTTAGTAAATTAATTTTGATTTATTTAATTCATATTAAATATTCAGGGGTATTTAGGACATTTGACCAAAAAGAAAATTATTTCCTTTTTTAAAAAATTCCTAAAATTTAGGAATTATTTTTGAAATTTTATTATCATTTTGTATTTTTTTCGAGCTGTTTGTACATATATGTTTTTTTTGTGTATTTAGTGTTACATATAGGTTGTGCATATATGTTGAGACGGTTGTGCATATATGTTTTTACGCTATAAAATTAAGGCATTATTTTTAGAAATTAATTGTCGTCATTTTGTTTAATAAAACTCATGTTACCCAAATAAATCATCTACATTACTAAAAACATTAAAAAACTAAATAACATTCAAGTACAACATATATGTATCTAAATAATATTCATGTACAACATATATGTATCAAAATAACATTCATGTCTATCACCTACTATTTGACAAAAAAAATCTACACCTTTATCTCTATCACCTTCTTTAGCAAAAGAGTTTACATCAATGTTAACATCAAATATATGCTCCTTGAGCCACTCACTGCAAAACATCAAACAAACTGAATCCAAACAAAAACATTTACATTACCCTAATGAAATCACATATATACAAACTCACACTTATATCACCTAAAAAAAATCACTTCGATATTCTTCCTAAAATTAAAACATTTTTATAATTAAAAACTTTTTACTCCATCCGATTAACAAATAAATAAAAAATCACCAAAAAGTAAACAAACAATAAAAATGCTTAGAGGTTTCAGATGATTTTGGATGATTTAGCCTCTGAGTTTTCCTTTCTTTAAACATTTTTACTACCGGTGGAATTGCACCATCTCCGAACACAATCTCGTATTTCAGCCATCGCCTAAAACACATTATATATATAGTGTTTGAGAGAACACAATCTTGAATGTATGGAAGCATACGAAGATCTATGAAGCCATCGCCTCCACCATCAGTTAAAATCATTAAAATCATTGATTAATCAATTAATAAAATTAATGTTAAAATAAAATCAGTTAATGGATTCACCAAACCTTATCGAGCTTTTGAATAATTCTCCCCAATAACCTTTAATTTAACAAAACTTATTGGTTGTTCCACCTGCAACTTCCCGTCGGCTGAACCACTTCGACGAACACAGAATCTCAACGGGGCGTGAGATGGAGGCCGGGTGGCTGCCACGACGAATTAGGGTTCTGGATCTGTGAATTATGGTTTATTTGAAGACTCCTATGCGTTGAGATTTGGTGGGGCTGTGGCGGAACAGGATTAGTTGCTGAAGTGGTGGAGGAGAGGAGGCGCCGGTTGGTGGAGGAGAGGAGGCGGCAGTGGTTTTGAATGGGATAGTGAGATCTGTATTTTTGAGGTTTCTTTTTCAATTAGGGTAAATGAGGTAGTTGAGGAAAACGTGGAATGAGATTTATTTTTTATTTTTATTTTTTTATTTTGTTTTCGCAATTACCATTATACCCTTTTTATTTAATTCTTACTAAAAATATAGTTTGTATTATTTACCATTTCGTCATAATTAATCTTAACCCTTACTTTTAGATCCAATGGCTCAGATTGACTAATAAAAAGTTCTCAGAGTTCTTTTTAAAATCAGAGTTCTCAATATAATTCTTCACTATATATATATATATATATATATATATATATATATATATATATATATATATATATATATATATATATATGTGTGTGTGTGTGTGTGTGTGTGTGTGTGTGTGTGTGTGTGTGAGAGAGAGATTATAAATAAAATTAAAAAGTACTTATGGCTAAATTAAAAGCAACAGCCAAATATGATGCATCCTAATTACGACATCAGAAGAACAAAACTATATACATCAAAATGTATACCTTCGTGACTGTACACGACTACAAAATGACACCACAAAAGCAATAGCTATTAAATATCAAAAGAAGCGTAAACGCAAGCATATTATGCCAACATCAACTGATATGAAGTTTGTTTAAATATATGTTGAAAATCAACTTCAAGTATAAGAAGTCGTCTAAGTTTCTATATACCATTATACGAATAAGAATCATTCGAATAATAAAACTTTCACTTATATATAGCTACCCAAATTATACATCTACAAATTCATTACGTATAAATACAACTAAAATCTTGATATCTATATACAAGATTATAAATATATGAATGCATCTCAAAATAATAATGAACAAAAGCACTTTGACAATTCCCAATCTAATATTCTAATGGTATATATATGTTGTAAGAACTTTACGAATGCATGATTTGTCTAAAAAAATGATAAATAATAAATTGGTAGTAAATACTTGTTATTTAAATTTGTGGACCCATTCCTTTGTTGGAGAGGCGACCATACAACGCTAAGGGGGTGGTTGTAAGAAAATTGTTATTTATCAATATTCAATACATAGAAGAAATGTTAAAATAAAAATTTAGTCACAAAAACATATAATTGTTATAACTTTAAAATAAAAACCGAGAACTTCATCATAAAAAATAAAAAATAAAAACAAACAAGTATTTTACAATTAAAGTATTGATTTTATTTGAGATCAATAAACTAATAAACTGACATTAAAAAATTATCTACTTTTATGACTTCTATGGCAAAACAAGCAAAAATAAAATTACTTGTTTACAATCTACAACTAAAATTACTTGATCGTATGTTACTAAATTACTCTAAAAAATGGACTCGTGTATACACCATGCTAATATTCAAAGATCACACAAGAACAAATGCAATAATGAAAGAAATACACGCAAAATATTCTACAGTGATATACTAATTCACTAAATACTAAAAGTATAGTTTTATAGCGAATAACACCAAATACTTTACATACAAAACTTAGGGGCGCACGCACGAACACATCATGACTTATAACTATAGCAAAACATACCATCTTTTATTTAAGAACATAACAAGGCCACATCCATCCATACATACGACTAGTGAAAAGTTACTTCAAACATTCTCTATTAATACATTTGTCATAGAATATCAACTGTTCATTAGCAAGTAAAACTGTGTTTTATAAATACCCAATGGCATTTCCACACGTACACATTGATACGAAGAAAGCTCAATATATAAACGGGGTCTGAAATTTTCTTAAGAACCCCTGAAAGAGGGGTGGTTATACAAATATTTGTATATATCATCTTAATTTGATATTAATTTACATTTTTAACCCTACACTATTTATTAATGACAAAAGTTATATACTTTGTATGTCATCTTAATTTAATATTAATTTAACCGATTATAGTTTCTTAAATGTTTACAAGGATCATTGAAATATGTTCTAATATTAAGATATTTTTTATATTTAAATTATAAAACATAATTATAATGTTTACATTATTTTATACGGAGTAAAACTTAATTATTATCACAAATTTCAGATCTTTAGGAAGAAATATTTTTTAATAATGACTCAAAAATTCTGATAATGATCCAATTTTTTTTAAACGATTGGTTGAAAATTGTCCTCACCAGTGTTATGATACCCGGATTGACTCGGTCAATTCAACTGTGACCCAATATAAGAGGCGATTTAATCGTGACCGTGGCTAGATATTGTGAAAACCGGCGACCCGGGTTGAAAGTTTGTATTCATTTAATATTTATGAATCAATCATATTTATTTGTTAATTCTAATTCATTTTTAATACAATGAAGCTTATGTTATTTAATATAAATGAACCAAATACAATATTTTATTGATTGATATATTTACTCCTAACGGTAACCATAAGTATTGTCATTAACATCTCTTGAAAATAAATATTAAATTAAAATAAGTATGATCTAAAGGCCCGCTGCAACGCGCGGGTAAGCATTATCCTTGTTTCCAAAACATAAAGTAAACATCCATACGCCACATACTCCTAGCTTACTACACACGACCACCACAAAGCCAGCCAACCTCATACTCCAAAAACGAAACACGGGTACGCAGATCAGCATTCTCATTCGTTAAACGCTCCACCTCCCGACGGTGAAAATTCTCATACAACGCAAGCAAGGTGTTGTAACACTCTTCAACACCCATAGCATGACCAACATCTTCAGTTGGCGTTTGTCCGTTTCGGGAACAACGGTAGACGATTGGCCACGGTTATGTCCTACTGGAAGCATGCTTAGCTCGAGTGAAGGACTAGTACCAATAGTTGGTTGGACCGGCGTCGTCGTTAGCAGGGGCGGGTATACACCCGCCTCAACAATAGTGATAGAGCATTCAATGGTGGTATCTATAACGGAACCACTCAGACCTATAATACATATATAAACATATTTATGGTCAAAAGTAAATATCACACATGCAATAAGAATAATACTTACTGTTATAAGTAACAAATTGATTAGTAACTTCACACCAATAACCGCCATTGAAATGCATTTGTGGTTTGCAATAAGACTTCCGTTAGAATTTGTGTGGAGAACTAGATGTTTATATACAAGGGAAAAAGCTTACGTTGCATGATAAAACCACCTGATAATAACATGTGTGAAGTCTATAGGTAGGCCCATCATGACAAGCAATTAATATTTCATGTGCAAAGTTTATCATCAAATGAAGCTATTAATATAACATCAATAAAAAAAGAAAAAAGAAAAAACACATATTAAAAACAATGCATTGGTTAGTAACACTTATACATAATCTTGGGGGCTTGATAACATATGTCTACAAAATATAATATAGTGACACATTACCATAACTACAAGACTAGTAAAAGAGAATACCCATTTGATACCACTTGATATAAGGAGGTAACATATCCAATTAAATGTCTACAAAATTTCTTCTAGAAACATTGAAGATAAATACAAACAAGAATATTAATAGGACATCATGAGATTCCCTCTAATTAAATTATATTCCTTTGGTCCCTTATCAAGTTGAAGTCCCATATGCATGGGGAAGTTACATATGGTTATAAATAGGGATGAGAGGAAACGAGCAAAAGGCAGAAAAGGGAAATGGTCCTTAGTCCAATAACTCTCTTTGTATATTAACAATTATAATATATGAACAAAGAGAATCACAAATAAACAAACATGATATTTTCTAGAAAAAGCAATCCTACACAATTCATAATCTTTCTTCAAAGAAGTCATTATAATCTCCTTCATAAAAGTTGCGTAAAACTTCATATATGATACGGAGTTACCCGCGGGGAATCGCCACCCGATAAATTATTATTAACTTATTATTATCTAGCATGTTAATGATTTCTTATGTTTCTTAATTCATAGCCCCCCTGAAATGATGAAAATGTTCAGAAGCCCTCTTATGGGGTCAAGTCATAGCGACTTAAACCTGTAAGAGGAATCCGTTATTTTACACTTCATCAGTACACATCAGCTATATCTCCAACATCTGCAAAAATTTCACGTAGATCTGCCTCGTTCGATTCCAGTGGGAAGTTGGCAAAGAAATAGTTGGCTACATTTTTGCAAGACTACTTCCTCTTTTCTTTCCCTTCACCATCATCTAGTTCATCCTCTTTCCCTTCCTCCTGCTTGCACCCATCCACCATTTCTGTGTTCGATCTCTCGATTCTCCGCTTCTACTCGACGAAGGCAACAGTCAGGGGATGGGCTTCTCTTTTGGACGAATTCGGGAATTAGAACAAGATTAGGGGTATTAATTATTGGGTAAATTACAGAAATTGTCCTTGTGGTACCGATTCTGCATTTCTGTCCCTAAACTTTTTTCTTCGGTTTTTTTATCCTTAAAGATTTTTGGATTTCAATTTTCTGTCCTTCCGTCTAATATTGGCCGTTAACTAACGGAAAATGCAAGGCATGTGAGGGCATTTTGGTCCTTTTCCCAATTCTTCATCTTCTCCAAACTCAAACTCAATAAGCAAACTCACCCTTTTCCCTAATTTTGGCCGTAATTAGCACCACGGCGAAAAACAGTCAAGATGACGGAATTTAGGCTCAGGACCACCACCATTCGAATCGGAATGTCCAAAATAGGGGGTACACCCTCAATTTCAGTTTCGGGGTCGCCGGAAAAACCCTAATTTGGCCGGAATCCACCATACACCAGTGGAGGTAGTCGCCGGAGGAGCTGGGTCACGAAATTTATGCCAAATGAACCGCATGGCCTCGATTAGTAGTACCCCTCTATCAATTTCTACTTCCGACCAGTCCTCGGTGCCGGATTTTAAGTTCTTTTGACCGGAAAACCCTAAACCGCCGCAATCTCTAATTCCGCCGCCTACCGGAGGTCAGGCATGCGGCGATTGGGGGGGTGGAGGGGGGATTTTGATCGGAATAATGTGAGGAAGATGATGCAAGGGTTGATTGATGAAGAATCGTCCAATTCGGTGGTCAATTTTAGTGAGGATGTCGAAGTTACATCAAAACCGCCACAAAGCGCCGCCTTCTGCCACCAGTCGCCGGAGAAGACGGCATCGCCGGAGGACCGTCGATGGTACCATTCAAGGTTTTTAATATGTGTGAATAAAAAGAAAAATGGAAAAAGAAAAAGAAAAATGGAAAAAGAAAAAGAAAAATGTAAAAAATGTTAAAATATGGGTAATTTGGGGAAAATGACAAAAATATCGTCAGTTAACGGAGGATTTTTGACGGAAGGACAGAAAACTGAAATCCAAAAATCTTTAGAGACAAAAAAATAAAGAAAAAAGTTTAGGGACAGAAATGCAGAATCAGGTATACCACAGGGACATTTTTTGTAATTTACTCTTAATTATTATAGCTATTGGGCTCCCTCAACTCCTAATAGGCCTTGAGCCTGAAACGAATAAAACCCAACAAAAAAAGGTTCGGCCTTGCTTGGTCCGACTTCAAAATCTTAGGAAAGTACAAGATGATTCACAATCAACTCGACAATTAATTATAAACGACCAATTAATTTCCGGTAACGTCTAATTAAATATAATAGACTTGTCGATTATTTTATTAAAATTACTCATCATTATTAATTCATTAACATATTAATATTATACGAAACTCGGGGCGTTACATAACAGCCCAAGGTTTCCCGTACTTTAGTTGATTGCTAGAGATGTTCTGGCAATCCCCATCTCAACTGTGGCTTTTGAATCTGTGATTAGCACAGGTGGAAGGGTGTTAGATGCATTTAGGAGTTCTCTAACTCTTCCTGTTGTTGAAAGTCTAATCTGCACCCAAGATTAGTTTCGTGAAAATTCTATGGTGTTAGACGTTGCAGAAAATTGGGATGATATACAAAAGATTGAAGAAGGTAACTTTATCTATACTATTAAACAATTATTTATCTTTTCTTAATTTATTTTATAGTTTAAATTCTTGTATTGGTATATAATACAACCTATTCTTTCATGTTATTGTAGAGCTTGTGAAAGAGGGAAGCAATGATGTTTGAGATGGAGGAGTGAGCATGATGGACGGTTCTCTAAATTTGAGTTTGTTTGGTTTTCTTTGATTTTTTGAGTTTGTTTGGTTTTCTTTGAATCTTTTAGTTTGTTAGCTTGTTGCAACTTTGGTGTGGATGACTTATTAAGTTTTAATAATATAAAGGATACTTACCTTTTATAGATCAATTTTTTATTTGGATTATGGAGAACCGATCCAAATAACCCGATTACTTATTTGGTTGGTTTGGTTTTAATTTAATTAATTTGGTTTGGATATTGGTTGGTCAAAAATATTTTCAAAAACCGAATAACCCTACTAAACCGTAAACCGCCTGAACGTACACCCCTACTACCACAATAAAAAACGAACATGAACACAACATACAAAAATTGTCGAGAAATGATATGACCAAAAACTGATAGATTTCAAAAAGACCAGTCAACTATTAACAACTGCAATATCTACCTCTAATCATATTCATCACCATCAACATCAACATCATGTTTGCTATCTTCATCCATTTAATCATCATCTTTTTCATCCAACTGATCACCTTCTTTATCTGTTACTAAATTTACGGTTTCTTTATCTACATCATCTTGTTTTCCATGTGGGCCACGTGTGTGAATGAGGTAATGAGCCACAGATTTGAAACAAATGTGTAATGCCTGAAAATGTAAACAAATATATTGAATTATTCATTAACAAATATATCGCATTCAAAAAATTTTGCGCCAAAAAGTACTTAAGAACGCGTGGTCGCGATCACTGAGAACACAGTTTGGAATGCCATGCAGCCGAATAATCTCTTTAACAAAGATTTCTGCTAAGGATTTGGCCGTATACGGGTGCTTGAGGGGAATAAAGTGACAATACTTCGATAGGCGATCAACGACTACAAGAACTGCTTCGAACCCTTTAGACTTTAATAACCCGGTTATAAAATCAAGATAAATATCTTCCCAAACTGCCGAAGGAATAGGAAGAGGCTGAAGTAATCCGGCAGGGGCACCTTTGACAGGTATCGCATTGTTGGACAAAAATTTTGACAGTTTTTGTCATTCCAAACCAATAAACATGGGCTGCGAGTCGTTTGTAGGTGCGACGGTACCCCGGGTGCCCACCGGTAGTGCTCGAATGGAATTCTGCTAATAATTTTGGAATCCAAGGAGATTTTTCGGGCATGACTAATCGGTTTTTGTAGTAAAGTTTGTCCCCGATTAGGACGAAGAAGGGGTGGGAGCTTGGTTGTTGAGTGAGGTCCAAAATTATCTTGTGTAATTTGGGATCTGTTTGGTATCTTGTTGTTAAGTCAGCCCCTTCCGGCCACTGTGGAAAAGACACCATAGAGTTGAACTCAATCCCCTCGTGAATTCTGGACAAGGTGTCCGCAACCCGGTTCTCGTTACCCGGTTTGTACGTGATGCTAAAATGCTAACCCATTAACTTGGCCAACCAGTTTTGTTGGTCAGTTGTGGTGATTCGCTATTCCAGGAGGTATGTCAAACTCTTTTGGTCCGTGAAAACAGTGAACTATCGGCCGAGAAGGTAGGGTCTCCAATGTTGAATTGAAAGGGCGAGTGCCATGATCTCTTTTTCATGGGATGATTTTGATAATGTTTTATATGTCAAGGCCTTGCTAAAAAAGAGATCATGCATTTGTCTTGCATTAACACAGCTCTGATGCCTCGCCCCGAAGCGTCACACTCAATTTCAAACGGTTTAGTGAAATCCGGTAGGGCTAAAACCGGGGCAGATGTCATGTCGGACTTAAGACTGTCAAAAGAAGCTTGTGAGTATTGAAAATTATCCTTTTTAGTTAACGGTTGTAACCCTTAATAAACTTACGGTAATATTCGGTAAGTCCAAGGAACCCTCGTACCCCTTTTCCGTTGACTGGAGTGGGCCAATCTATGATGGACTGAATTTTAGACGGGTCCATGGAAACCCCTTGGTTGTCGATGTAGTGGCCCAGGTACTCAAATGGCTTTTCTTCTTAGGCCTCTCCCAACAGTTGGCCGTCAGTAAACCCATCAATAGCGCCACGTCAGCACATCCTTACTGACACGCTACTGACACGGTCGTGCCAACCATAACCCATCACTAACACATCACTAACCCTTAAAATATTACATTTGACCCCCTCCCCCACACACAAAAAAGCTACTGACGCGCAGTGTATCACGTCGTGGCGGAGACGTGTTTTTGTTGACGGGCTTAGTGACGGGGCGGTGCCAAAGGCATCACCCCCCGACGGGTGTTTGACGTGCTCCACGACGGAGCGTTGGGGACCAAGCCATTATCCGAAAGGAGTTGTAAAACAGAGTACAATAGTTGAATGTGGTGGTTCCAAGTGGGGCTATAAACTAGGATGTCGTCGAAAAAGACAAGGGCACCCTTTCTCAATAAGGGGCGAAAAGTCTCATTCATCAAAGCTTGGAAGGTTAATTTTGGAGTCCGAAATGCATTATCGTAATGGCCATCGTGAGTCCGAAATGTTGTTTTCTCGACATCGCATTCACGAGAACTCGGACTTGGTAGAACCTCGACTTGAGGTCAATTTTGGAGAAAAAATGTGAGCCATGTAGTTCTTCTAGTAATTCCTCAACCACCTGTATCGGAAACTTGTGGGGGATTGTTCAAAGCTCTATAATCAATACATAATCTCCACTATGAATCTTTCTTCTTGACTAGAATTACCGGACTATAAAACGCACTTTGGCGGACCCGAATTATTCCCAAACCTAACATTTCTGACACCTGTTTCTGTATCTCATCTTTTTGGACGTGCGGGTATCGGTATGGGCGTACACATATGGGTGGGTGACCCTCATATAGGTTGATGGTGTGTTCAATTGATCTAACAAGTGGGAGGCCTTGTGGTTCTTGGAACAAGCAGTTGAATTTAGACGATAAATCATCTAATTGTTGTTGTTGAATATTGGTTAAATCAACGTTAAGGTGAACTAACAACCCATCAAGACAGTTCCTTAAGGATGAATAATCGGTTAAAGGAGAGTTGATTCCTTTTAATTGAATCGGGTTACCTTGTTGCCAGAACGTGATCTCGTGAGTTTGCCAATTACAAAGTACATTCCAGAGCTTTCTCAACCCCCAAGATGAAATCGAGTGGCCCTAAATCGTAAACTAGGGCATCTACTTGACATTCAAAAGACCCAAATCACAGAAGGACATTGATCAGTCACCCAAACCTTGTTGCCGTCTCCCAATCTGATCCCCAATTTGTCAATGGGGTTTAGGGTGATTTCCAGAGCCCTAACAAGCTTGTTGTATATGAAATTATGGGTTGCCCCACTGTTAATAAGGATTAAAGCTGGAAATCCCTTTATTTCACCCATTAATTTCAAGGTATTAAGATCGGAAGAGTGAGGTCCCGAAGATAAACCACATAACTCAAGTGATTGACATTCCCCACCGGTAGGAGCAGAGTCTTCCACTTCGATAAAACGGACCTCGCCATCGTCACCTACCTCATCGCCGTCGGCCAGAAACATAATTTGTAATTGACCGGAGGCACGCTTGCGTTGAGGTGAATATTTTTGCCCGCAACTGAAACATGTCGATCCTCCCATTCTGATTTGCTAAGATGGCGGATTGGGGCCTGGGGTTTTGTAGGGTTTGCGCTGTTGGGCTTAAAAGTGGAGTTGGGCTTGTAAGTATTATCGGCCTGTGTAAATCGGTCCACACGAGATGTGCCCACCGCTATTGACCGTCGATTTCCCTTTGTTCATACAAGCTCCGGTGGCGACGGAAACATGACGACCAAAATCCATCGCCTGATCGCAACATGTGGGACTCAGAGCTCTGACCCAATTATTCACCTCGTTTTTAAGACCACTTAAAAACAATCCAATAGATTATTTCTCTGATTGGTATGGAATCATGGCTAACAGAGCCTCAAACTCTTCGATATAATCTTCAACATCATCTTCCTGATATGGAGAACCTAATGCCTCATATGTAGGGGTGTTCAAAAATAACCGAAAAAATATCCGATATCCGAAATCCGGATACCTGAAAATCCGGGTACCCGAAAATCCGGATACCCGGATTCCGGGTATCAAATACGGGTAGTGTTTTTCTAAAAAACCGGGTAATTGGGTACCCGGTACCCGAATTTTATTTTTCCAACTTATTTTTATATATATATTTTTATATTATTATTAGACATTTATTATCATTAGATATGGCCATATACTTGGCTCATTTTGACAAATGTCTAAAATTTAAAACCTTGCCTCAATTCTCACGTACAAACCATCTAATTCTCACCTCCGTCGTTGAATTATGATTTTAAATCATTGGATGTCTTTAAAGATTTGGTTAGATTCATTACTAGTAATGATTTTTCTTTAAAGTAAATCATAACGTAAATTTTTAATAACAAATTTATTAGTAAGATTTAAAGAAATTAAATATATAAATAATGGCGACTTCCATTTATGTAATTTTTGTGACAAATAAATTATAGTTCCGGGTACCTGGTACCCGAAAACCGGGTATCCGAAAATCCGGGTACCCGAAAACCGGGTATCCGAAAATTCGGGTACTGATACGGGTACCTAAATCTACTACCCGAATTTTCGGGTACCCGGTTTTGAACACCCCTACTCATATGCATTACGAAATTTTGTTCCACTGAATCTCGACATCAATTTGTCACGAAATTGGAGCCAATCGGTTAGTGGGTGTTTAATCGTATGATTAGTGAACCAATTCAGGCAACTCCATCCATACACATTTGGGCTGATCGGAGTTTGTGAGGAAGAGGGATTTGGTTTATCTGGAAGTACAATTCTGCTTTGATGATCCATCCTCAGGGATCGATACCTTCAAACGGTGGCAATTTAACCTTTGGTAATGAGAACATTAATTTATCGAAACGGGAGGGTTTGAAAAAGGAACCGGATGGTTGATCGTCGACGATGATTGGCTCTTCTTGGGAACGGAAAGGATAATCAAGCACCTCAGCGTCCGAAGGTGATTTCCCTTGTGCTTTCTCTTGGTTAGCCAGGACCTTACCCACCATATCTTTCATAGCAATCATCATGGTGTTTAGTGTTGGATTTATGTGCACAGATAATCACACGTGTCATCGTGTCCAATGTTATAAGGCACTAAAGGGTCACACCACTACACACCCAATAATGGACAACCGAATAAAGTATGTTGTGTGGAATAATTAACTAGTTAAGTTAATTATAAAGAAGAGAATAAATAATAATTAGTTAATTATTACTCCCTTCGTCCCTTAATAAAGTTCCCATTTCCCCTAACATGTTTGTCCCAAAATAAAGTTCCCATTTCTCAAATTGGAAGGACCCACTCAATAAAATAATATTATTACCATATACCCCACCACTAACTATCTCCTAAAAACACTTTCTCTCTCCAAAAAACCATATATTTTAATCAAATTTATTACCAAGGACCCACCACTAACTATCTCCTAAAAACATGTGCCCAGGAGAAATGGGAACTTTATTAAGGGACGGAGGGAGTATTTAAGAGGAAAAGCTAAATATTAAGTTAAATATTTAACGGACAGTTAATTAATTGTCTATTAATTAACTAGTAAAAGTCCAAGGGTTTAAAGTGTCAATAGGAAGTTTAATTATGAGATTAATCATAATTAAACTCCAAGGAGTTAACTGCAACTTAGTTCCTTATAAATAAGGACTAAGGGTCAAGGGTTAAGGGTTAATCACATTGTCACCACAAAACCCTAATCTCTCTCCCTCCTTTCTTTGGCCGTCGACCGAAAGAAGAACCCCTTGGGGTTTCGGTTTGAGTTCGACGAACACAACACACACACACACACAAGTCTTTGTATGATACTTTATTGGTACAACGCGGTCTTGCAATGTGTTCAGGTGGTGCAGTAGAGGTGGATCATTCTTTAGCGGTCTAAAGGTAATGTTCTTATTTATCTCATCTTTCAAGTGATCCCATTATTTAGTAGTGATCAAGTATGTGGGATTCAAGTTCCGCCATGTGAATCCAACAAGGTATTCCTACAGTGGTATCAGAGCTTTCTACTAATCTCAATGGAATTCAGTTGAGTTTCTTTTTGTCTAGAAAAAGAACCCTAAGTATATTCGAATCCAAGTATGTGGTTATTCAAGCTTTGAATGATCATTGGATTGAATAGGGTTCAAGAAAAAAAGAAATTAGGTTTCTTTTCCCCTCCTTATATTTTTTGAAATTTCGTACATATATATTCAGAACCAATTAAGGCTACAGAACCAGCAGAACTCAATCTAAACCATTGATTTTTGAAATGAAATGATCATGGAAGACACATTAATGTATTTGATGAGGGACCCCCAAATATTGGTTTGCATGGATGTCATTCATGCATGTATACATATATGTATATGTTTTCATGTATGTATACATAAGTGTTATCTATACATATATGTATACATGCATGAATGACATCCATGCAAACCAATATTTGGGGTCCCTCATCAAATACATTAATGTGTCTTCCATGACCATTTCAATTCAAAAATCAATGACTTAGATTGAGTTCTGCTGGTTTGTAGCCTTAATTGGTTCTGATTCTAATTCTACACTATATATATATATATATATATATAGGGTCCGGATCCGGTAAGGACTGTGAGGACTCCAATAAAAACTCTAAAAATGATCCAAAACAAATCTTTTTCAAAAAAAATTCTTTTTTAAACATAAAAATCGCAGCCTATAAGATCCAAAAAAAAATAAAAAATTTCAAAAATGATACAAAATAAAATATGGATCATAATAATGATCCACAAAAAAATATGGATCATTATTATGATCCACAAAAAAAAAGTGGATGATAATTTTTTTTTCAATTTTTTTTTGTCAAATGTAGTAATAATCATGGGGAATTATATATATCTTTTTCGGAATTTTTTGAAATTTTTTTTAGGTTTCCTCACGAGTCCTCACCGTTTTTTGAGTTATCACCGGATCCCACTTGTATATATATATATATATATATATATATATATATATATATATATATATATATATATATATATATGGTTGAATTAGTTTCAGAACCAATTAAGCCTACAGAACCAGCAGAACTCAATCTAAACCATTGATTTTTGAAATAAAATGATCATGAAAGACACATTAATGTATTTGACGAGGTACCCCTAAATATTGGTTTGCATGGATGTCATTCATGCATGTATACATATATGTATATGTTTTCATGTATGTGTACATAAGTGTTATCTATACATCTATGTATACATGCATTAATGACATCCATGTAAACCAATATTTGGGGTCCCTCATCAAATACATTAATGTGTCTTGCATGATCATTTCATTTCAAAAATCAATGGTTTAGATTGAGTTCTGCTGGTTCTGTAGCCTTAATTGGTTCTGATTCTAATTCTATATATATATATATATATATATATATATATATATATATATATATATATATATATATTAGTCTTAAATGAATAACAACTTTGAATTTTGAGAATGAAAATGTAAATGAAACACAGACAAGATTAATCATCGGTGATTAACAATATCATTCATTCATGTATTAAAGTAATTCATTTATTAACTGTTTATTCAATTAAAAATACAAAAAAATGAGAAAAATATATTTTTTAACTAAATATCAAACTTTATTCTTTTCTAGTGCTGCTTTCGCTAATTTTTTCACAATTGCTTTCTCAAGCGCAACGGGGAATGTCCGTAGATTGTGAGGTTCCCTTAGATAGCATCCACTACATAATCTGTGCTGTTTTACAACATTTTCATTTACAACGGGTCCTTTTTTTTCTTTTGAGCAATTTCAACAGCACTAGGAATTATTTTGTATTGACCACAACCTTTGTTACGTTGAATATTAGGAACTTCAACTTCAATTTCAACATCTGTTGGAATAGAAACATTCATAAGTTTGCTCGCAATCGCAGCATCAGTGCTCTTTGACGAAAATGTATATGAAGGTTCATTTTTATAATCCTTCAGCATGCTTGATGTTATCTTCACAAAATCTGCCAAGTTTTCATTGTCCTCTCTTACAAAATCCAAACATGATTCAAAATTGTAATATGCTTCGTTTACTAATTTGGCCTTGTCATTGGCCAATGTATTTTGATCTAGCCTGCTAAAGTTGTAACGTCTTGTTATAGCATCCTTTCTCCGCCGATTTAAAATATATTGTTCAGGAATTTCTTTAAAACTGCATCTCATCAATATAGCAAATGCATGTCTGCATAAATAACCAATACGATTGAACTTTTCACAGCTGCATGTTATTTCTTTTTCTACAACTTTAATTTGAACCTGATCAAACAAAAAAACAAAAAAGAAATTAAACATTCTGTTTAAAATCATCAATGATTAAACACGTCTAAGTAAAAATCATAAGATGGTGTTTAATCATCCATAATTAGCTAAACTATTCTGTTTAAAATCATATATGCTGTTTAATCACTTATGATTAAACTAGTCTTCTTTTTTATAAAATGTTGTTTAATCATCGATGATTAATCACATCAATCATAAATAATTAAACTTGTTGTTTAATCATCAATGATTATTAAACTTGGTGTTTAATCATCAAAGATTAGAACTAGTCTGTGTAAAATCATAAGATGTTGTTTAATCACTGATGATTAAACTTGGGGATAAATATAATATTAGAGACATTCTAATCATATATGAATACACATAGAATATTTAGATTAATCATAAATGAATTAAATATAACAAGCAAATAACTTACCTTTATTGAATATACAATGTCATTGTTCTTGTTCAAATGGTCCACATTGTAAACGTCCCATCCATTTTCAGTACCAACATGAGCATAGTAACAAAAAATAGTTCCTTTGTATATCTCAGTTTGGACTTTATCAAAAATAGTCCGTGTATAAACTTTCGCAACATGTTTTTCTATATCCCGAGGAGTTCTAAAAATATATTGTGCAGTCTTTGTTGAACGGTCAAACTGTTCTTGTGTATTTCTTTGCTTTTGAATGGCATTGTCGTAATTCATGAGTACTCCAAAAACGGTGAGTACTCCAAAAACGGTGAGGACTCGTGAGGACACCTCAAAAAAATTTCAAAAAAATCTGAAAAATATATATATAACTCCCCATGATTATTACTACATTTGACAAAAAAAAAATTCAAAAACAAATTATGATCCACTTTTTTTGTGGATCATTATTATGATCCATTTTTTTTTTTTTATCATTTTTGAAATTTTTTAATTTTTTTTTTTTGGATCTTATAGGCTGTGATTTTTTAAGTTTAAAAAAGAAATTGTTTTGAAAAAAGTTTGTTTTGGATCATTTTTAGGGTTTTTTTTTTAGTCCTCGCAGTCCTCACCCGTTTTTGAGTATATATATAATAAAGCTTTTTTTATCATAAAAAGAAACCTAGTAAATTTGATCCAAGAAAATTGTTCAAGTTCTTGAATAATTAGATTAAATAGGTTTCAAGATAAAAGAAATTATGTTTCTTTTTGTTTAATAGAAAACCCTATAAAATTCTGTCCGAGCATATAATCTTCAAGTTTTTGAATGATTATTGGATCGAATAAGTTTTTTAGATAAAAAGGTAAAAAGGTTATGTTAATTTTTAGTTTAAAATTAACAAGATTCGTGTTTATTATTATTATTACACACGAAATAATTAAAATAAAAAAATAAAAAAAATGGAAGTCGATTCCGAACCAACCGAGACTCGGTTGGGACTCGGCTCGACTACCGAGCGGAAGATCGAAAACGAACCCACTGAATCTCGGTTGGGTGGCCTTTTTTTCGTGACTGAGATATTTTTTTATTTTTGGTCCAAGATTCCCTAACGTTTTTGGGAAATATGTGATCTAAATCGAGAACAAAATGTACAAGATTTTATGTAAGATTTTGTTTTCATTTATTAAGTCAATCTATATAAATATTTTTGATTTTTGATTAGCTATTAAGAATAAAATCAAAGTATAGATTTATATAAATCTTGACTAAATTATTATTTATCTCGTAGTAATTAATAATAAAGTTTAAATAAACATTTAATTAAAACCTTATGATTTTAATAGTTTATTAAAATCAAGATGATTTTGAAATTGGGAGGGAAATTGAAATCAGTTGTTATAGGTAATTTTATAATTATCAGTTTTAATTATTCATTTAGAATGGCATAACCAAAATTCGTGACATTGTGTTTATCTTTAAAATTTTCGAGATTATTTAATTATTTTTCGGAAATTAATATTTTATTTTTTAAAAATATACAAAACACAAAACCAAGTATTTGGGGTTATGGCATAGCAATTTTATAATTGCATTTATTTTATTTCTGTAATTATTTTTTGAAATAAAAAAGGTGGAATTTCTAAACAGTTAGTTTATAAAACCAGGTTTTTTTGATAAAAGGTGGTATTTATAAAAGAGCATATATAAAACCAAATTATAAATTAAAATGGCTTTATAAACAAGTCTTTGTTTATATAACCAAGTTTTAAAAGATAAAATTAAAAGTGGAATTTATAAACAAGTTTTTGTTTATAAAAACCAAGTAATTTTTCAAAGGAATTAAAAACTGGCTAAAGATTTCGAACAAAGGAAAATCCTTTTTAGAAGATCTTAGATCATAGTGCAACCCACCTAATGGAACATCTCACTTGTTCAACGATATTCACATTGTAAGGAGAAAGAACCTTAGATGTGGATTCAAATCATTGCGAGTGTTAGGGTGTGTAGGGTCTTGTGATAATCGGGAGTCCCGGCGCAAGGCATCACACTGTCTTAGGTGGTAAGATCTATTTTGGTGATAATCCCGAGTCCCGGCCCAAAATGCACTAGAGGGATTAACACATGTACAAGTTTGTTGTTCAACCTGATATCCCGAAGATCTAGGAATCGTTTCTAGTCTAGAGGCGATCGGTATGGCTATACCTACTAGAAATAGCGTGACTCCAATGGGAAGTGCCCAAACCTTGCATTTGAGGGCGTGAAATATGGATCCTAGTCTAATTATTATTATTAAAAGTTAATAATATTAGAAGTTATTTATTTATCTAATTACACTAACCGTTTGTTGTTTTTTCTTATAGATGTCTGTATTGTCAGAAATTTCGTTTTACTCACCGATAGAATCGTAAAGGCTCATTACTGGCAAATGGAAGTTTACTGGTCCAAACTATAAGATTTGGAAGGTGCATATTAGGAACTTTATAAAAGCACAAAATTTACTGTACATCATTGACGATGTGCCTAAGGGACAACCAGGACAAGATGCCCAGGATGATGAGCTTGATGCTTATTATCAGTACATGGCTAATGAATCACAAGCTATGTCGATTCTCGTTCTTACATCTTTATCAGAGATCACTGATAATCTTCGTAAGAAACCATGTTATGAGTTTGTTCAATATCTTGAGGAGGCGTTCAAGGAAAGTACAGAGGATAGTAAGCAAATCATTTTGCAAGAAATCTTGTCACAGAAAATACAAGAAGATAAACCACTGAGTGACCATCTTACTGACATTAGAAGGTTACTAGATTGTCTCACTCAAGTTACTGGCACATCAAACCAGCATGAACAAGTTTCGTTCTTGTTTGGATCCCTCACTCAATACTATCAGGATAAGGTAGTACGTCTAGTTGGGAGCTGTGACTTGACTGTTGCAGGCTTACACGAGAATCTCTTGTGTATACGCGATGTTCAAAGGCTAGATGGAGAACCACTTCCTAGGGTTCATATGGATGAGTTTGATGATTGGTTAAGAGACTTTGCTGATTTGTGTTGCCCAACTTGTGGCAGCAAGGACATTTGCGAGCACACGTCCGATGTGGGACTGTTGGATGCTGACTTTGTCAGCGATTCAGGTATCTTTATGATTGATTGTCTCGTTACTTCTAGTGAATCCTAGGTATTGGATATCGGATGTGGTCATTGTTGGAATTATGTGCACAGTTAGTCAACCTATGGTGATACATCCATGCCTACGAAACACTTAAGGGTAACACCGGTGAGTGCATGTAATACGAGTAAGATATGCAATGATATACGAAGACGAATGATTCATAATAGTCATTATGAATCAGTTAAGTATTAAGTTAAGTTTAACTTATTACTAGATTAGTTTAACTAACTAATTAATACAAATGTTTGTACATTTATAGTTGAGTGAATATACAATGTGTTAATTATAGATTATCCATAATATGATTTAAGCAATTAAATCATATAGTGTTTGGATAATATTATTGTCAAAATTATATAAAGTTTATTATATAATTAATTATTAAAAGTATAAAATGCAAAGTATATATTTAGTGTATATAATATACGAAATATATAAGTGTATTAATACTAGACATTTAATAGTTAAGTGCAACAATAATAACTAATTAAACTATAAGGAATGGAAACGTAAAAGGGAAAGTTTAATTAAAGAAATAATCTTAATTAAACTAGAAGGGCGTAAAGTGTAACTTATTTATCTATAAATAAGAGGCTTAAGGCAACCCTAAAATCCCCTTAGAACCCCACGAAAATCCTCCCCTTCCTCCTCCTTGGTTACGGCCGAATACAAGGAAGAACACAAGCCTTTTGTTCTTCAATTGTTCTTCGTTCGTTCTTCGTGTTCTTCAAGTCTTTGAAGATCAAGATCGTTGCATCAACCAACTAGAAGGTTTCTCGTTGTGTTCATCGTCAGTGGACTTACTTAAGCAACATTAAGGTATGATTTGGAAAACCTTTTTTCGCCTTCCCTCTTGTTCGATCGGACGAACCCAAGAACCCTAGGGTTCTTGGTGTTCGTCGAACACCATAAGTATGTGAGTGTGTTCAAGTTTTGCGTACAAGGTTTCTTTCTTGTTAATCTAGTCTAGATTTTCAACATCCACAGTCCTTTAGGGTTTAAGGATTAAGTTTAATCTCAGTTCCGCTTTAGGGATTAAACTAGCTAGTTGGTCTAACTGGTAAGAACAACTTCATGTTCTTATCAGTCTATGGTTCGAACCAAGTAAACTAGGAGGTTGATCTAAGTGGTTGAGTAGTTCATTGAAACCCTACAGTGGTATCAGAGCGTAGGTTTAAAAATCTAAACAAGATTAACAAAGTTTCTTTGTTTAATTTCAAAGTTCTTTTTTATTTTATGTTTTTGTTCCAAGTTTTTATTTTCTTCCTTATGATTTTCGAAAAGTTGGAAGAACCCTAGGACCAAAAATATTAAACTAGTTTAGTTTGATTGGTCAAAAGGATTCTTTCATTTCCCATGGATTTCGAAAATCACAATAACCCTAGGATCAAGAACATTAAACTAGTTTAGTTTAATTGGTCAAAATGATTCTTACCCTTCCTCTAATTTTCGAAATTAAGCAAAGAACCCTATAACCAAGTATGTTAAACTAGTTTAGTTTAATTGGTTAAGATGATTAATTAAAATCATAATCTAGAACCTAGAAACTTAAACAAGTCTATGTTTAAGAATGTTTGATTATTGTTTTAATGAATTTATTAAAACTAGTTTTTTAAGCCTAGAAATCTAGATAAAGTTTTTGTCTAAAAGGTTTAAATTAAAAAATTTTAATAAATTTATTAAAGTTATAATCTATCCTAGAATTTAAACAAAGATAACTGTTTAGATAGATTAACTTGAATTAAAACAAATATTCAAAATAAAATCTAGAATTAAAGGATAAAAACTAGTTAGTTTGAATCATAGAATATAATTAAGATTAATTTTTGAATAGATAATATTTTTGATCAAGAAAATTAAAATCTAGTTTTAATTGATTAAAAACAAGATTAAGGGTTTGATTAATTAAATTTAATAAGGATTAAAAAGAAGTGTTAATTTTAAAGTCTTAACATTAACAAGATGTGTTTTATATATGTATATGTTTCGAAAAATACACATAAATATTTTTTATTTTTCGAAATTCTATAAACATTTAAAAGGTGATGTATTTTAAAAGATAAACATAGATAATATGTATTTTAATTAGATTGAGTTAAAATACATAAGGATAAACTAAATGTAATATTCTTATTAGAATATTATAAGGTTCTAAGTAAATATTTTTTTCTTATATATAAAATATGCCTTAGGACATAATTCTGGGCAAACCTAATAAGTTAAAGTAAAGGTTTAATGATTTATTAAACAAGTGAAAGACAATGTGTGTTAAAGAAGGATTATGATTTAAGTTCATGAATCATAAAGGAATTAAAATTCACATTTTAAAGTTTAACATAAGGTTCAAGTTTTTCAAGTAAATAAAACGAGCAACTTTAATTAAGGAAAAAGTTTTTCACAAAACCTAGTAAAGTGTTTTGTACACCTCATTTTAGGTATACATATAAATCGCGCAACTTTTTGAAACTATAAGTTTTAAAAGAAAAGGTTTTAAAGATTTAAAAAGGTGTCTTGTAGAATTCTTGAGTATACAAGTCACACATTTTAAATAAAGGATTAAAATTGGAATAATGTTTAAGTTTAGTTCAAGACTTAAATAAAACCCAAGAAAATCTTAGATCTAAGTACTACCCACCTAATGGAACACCTCACTTGTTAAACGGTGCTTGCATTGTAAGGAGAAAGAACCTTAGATGCAAGTTCAAACCATTGCAAGTGTTAGGGTGCGTAAGGTTCTGTGATAATCGGGAGACCCGGCGCAGAACATCGCATTGTCTTAGATGGTATGATCTACTTTGGTGATAATCGGGAGTCCCGGCCCAAAAAGTACTTGAGTAGAATAAACATACTAGACTTTATTGCAATTATAAATGTGCAATTAGATTGTACAAAGTTGTAATAAGTTAAAATTCTATACATTCTACGACCCCTAGGAATCGTATCAAATGTGGTACGATTGGTAAAATCATTACCTACCAGAAATAATATGTCTCGTCGGGAAGTGCCCAAACCTTGCGTTGAGAATGTGAAATATGGATCCTAGGTCTAAAATATTAATTATGAGTTTATAATATATTTTAGAAGATGTTTGTTGATGATTACTAATTAAACTGGGTTTGATTTGTAGATGGAAGCAACAACCAACACGACACGTACCAATAATCTCTCACTGCGCTTGTTTCTAGAAAAGGACGAATTGACTAGGGTCAAAGTTTCTCAATTGGAAGCGTGATCTTCGGATTATACTTAGGCATGAGAGAAAAAGAAATGTCCTAGAAAGAGCAAAACTAAATGACCATGCCGTGAATGCTTGAAATGAACCAGGACAAGCATATTACGATTGTAGAGTGTTCAACTCTTGCAAGATGGTTAAGGGATCATCAGTGAGTGCTCACTTCATGAAAATGAAAGAGCACATGGATCATCTTGAAAAACTAGGACACCTAGTACCGTTGTAGTTAGCAACAGAAATGATACTCAACTCGTTGTCAGATGACTATAAGCCTTATGTAGTCAACTACAACATGCATAACATGGATAAATCCATTGATGGGCTACATTTCATGCTCAAGACTAATGAGTTGAGTTTGGGGACCAAATTTAAGAATGATCTCGTAGTAACTGATGATGATAGTGAAAAGAGAAAGAGGCGCAGTGAAAAGGGAAAGGGTAAAACCGATCCCTGCCCTACACGTGCCCCTTTCTTTCTTTTATAAACAATCCAATTGTTATCTTCATTGGGCTTGCTTGTCACATTTGGTGTGGGCTCAGTATTTGGATCCTTATCACCAGTGAAGGGTATTTTGGGTATTATAATCAACCTTTCTGTAAAGATTTCCAGTGGGTTTCCATCCTTTTACTCTGCGACAACGACTGCAATTGCATATATCTCTACAAACAGGGCAAACCCAATCTGTGTTTGCATTTGCTTCTAGAACATTCTCTCCATATCTACACAAAAAACCATAAAATCCTTAGAAAAGTAGCAGGATTATAGTTAGAAGATATTAAACAGATATCATTAAAGAGTATAAGCATTTTCCTCCATAGATTTTTTGTGGAAGTACGGTAATGCTATTTTATTTATTATGCCTATTTTTAAGCAAATTATAGTTTAAAAAATATACTTCGTATCTTGAGTAAAAAAAGAACAAATTTAACCTCGTGAACAAGCAATCACCAACAGTTGTACACTTGCAGCATCTAGTACGATGACCTATCGTTCTCTGCCTGCAAAATATCAAATGTTGGCATTAATTATTTAAGGATTTTGTTAACAACAAGACAACCCTTAAATGCATACTAATTTGGACATTAATTTATGGACGGGTAATTCCTAAAATGCAAGGGTTGATTATAAATTGATGTACAAGTTTCTAATACATGTTTTAATATCTTAATGACAACACTCAGGGTTGTCGTTATCATTTTCCATAATTTAATAATGCTACAAATACTGGAGTTTGATAACATTTAAATAAGTAAAAAAAATGGAATTCAAGAATTAAGAACCTGCATTGAGAAGAAGAAGAAGAAAAAGACAAAAAAAAAAAAGAACTTTCATTGATGGCAGGTTTTTCCTCCATAAATTCGATTCCCTTCATCATCATAACCATCCACATTAAGTTCTCAGGTTTCTTTGTGATCACCCAACATCTTTTCATGTTCTTCGATATAAACGTCAGGGTTTGAACCTTCTGCTATCACAATTTTCATTTTGTCATTCTTGATGATTTTTTACTTTTGGAGTGCGTTTCTCTGAATAACTAACAACTGGTATGCACTTTATCCTACATAAAGTTTTCAAAGTTTTAAAATATAAATAAGATCAAAGCAGTTGAGGAGAAAACCATGAATCCATGATATCGAAACTAATCAGTTAGAACAAAAACAGCTTAATTAGTCCATTTTCAGTGTTACGCCTATGGATACAAGCAATTTCATGCTAAAAGACAATTACACCCTTCATTTCCTTTTACCACACTTTGATTTCACCCCTCACATTAAGGGCGTAGTTGTCATTTAATATGAAATTGTTTTGTATGGACAACTGTAAGAATCAGCTCCCATTTAAAAAGATTGATTATTTAACGATGCATTTGGAAATTTGTGATCCATTCAGTTGTAGAATCGTATTAAAGGGTAATGAAATATATTAGAATTGAAGCCCCAAGTTTGATGCATGCCCAATAGAAGAATGGGCCATTTTATTTCTTGAGGCCTAAGATCGCGTGAGAAAGGGGGCTTTAGTTAAACGGGCATAGCTTTCAGCTCGGGTCTCCGTTTCAGGCCCACGAGTAACCAAATCGAAGCTCGAGACGAAGACTACGACATGATAAACGGCTACAATAACACTTTGACTATAACACCAGGGAGTCATTTATTTTTTCATTCCTATGTTATAACCAAGTTAAAAACTCAAAAATGCTACTATTAATAAACTGCCAACCAAAAAAAAAAAAAAACTACCACACTTTATGCATTAAAAGATAATAAAGTAAATCTACAAGACTAATAATTTGGTGGGCAAATTTTAGTATCTGAATGAGTGAATCCCACAATGTCATTCAATACCCCCTATTAGTGTGAGTAAGATGAACTGCTAGAATTTTTATTAAAAGTATTTTTTTTTTCTTCTTAACTTGCATGCTGATTCCACCTCCAGCTTCCACAGCCCCATTCGACCTCCAGCTTTTCCCACCTCCAGCTTCCAACGCCCCATTCATGCTGACACATTCCAGCTCCTGATTCAACTTACTTCACCGTCATATCTGGCTTCCACCTCCTGCTTCAGTTTCTTCACAAGTTTTTGCAACCACTGCTTACCTACGAAATCTACTATCGTTGTCACACTGTAACTACTTATTTCCTACCCAAACATCACCATTGTTAGTCCTCCTCCTTCTTCATTAGGTAACTTTTTATTATTCCTTTTTCAATTTTGGGTTTCTCAATTCTGAATTAGGGTTCCAATCATACCTGTTTGTTGGATTTCCGTTTGCATCATCATTTCAAGTCATCTTCTTCAAGTATGTTTCAGGTAAGATTTGGGTTTGATTCTAGGGTTCCACTTCAATTACGTAAATAAAAAGGCCGACGAAGAAGAATTGGGGATTTAGGGAACTCTTATTTTCAGAGTAATTCCAACTACTGCCAGTACTCTCGATGTATGTATTCTCTTTCTTTTATGTTTAATCTCGGTTAGTTGTTACTAAATTCCTTGATTGATTAATTAACTTTGTGGTTATGCATTTTTTCATATTTAGGTTGATTATATTCACCGATTTTTCCATCTTCGTCAACAACTTAGAACAATATAATTCTGATTAGGGAAGAAACATTGAAGGTGAATTATTCCCATAGGTTAGGTATTTTAGTATATTGATGTTTAAACATCTTCATATTGCTCTGCTCCATTCAACTAATTAAGTGGGTTTTAATCAAATTCATATTTATGATAGTCTCAACACTTTGATAGGTTGTTACATATGGGCAAAATGGTTGATTGGTTTCCTCATTCCATCTTCTAACTATATATCGATGGAGATTTCCAATTCCAGTCTAATCGCCACCGAGTCGATGCAGATCCGAATCAGCTATTAATATATGGAAGTAGTTGTGTCACAACTCAGCCGATCCTCAACTCAGTACGGATTAAGTATATTCTGATAAAAATCCATCATTTTTTATTGACTTTCTGATTATTGTTGTGTGCTGGTCTGATTGTCAGTTACAATGCTTTATAACAAGAATAAGATCTGTTAATATAAGGAAAAATTTATAGTTAATTAGCCTGAATTTCATACATAGTCTATGTAACATAAATCTGAAATTTAATGGGTAAGGTTAGGGTTTATGTTTTTGGATTTGGAATGCAAAAGTTATTATGAGTTCGAACATGGAAAAAAATTAGAACTGATTAGGTTTAAACTACTAATTATGTTAACACTTAACACAATGCTAATATTGTGCTCTGAATGGCAGAAACACACTTTGGGAATTTATTATATGGATACAATGGTAAATGTATAATGTGTTTGATGTGATTTACCATTTACAAGCATCAAGCATGTATGTGTTGTTTAAAAATTTGAATGGGAGCTTGACTTAATCAATATGCAAAGAGACTCTTTGTAGGTTCAAGTTTGAGGGCATTATATTATTTTTACCTGAAATTATAAGATTAATGGTTAAGGTCTTCCAAAATTTTATAGGTAGTTAGGTATAAGCATTAAGCTCTTCAAAATTCCCTTAACAGAGTATGGTATCTCTACTATTTATAATGCATTTATGACCTTTCTTTAAATAGGAGTCTGAAAATTCAGCCAAAATCTTTCTATTTTTGGAGTTTAATATTTTTGCTAAAAAGAATAACACAGCTGGGATTTGAACATTAAATTCCAATAACCAAACCAACTTGGCTAGCTACAGGCCACGTTAATAAGCCTAACCAAAACCTTATTTAATGATACATGTGTCCGTCTGGTCACAATTGAATGGGCTCCAGCCCACCACAAGTTTTCAATGGCTTTAGTCTTGGGCCTCTTCGCCAATTGTTTAAAACGATAAAGTATCTCTGCGCCTGTTCACATGCCGATTCAATTAGACTCCTCGATTCAAGTAAAGCCATTCATCCGTCTCCTCGATTCTGCAATTAGCCTCCTCCATTGCTTCAAACAATTGATTACTCTTCCTCGATTCCTTAAAGCTTGCATACAAAATCTCGATTTCTCTTACTCTTCCTCAATTCCTCACTCTATAAATACAATAAGTCGATGTTTACTCTTCCTCGATTCGTTATGTTTGAACATGAAGAAGTATTTAATTAATTTCAAGTAATCTTTTGTTTCCATGATATTCATTTAATTTTGTTTCCATGAATGCAGAGATATAAATCATGGATAATAGATACAATAGCAGAAACTTGTAATGATGTTGAGGAAGGATCTGGTGAAGTATGTCTTCATGAAATTTATAATGATGTCGAGCTTTGAGAACTTCTAAAGTATAAGTACATGGATTGATTTGTTTCATGATTCAATTGGATTTGCTACTGTCGAAATAATTAGGTAAGTCATGACTCAAGCAAACTATATGTTCTCTGCCCTTTGAAATTAATATTACTTCATTTTTATAGGCGAATTGTTGGTGTGGCCCATGTAGAGGAGTTTGTGTCGATCAGTGATCTGGTTAAAAACGGGAAGATTGTGAAAGGCGGGCTCTTGATTTGTGAACGGTTATGATGAAAAGAAGAAATTTTAATAATGTTGCTTATGTTATTTCTGCTGTTCAATTGTTTATTATTTGGTTTGTAAATATTATAAAAAGAAATATCGGACACATTAATAATGTTATTTCATCATATCATTGTTATTGGAAAACTTTATGGTAATTTCTATTACGTTTTGTTATGAAAAAAGTCAAACTAAGACCAAGTATTCCGATGCTTATTTTAGCAAAACATTTACAATCATCTTAAATCGATCTACCCATATTAAAATTTATACAATTATTTATACATCTTAGGGGGTGTTTGGGATTGCTTATTCAAAATAGATTATCCGTTTTGAAAACGGATAATTAGATAATCAGCGGTTACAAAACGTGATTCTAAATAACAGTGTTTGAATTTGATTATGCTGTTTGAAATCGCAATAATTAGATAATCACTTTTTTTTAGTGTTTGGCAAATCTAATATTTGCATAGTTAATAGGTAAAATTACTAAAATAGACCTTCTTTATATTTGTTTAAATAAATTAAACCATAAGCTGAGTACAGAGACAATAATATCCTATAAAAACTATTGTTCGAGTTATCAATTCATGAAAATCAATACAGAGATCATGAACACAACAAAATCAGTTACACCAATAAGATGATAATATGGAGGAAGATCCATCATCTGACCTCCTTGTAATAGCCCTCAATTTCACACTATAATTCTTATCAATACCTAATTTTATCATAGATTTCACCATAAATTAGGACATGATTGTAGTAGAATCACTGAATCATCATGAGACTATGAGAGTGAGAAAACAAAAAACGAAAACTACAGATACCCATGAATTGCTTATAGAGAAAACTCATTGTTTATAGAGGAGGAGGCAGCAGCGGCGGTTGCAAGGGGATGACCGATAGCAGCGATTTCAACGGAATGGCAAGCAGCTGCGTCGGCGCGAGGAAGGTGTGGCGACGGCGAGAGAGAGGGGCAAGGCGGCTGGTCATCTTCTTCGTGTGTTTATTGTGTGAGAAGAAGGTATATAGGGGTGTAAAGAACAAGGGTATATTGGGTATTAATTATCTAATGGCAGTATTCCAAAATTAAGTACATGCTTTTTCAAAACCACGTTTTGAGGGTATGAAAACGCCAATAATCACTTATTTGGCTTTCTTATCCAAACACTTAGAATAAGATTATTGCGTTTTCAAAACGCAATAAGTAGATAATCTACTTGAAAACGCACTCCCAAACACCCTTTTAGTATGAATCAGTTCCCATGTAACTGTAACAAAATGATGAGTAATGTTAAAATTATAGAGACTTACTTATGTCCAGGCTTGGCTCTGAAAATTTAGAGACATTTTTCAATTTGTCAAAGAAAGCAATGTTTTAAAGCCTAGATTTTGTACCGGACCGAGCGATGCTCTAAAAACGGTTGAACCGACCTGCGGGTTCAACCGGATTACATTGCTATTGAATATTTATGTTAAATTAGTTATGTAAAAGGTATATAAATGTAAAAAAATCCTAAAAAGTTACAAAATAAATATTATAAAATTTAAAAAAGTTACAAAAACTATTTTTTCAACAAAATTCAACACTTTGAGTTCGTAATCTATAATACAAAAGACACATAACACTTAACATTCAACTAAAAACTTGGTGTTTCAAATTGCAAAATATATAAGCTTCAAATGATAAAAAATAATATAAAGTATTCACTCTAATTTTATAAAAAATGAGATTAAAATATATAAAAAAAAACGGTTCGCCCAGCCGGTCCGACCGGGGTTCACAGTTAACATGATCGGTTCGAAGCGGTTCATAAATATACTTTAAACCGGTCGATTCGGCCCGGCATAAATCCATTTCCCGGTCAGACCGGCCGGTCGACCCCGGGTTTTAAAACACTGAAAGAAAGTAGCACCTATTAAACACCCATGTGGCTGACCTGCTTATGTTAAAGGTAAATAAGACTTGATGAAGGATTCTTTCTGTGCATGCCAAGATATTTGTCTTCATCTGTACTAAATATAATTATGTGGGAACTTCTCAAATTAGCTATGATTAATTTTCAGCTAACATACATGTTATTTCAGGACGTATTTATGTTTATCGAAAATGGACAGATCCATGATTCAAACATGAGACCTCCATGTTATCACTCTAACCTACTTATAATAGATGTTGCTTACATGAGTGCAATTATTATGTATCATATTTCTTTATTAATGCTTAATTCATATTATTCAATTGACCACCATCACTACTCACCATCACCATCCATCATCGCCACCAACCAGGATCACTACCGATGCCATTAACCATCACTAAGCACCATCACTCACCACCATCACTACTTCCACCACTACCATCATTGTTGCCACCACTACCATCATTGTCGACACCACAAAATATAGTTAAACAGGGTACCCGTCGCCACATCGTGCGGGTACCCTGCTTGTACAATATGATAGGTTTTCCTTTTAGGGGTATAGTGCACTAGAGAACTTATTTCCTTACATGTAGTATGAAATTCTAGAAGAGTGAGGTTTATGCATTCCAAATAATATTATCATGATGACCAAGACGAGTCTTATATTGTCTTCTAAAACTTATATCTGACGTGGACTAGAATTCTTTTGTGATTAAAAATATTTATACATGAAAAAAAAAAATCAAATGGCTTTGTGTTTGTGTTACTGTTTATGAAATTGGATTAACCGGTTTAGCACAACATTAACATTGTGCTAACAGATTATCTAGCATACTAATAGTAAATTATATACAATGAACCAAGAACCTATAAATACAATTTAAATTTTACAATTTGTATATAGCATAACTATTTTTTTTAAATTGATATATATTTCCTTTTTTCAGACATTATTCTTCCCGTATCTATTTGCGTTTTCCCAACGACATGGATATACAAACAACAGGTCAATCGCGTAAACGTAAATAGAGCATTGTGGGCGCTTTTTTGGTATGCAGTCTTCCATATAGTTTGCATATTGTATGAAACTCCCCGCGGCATCGCGCGGATACAACCAACTAGTTACCAATATCAGCCCAACTGTTACAATCATTTCGACATGTAATAAAACAATTTCTAGCTATTCTAAATTCAAAAACTATTACATTTGACCTCTAAAAGTCAAAGGAATTATGCTTTGCGGGAGGAGAAAAGAACAATATTATTGTAACCCTTTGTTCTTATATGCTTGTCATATGTACTAATAAGATCGATTATTCGATTTAACTTATAGCATTTTTATCATAATTTACCTTATTTTTATAAGATTATTTCCATCTTAAAATAATACTTTTTTGTGTTACGAAAATCATCGTCATTGTCATGAAAATTATTATTATAAATTAATTGACGTTAGTGGTGGACTTAAATATAAGATGAGTACATGATAAATTATCTTGATTTAGTTTCTGTTAAATTAGAAAAAATAATTTTCGAAATCATGCTACAGTAAATTAATAGTAGTGTATTTTAGGTTGAAATGCATGGATTTGTAACTCGTCATGTTAACTAGGAGGTTATACTAGCAATAATTTTTTTAACATAGATTTGACTCGTTTTGCTAGTAAATTACTTCTAACATATACTGAGTAATACTTAATTTGTAACAAGATCACAAGCGCATCAGTAAATAAACGAATTCATTTTTATTTTTTATTATTTTTTTACTAATTAACATTGGAAACAATAATTAAGGAGATAACATATTATTCCATTTATGATTCCTACGACCTTTTCAAATTGGAATGGCCGGCGATTGTCTTTTAAACATGACTCGTCGATTCCAGAATTACACAAATAGACTAAATTTATTCCCTACTTTGGTAATAATTTTTTTTTATAATAACAGTCCATAAGAAGGAATATTTCGTTTTGAAAAATATTAATTGGTTACTCCCTCCGTCCCACAAAAAACTTCTCATTTCACTCTAAATTTTTATCCCACAAAAAACTTCTCATTTCCCATATTTGATAGACTTCACACAATAAAAAACTATTATTACTAAAGACCACACCACTAATATCCACTAACTATCTTTCTCCCTCCAATCCAACCTTATATTTTAATCAAAAGTATTATCAATGACCCAACCACTAACTATCACCTAAAAGTTGTGCAAAAGCCAAATGAGAAGTTTTTTTTGGGACGGAGGGAGTATATTTTATACCATTTACCACATTTTAACTCTATTAGTCAAATTATGTTCTTTATATCTAGCAACATCCAAATTCCTCCTCCAATCAGAATCAAAACTGTTCATTATTATCTGTTCTTATTGAGAACAATGTTATTTTTCAAAACACATAAAAAAATAACCAATGCCAAAAATAATCACACAGTCTGTGTGTTTTGTGTAGTTTCTTATGCCATTCTTTCTATTATCGTCGAATATTACAAAAAAATGCCATAAAACTCAAATTCTCATAAACAAATATCATAAAGTTACATTTCATCACAAAAACACCATTTTACTCAAATGATCCAAATTTTGTTAGTTCTGGTGCTCGTTGCAAACGTGTTCGCAGCCGATGAATGTATTCTCGACATCCAACTTTCTTCAAGTTGCAAAACCGCAAATTGGAAAGGGTTTCTCGACAACGAATGTTGCGAATCACCCTTTGAAAAATACCTAACCGCATTAGCAAAACAGGCTAACAAAACCGGAACAATTTTCTTAAACTCGACACAACAACAAAGTTGTCGATCTTCATTAGAAGGTAGCAATGGAAGAAACCTTCTGAGCTGTGGTGCTCAAAAGCTAACAACCGGTTCAGGTGGTTGCTCAGACTTTTCACTAACGGATGTTGGTAACAAGTTTGAGAGCTCGTTAACCGGTTTGGATCATGATTGTGAATTTGTGGAATCAAGAAACGGGTGCGGTTCTTGTTTTGAAAGATGGTTAAAGATCGGTGGTTTGACTGTGAATAGTAGTGTGGAAGAAACTGAAATTTGTCGGTTTGCGGTGCTTGTTTCTTTCGTGAGTAGAAAATTTTCGAATGAAAAATGGGTTCAAGCGATTTATCAGTGTCTAGGCCAGAATCGGAGTGTTCGATCGGATGAATCTGAGAGTCTTGACGATGAAGATGATCATCATAAACGACACAAGAAAAAATTGAGCATAGGTGAATTATTTTAATTCAAGCACATATTAAACTATATGATATGATTCAAATGAATGTGTCTGTCTAGTGACACATAAATAATGTGTCAAAATAAATAATGCACATATTAAACAGAATGCAAAATGTTACTACTTCCTCTATTTCAAAATAAATAATGTACTTTTATTTTAAATGTTTCAAAATAAGTAATATATTTTAAAAACCTACATTATTTAGCAAAAATTAGTGGGTTCCGCACCCACTAACTATCCCATATAATAAAATGAAATGACACATTACCCGTATTTTTATACATCATTAAACTCATTTTAATCAAAATATATGGACATATCCTCCACTAACTATCAATTTAATCTAATGTAACATTTAATATACTCACTCCGTCCCACAAAAAAACTTCTCATTTCACTCTAAGTTTGTGTCCCACAAAAAACTTCTCATTTCCTATATTTGATGGGTTTTACACAATAAAAAACTATTATTACTAAATACCCTACCACTAATATCCACTAAATATCTTTCTCTCTCCAATTTAACCTTATATTTTAATCAAAAGTATAATCAATGATCTCATCACTAACTATCACCTAAAAACTTGTGCAAAATTCAAATAGGATGTTTTTTGTTGGACGGAGGGAGTAATATCTTAGCTTAAAAAATGTGAAAATTCAAGTGTGTCACTTATATATTTTCAAACGGATGAAGTATATCTTTAGTTTTTAATCATATGTTGAATTATATTTTAGTGACCATTTTAATGGTTGAAATGTGACATTAAAAGGTTATGTATATTTTCCACTCTTCTTGTGTTCTTATATTTTCACACACATTTAATCACATATTTTTTGTGTAGGTAAACATTTCTCGATGCTTCTCTACACGGACCTTTCTTCAGGAGAAGGGGGAAACAATATGACACTTTTGCTACTGTTTTTTTTTAGCTTTTAGTGTACTTAGGAGTTTTAGTAATAGTTATATTTCTTTTTAATTACTGTCTACATGCCACTAAATAACAATTTTATTGTAGCTTAAAATCTCATAATTTGCTTAAAATTTTAGGATTATGGATTCTAATAGGAGGTCTAATCGGAATCATGATCATCATAATCATGACATTGTGGATCTTCTTTCGGAATCAGGTCACTCGAAAGTTACCCGAGTGCGAAGATGGCGTGTGTGTCTTGAATTCTCCGTTCTCAAAAGAATTAACCACAAAATTAACGGTTAAGGAAGTTTATGCGGCTACCGACAATCTCAAAGCATCAAACTTTATTGGTGAAGGAAATGCAGGTACGGATTAACCGTAAAATTCATTGAATTTTGGCGTTTTTTATTTGATTTAGTGGTTTGATTTGTTTAGGTAAAGTGTATAAAGGTGTACTCACGAATGGTCAAGAAGTTGCAATTAAACACATTGTGAATGATGGTGAAATGGAGACGTTTGTTAGGGAGATAACGAATTTGTCACACGTAAGACATCCAAATCTCGTAAGATTATTGGATCATTGTGAGGGTGAAAGTGAGTGTTTTCTTATTTACGAGCTTTGCCATTGGGGAAATCTTTCCGAATGGTTGTTTAGTAAAGATAAAGTTCTAACATGGATCCAACGGCTTCAAATCGCTATTGATTCTGCCCGAGGACTATGGTTTCTTCATACCTACCCTGGAGGATGCATTGTTCATCGTGATATTAAGGTAAGGGAATTAATTTGTGTACCATTGTACATCTTTTGATTCCTATACTACAATATACAAGTATTCATATAGACTCTACAAATATATGAAGTAGTGATTGTGGTCTATAAATTAGAAAATGTGGTATAGAAGTCACCACCTTTAATGTAATAATTCAACTTTGATGTTGGTTTTAAGATGCTATGGTGGTCTTAATATATGTGAGAATTTTTGCAGCCCACAAACATTCTATTGAACATGAACTTTCAAGCGAAACTAGCCGACTTTGGTTTGTCAAAGGTTATAGATACGGGTCTATCTCATGTTAGCTCAGAAGTTAGAGGAACGTTTGGTTACGTGGATCCCGAGTACCAAAAGAATAGCCGGGTCAACCCGTCTGGGGATGTTTATAGCTTCGGGATAGTGCTTTTACAACTTCTTTCCGGTCAACGGGTGATCAACATTGACTTACAAAGGCCAATGCCACTTCGAAAGATGGTAAGAATCTTCCTCTATTTTCAGGTTTAATTAAGGTACTTTTTTATTTCTATGAGAATGATAAATATTTACACACATATACAATCTACTACATTACACATGTATAACGAGATATGAATCCACAACCATAACCTACTTTTGTGGTTTAAAATTAACGTTATTTTAAATAGAATAAAAGACTAGCAAATTATTTAATTACCCTACACTAAAGCTAATTTTTTTATTTAATGTTGGTTAGGCGAAGACACTAACAAGAGGTGGGAGTATGATCGAGTTTGCTGATCCAAAACTTAATGGGGATTACTCATTTAATGCATTTGAAGCTACGCTTAATCTAGCACTTTCATGCATTGGGATGAAGCAACAAAGACCTTCAATGGAACAAGTGGTCATAGGACTCGAAAAGGCTCTTGACACGTCGATACGAGATCGATCACTCACGCCTTCATTTTCATCCGACATTGTCTAAATTGAAAAGTTTGTATATGTCAGGATCGAATAACCAAAACAAGTTATTGCCTACCCAGATCTACTAATAACAAGAAGTTGCAGCGGATCAACACTTGTATTAATATATTAAGAACAATAGAATACTGTATATTGAATGAACAATAATATTAAGAACACAGTGATTCACAAAAAGCTTCAATGTATATTATTGATTAACAATACACACGTACGTTTACAATTCGTAAGGAACTATTTATAACAGTCCTTGAAGTCTAACTATTTACCCTAGTTATTCTAGGTCTTGATTTACATCGAATTATAAAAGATATACATTGAATAACATTCTATAACTAACTCTGCGAAGATCTCGAACTTGATTTGCTTCCAAATACGCGTATCAGTAGTAACTGCAATCACCAGTAGTAAATGTGATGATCAGTAGTAACTCTGATAATCAGTAGTAAGTCCAAAACCAACGTCAGTAGTAACTACTAATGATCAATAGTAATCTTCAATATGTGCATGATCAGTAGTAAGTTAGTTATAGTCTTCACCAGTATCAACTAATCAGTATTAAGTGTTTCTGCCCCATCAGTAGTAACCATAGTCTTCATCAGTAGTAACCATGATCAGTACTAACTGCAGCATCAGTAATAAGTTGAACTGTGATTTGTTCTAACAATCTCCCCCTAAACTTGTTAATTCCTTTTGAATTACTCAAGTTTCTTCCGTTCTTCTTCTTCCCTCTTTCTTTTCTCTAGGGTTCTTTGATTCTGTTGCTTTCTTTGTTCAATGATGTATTTGCTGTTTTTCTTTGTAAAATAGTTCAATTTATTCTGGAACATTACAGCATCGAATGGCTTCATCATTGAGTTAATAAATATCTGATACATGATCCTTTCAGAGTGTGGATATTCTTTTTCATACAAATATAGCTCACATTTCTTGCTTGATCTTTCAAAGAAGTACATATTTGCAGTGGGGAGTACATTACAAGCATACACATTTTCTGGATTTGTAAATATTTCTGGGTAGTTATCTGGATAAAATGCAGCATCAATCATTTTTGTTAAATATCCAGCACCAGAATCTTTCCATGCTTTCTTTGCCATTCTTGGTTTTCCAATGATCAGAAGTTTGATTACATCACTTCTTGAACATGATCTAATCAATGGTAACATCCAGTAAATCTTTGAACAACTTTGTCTTCCCTTATAATTTCTAATATATTATTTGGCATAACTCTCCAATTGATGATTGGATTGTGTTCAAGGGGAGCAACTGGTACTTCAAGAACAAGAATAATTTGCTATGTCTTTGATTTCTTTTGGACACTCTATTTTTGAGTAAGAGCCTTTCTTTTCTTTGTTTGGGGAGTTGAGGATTCAACAGTAGTTGATACACTACCAGTTTGAATTAACTTTGGACTTATTGGGATTAAGGCTTTCAATTTCTTTTCTTCTTCAGCTTCTTGTTCAACCAGTTCTTTCTTCTTGGCAGTACAATATTTATCTATAATTGTGACCATCTTCATTCTGCCAAAAGACTTTGCACTGTGCCCTTTTGATTTCAGAAATTCAATCATGTTTGTCTTCTGTTCAAAAACATCATCTGTTAGTTCACTCTTTGTTCTTTTACATTCAGCTACCAGATCTTCAAGACAGTTTAGATATTCTTCTTCAACTTTTCTAAGTCTTTTAAATTCTGCTTTTTGAGCTTCTAACTGAATATCTTTTATTTGAACAGGTACTTCAGTTTCTTGAGTTTGTTGATTGTTTAATCTTTCTTTTTCAGCCTTTTTCTTTTCTTCAAGAGCTTGATACATAGCCACTTTCTCTAAGTATCTCTTGTGTTTCACCTTCCATCTTGATTGTTTTTCAGCTCTGACAAGATTGATTTTGTTCACCATGTGGTGTCCTAGTGCTCTGTTGGGATAATCTTCATCATAAATTTCTGTTCCCTTTCCAATACAAGCTGGAAGTACAGATGGAGATGGAGTGTATTTCATATCAGGAATACCTCTGATTATTATTGATGGAGAAAACATTTTAAGTTTATTTTCTGGAAGAATCTTTGGATGTTGAGGAAGTGTGCATTCATCTACTTCAAACCAGTTCACATTATCATCAATGTCAGGTATGATAAGTGGTTGATCAGGTGTTGGTGGTTTGGAGATGATAACATATCTTTCTCTTTCAATAAGTTCAGGAATTTCTTCATCTTCCTCTTCAATAGTTGCTAAGGTGGTTACTACTGGAGCTTCTTCAGGAATTACTACTGATAGGACATCAGTAGTGTTTGTTGTTACATTTGGAATTACTACTGCTATATCATCAGTAGTAGTAGTAGGTACTACTGTTATGTCATCAGTATTAGGAGTTACTACTGACGTTTCTTCTTGTTGTTTTTCTTGTACTGGAGCAGTAGTATATTCATCAGTAGTATCCATGTGTTCTAGGCCTTCATCATTAAACTGGCCTTTAGTCACATTTGATTCTTTGAGATTAAGGAGAGAAGTTGCTGCTGCTGCAATTGATGTATCTATCATGGTTTGAATAGTATCCTTCTCCCCCTTAGTGATCTCAACTTGTGGAGCATCACTATCAATAACCTTCTTTCTGAGCTTTCTAATGATCTTTGTTTGTTGAAATAGTCTATGCTCATATAATTTCATTCTTTTGTTGATAGTGTTGATATGCTTCTTCATATAGACCATAGTTTTCCCTTGATTTGTTAAGTATTTCAGGCAATGTTGTACAGTGGTTTCAAGGTTTTCCATCCTATCCGTCAATTGTTTTTGTTTAATACTGCCATCACTCCTTCTAGCAAGATCATCGGGCTCACTGACAGGTACATTGGCTTTAAGGTTTTCCATCCTTTCCGTCAAATCAAAAGTTTCAGTTCTACCCTCATCACTTCTTGGTGATGAAATGGGTTGTTTGGACACTCTCTTCTTCCTAGAAGAAGCAGTAGTGCCCCCCCCCCCCTTTTGGTTTCTTGGCACCGGGGTCCTCTTAGTAATTCCTCAAAAGAGTCATCACTTAGAGTTGCCGAGGTCTGGGTCCTATTGATGTTCTCACTGTCCTGTGCACCCACCTCTGGGGCATCAGTAGTGAGAGCCCTTTCCTCATGCCCTCTCTCCTCCTTGGAGGACAACTCTTGGAGCCTGGGGTTTGACTCAATGGGTCCCCTGGTGTCCTTTAAGGAAGATTTCTTCCTTTTATAGCTTTTCTGGATTGATTTGGTTAAAGGCTGGTCTTCTACAGAGTGAAGAGTAGCACTCTGCAGATTTAATTCATGTTCCTGGGACACATTCAGGACATCGAATTGAGTGGATGATTGAGTGACTATTTGGGGTTATATTTGGGCTGCATTTGGGGGTGAAGGAGTGGGTTGAGGTTCAATTGGGGTTGTATCTTTGATTGAACCTTCTCCAAGATTTGATTGATCTTTGATCATGTTAGGAAACAGAGGGGTTTCCTTGCCCGAAAATTTAAATTGTTTTCTCATGTTTGAGAAAACTTTCTTGTTCAACTCAGGTGTTGTAAAAATGTTTTTAGGAGTTGACAAGTTTTGCAATTCACAGTTTATTAAATGTTGAAGAAATCTGGGATACATTAAAAATTTTGAAGAGGAAAAATTTCCCAACATTCCCTCAAAAATCATATATGAAAAATTAAAGACTTGGTCTGTGCATAAACAAACAACAACAGATGCTATTGATTTGTTAAACTCATTCCAAGAACTTCTTTTAGGAGAAATACAGTGTTGAATGGTGTGTATTAAAAATTTTCATTGTGGGGAGAGAAGACCTTTTTAGAAAGTGACAATGTCAAGTCTTCCCTCATATCCCATGTTTTGTAAACATTCAACAAGGTCTTCCTTGGGTAAAGAAAACATACCTTCATCATCATGGAGTTGTAGATGGTGTCTGATTGATCGTTATGATATAAAGATTTCTTTTCCATCTACTACTGACCTAATCTTAGTGAAGTCCGTATCATCGACTTGTTCTGCATTCTCCCAGAAACTCACTAGGTGTTGTTGATAGGCTTTAGGATTTACAGTGAGTGCAAACTTTATGTATGAGTTCTTTAAAAAATTGACGATTGGGCGAAAATCTTTTGTTCCGTCTGAATTCTTTAGATATGCACACATGTTGTGAAACTCTGAGTATTTAAGATTTGTTTGAACATCAAGAGATTGTAGAGTTGCCATTGTCGTCGATTTTGTGATGTTGTTACGATTGTAGAGTTGCTTGATCGTTTGAATGTTGTTACTGGTGCAGGGTTTATGATCGCGATTTAGGGTTTTATCGAGAGGATTTAGCAAATCGAAGTGAGGATAATGCTAAACTAATCGACTTCAGCTATTTATATCTTACGATTTGATCTGCAAAAAGACTAAATTGCCCTTCGAATCATAACACAACGGTTATTTTCATGGGGGTTAGTTTGGTAACTTTGACAATTTAAAGACCAGTAGTAAATTAGATACCAGTAGAAAACGTCAGTAGTATCTATGAAAATCAGTAGTAACTAAGGATTTTGACATCAGTAGTAACTGTAGACATCAGTAGTAACTAATGAATTTTAATACTGACCTAATTTACCAACCCTAGCAGTAGTAACCACCATTTTAGAGACCAGTAGTATATGTGAGTACAATCGTTTATCAGTAGTATTTTGTGCATACTCAATACACACCATACTGACCTACCAGTAGTAAAACACTTATTAACATAAATAACTTTTGTAAACATAAATTTTTTTTTTCAACAGAAAAACTTTACACCTGATTTTGATTGTGAAATTAATTTATTAAAATCATTCCAAAACTGCTAACTAAGAAGCTGAATCTTCCTACATCAAATGCTTTTGTAAAAAGATTTTCTAATTGATTGTCAGTATGAATTTTAACTACTTTGATTAACTTCTTTTCATTGCAATCTCTTATAAAATGAAATCTTATTTCAATGTGTTTAGTTTTAGAGTGTTTTACTGGATTGTTCACAATACTAATAGCACTTTGATTATCAATAAAAATAGGAGTTTTAAGTATAGAGATACCAAAGTCTAGAAGCTGGTTTTGAATCCAAAGTACTTGAGCACAACAAGCAGATGCAGCTACATACTCTGCTTCAGCAGTTGATGTGGATACATTTGTTTGTTTCTTACATTGCCATGACACCAGTCTTGATCCAAAGAATTGACATCCACCAGTAGTGGACTTTCTATCTTGACATTCACCTCCATAGTCACTATCTGTGTAGGCTATGAGTTCAAATGGTGAGTCATGTGGATACCATAGACCAAGTGATGGTTTGCCTTTCAAGTATCTGAATATTCTTTTGACAGCCTGCAAGTGAAGTTCTTTAGGTCTTGATTGATATCTTGCACACACACAAACACTGTACATAATGTCAGGTCTTGATGCAGTTAAGTACATCAAAGATCCTATCATTGATCTATATAAGTGTTCATCTACATCCTCCCCCTCAGCATCAGGATGTAGGTGTTTGTGTGTTTCCATTGGTGTACTTGCACTCTTGCAATCTTTCATAGCAAACTTCTCCAAGATATCTTTGACATATTTTGATTGGTTTATCAAAATACCATCTGATCTTTGATTGACTTGGAGTCCAAGGAAGAAGTTCATTGGACCCATGGAGCTCATCTTGAATTTGGTTTGCATGAGATCCTCAAACTCTTTACACAATAAATCATTTGTTGATCCAAAAATGATATCATCTACATAGATTTGAACTAGTAGCATATCATTTTTTACCTTTCTTGTGAACAGAGTCTTGTCAATAGCTCCTCTTTTAAAATCATCCTTCAACAAGTATGATGATAATGTATCATACCATACTCTTGGTGCCTGATGTAGGCCATACAGAGCTTTGTCTAGTTTGAATACATAGTCACCTTTTTCTGGATCTTCAAAACCTGGAGGTTGACATACATATACTTCTTCTTCAATTTTCCCATATAGGAATGCACTCTTCACATCCATTTGATAGACTTTAAACTTCTTGTATGAAGCATATGCTAGGAATATTCTTATTGCTTCAATTCTAGCAACAGGAGCATATACTTCATCATAGTCTATTCCTTCTTCTTGAGTGTATCCTTGGGCTACAAGTCTGGCTTTGTTCTTGATCACTATACCTCTTTCATCTTTCTTGTTTCTAAAGATCCATCTTGTTCCAATGGCTCTTTTTCCTTTGGGTAAAGGTACAAGTGTCCAAACAGCTTGTAATTTAAATTGAAGGAGTTCTTCTTGCATTGCCTCAATCCAGTTTGAGTCCTTCATTGCTTGTTGAATCTTCTTTGGTTCATCCTGAGACAGAAAACATTCAAACATACATTCATTAGCAATTAAACTTATGTTACACATGTTTGCAGATAGACTTTTATTTAATTTGCTCCTTGTTTGTAGTTGTGAGTTAACATCACTTAGAACATTGTCTAATAGATGGTTCTTTTGAGTCCTTGAGTTTGTGGCTCTATCAACCACTAGTTGAGTTTCAAGATTTGACTCATTTGTCTCAGGGATTTGTTCCTCTTGAGGTTCTTCATTGTCATTGATGTTTGGTTCATCATCATTTGCTGGTTCAGAGTTACTACTGGGATCAGTAGTATTTAAGTTATTACTGGGATCAGTAGTATTTAAGTTGTTACTGGGATCAGTAGTATTTGAATTACTACTGTTCTCATTATCTGCTTCACTACTGCTTCCAGAATTTGAGTTATTACTGTCCTCAGTATTAACTGTGGGAACAGTGTCAACTACTATGTATCTCATCTCTTCTTGACCAGAATTGAAAGATGATGTTCCTTCCTTTTGAGTATGACAGTTTGAATCACCTGCATTTACATCCAAGTTAGTGTTAAAGGATTTAGTTAGATTGTCTATGTTGAATAGCCAATCTGGACCATTTCCTTGTTCATTAGGTATATTCTCATTAAAGGATACACTGATGCTTTCTTCAATAATCCTTAATCTTTTGTTGAACACTCTGTATGATTTGCTTTGAGTAGAGTATCCCACAAAGATTCCATCATTAGCTTTGCAGTCAAACTTACCAATTTGTTCTCTTGTAATCAAAATAGTACAAGGACAACCAAATGATTTTAAGAAACTTATGGAAGGTTTTCTTTTGTTAAAAAGTTCATATGGTGTTTTATGATGTGGCTTAACTATTAATACTCTATTTTGTACATAACATGCAGTATTAACAGCTTCAGCCCAAAAAGTAATTGGTAACTTTGAATCTGCTAACATTGATCTTGCTGCTTCAATGATGGTTCTATTTCTTCTTTCAGCTACACCATTTTGTTGAGGAGTTCTAGGTGAGCTGTATTGCCTGTCAATACCTTTAAGATCACAAAAGTTAATTAAGTTAGCATTTTTAAATTCTGTGCCATTATCACATCTTATGGCTTTAACTTTTTGACTAGATGTGTTCTCCAGTTTAACAATTAAGTTCTTGATGAGTTCACTTGTTTCATCTTTTGTCCTGAGAAAGAAAACCCATGTATATCTGGAAAAGTCATCAGTAATAACAAGACAATATTGTTTCTTTCCAATGCTCATTACATTTGTAGGTCCAAAAAGGTCCATATGTAAGAGTTGTAAAGGAACAGAAATAGAATTTACAATTTTGGACTTATGAGAAGACTTATGTTGTTTACCTTTTAGGCATGCAACACAGTGATGATCACACATGAACTGTTTTTGTGGTAATCTAATTACCAAATTCTTTCTTACTAAATTGTTCATATTTTTAAAGTTTGTGTGACACATCCTTCTATGCCAAAGTTCTGATTCAGAAGTGTTTGCCTTGGATATAAAGCAGTTGACCTCATTTGAAGAAATGAGTTCTCCCCCTATATCCAGGCAATACACATTATTTCTCCTTGGAGTTCTCAAAACTACATATTTTTCATCTAAAACAAAGTCAGGAGAAAGGATGATGCACTCAATATCTGTGAAAAGAATCTTGTTCTTTTTATCACATACTTAAGACACACTGACAAGATTGTATTTTAGCTCAGCTACATAAAATACATCATCAAAAGTAATTTTAGCATTAGTAACTGTACCTTTGCATGTAATCTTACCTCCCTTTGGGTTCTCACCAAAGGCCACATATCCCCCATCAAATGACTTGAAATCTTTAAGAATTTGCATATTTCCAGTCATGTGCCTTGAGCATCCACTATCAATGTGCCATGTTCTACCTTCTTCAGGGATCTGAATGCTCTGCACAAGTACGTAAAAGATTAGTTAAGTTTGGGAACCCAAGCTTTATATGTCTTGGGTTCATACTTTGAGAAGTAAGATGTAGAAGATTTAATTTTAAACATTTTTGGTACCCATACCTGTTTAGTACTGGTGTTTTGTTTTACTACTACCCTTTTGGATTTGTTACTGGTGTCTGAGTTTACTACTGACCTTGGTCTATACCCATTATATTTAGCTTTTGAATACTTTACTACGGATGGACCAGTAGTATTTGGGTACTTACCATGTTTAGGATGACCAGTAGTGTTTTTAACATGTGGTTTGGCAGCAGTAGTATTTTTAAAATTAGGGTTTTTACCAGTAGTGTTTTGGTACTGGTACCCAACAGCATTGTAATTAGGGTTAGGATCAGTAGTAAACCGGTTAAAGTTTCTACTGGTGTTGGAAAAATTAAAATATTGTTTATTTTGATTTGTTTTTCCATTATTTTTGAAATAATTGCTGTTCTTTGGGCTTCCAACTCTTTTATTTTGCACAAACCTTGGTGCATTTCTTCCAAGTTTTGGTGTTTCAGTTTTTTGAGATTTTGTTTTATTTACTACTGATGGATCAGTAGTAACTTTTAACTTTTGTGTTTTTGCTTTTTCTTTAGAATTTTTAAATTCTTTGAACTCTTTGCAGTTAATTGGATTGAAGTGACAATCATTTGCTAAATGGTTTACTTTGTTGCAAATAACACATCTTAATTTCTTATCCTTAGCACCTTCAGGTTTTCTTTGATCTAAGAGTTGATTTTTATTTCTTTCATTTCCCCTTCTTAAAATTTTTGGTATATTTTCTGCATCATATTTAGGAGAGTCATCTTGACTTTGTGCTGTGTGAAAGCTTGTATCAATTGAGTCTGTAGTTTGATCATCATCAGAAGAATCATTTGATTCAGATGTTTCATTATTAGATTCAGTTTGATTTTCATTTTTTAATTCATTTATGATTCTTTCTGAACTATCTTTAAGTGGAGGAATGAATTTATATGGAGGTGGTACAGCATGATATCCCACTTCATGCACAACTTTTTCAGTGGTTTGATTACTTGTTAATTCATTAACAATTTGAGAACTTCTTTCAAACTTTTTAATAGTTAATTTGTTTTGTTCTAATTCCATTTGATATTCTTCTAGTTTGATCAAAGTTTCTTTTAATTTTAATTCAAGATGTTATTTTTCATAAGTGGTTTGTAGCAATTCTTCTTTTATCTTTTGATCATTTATTTTATAAATTTTAATTTGATTTTCAAGATCAGCTATACAACCATTATATTCAATTCTTCTATTTCTATTTAGAATCATCTCTTCAAGTGTTTCTTTATTAAGTTTTTCTAAATCTTTATATGCTTTAATGCATTCAGGAGTGCAAGATTTAGAATGTAGCTTAGCAGGAGAATCAGTGAAAGCCATGAGAGCTTGATTCTGTGGATATTCCTCTGCTTGAAAGCTCCAATCATAACCTTGTCCTTGTTGTAAAACAAGAGCAGTTGAGTTTGATCTTTTGTCTGGCTGAGGACATTCTTTAGCAAAGTGCCCAAGGTTGTTACAGTTGTAACATTTGACTTTAGTTTTGTCAAATCCAGCCTTGTCACTTTTGTTGTAGTTCAGGTTTGTTCTACCAGTCCTCTTCAAGAACCTTTTGGTTCTTAGACTCAGCATGGCCATCTGCCACTTTAGATCCATCTCTTCAAGATCATCAGGATTCAATTGTTCCAAATCATCACTAATTAGTGCAGTATGCACATGACTAGTGAAGAAGGATTCTCTTGCAGCATCTTCACACTCTGCAGCCTTTGCAGTTTCCTGACCTGTTCCTGTACTAGACACAAAAGCAGCATTGTTTGAAGATAAATTAGGAGTTTTAGAGCTTACCTCAGATTCAAACACCCTTAGCTCATTGTACAATTCATCCAGTTCCTTTTCTTACAAAGCATCACCTTGTCTATATATGACTGTGTACATAGACCATTCTTCTCCAAGAGATCTGAGAAACTTTCTATTGACATCATCATTGTCTGGTTTCACACCTACTTGATTCAATTCACCAATGAGTTTGTTGAACCTATCAAAGATTTGAGATAGGGATTCATTCTTTTGGCCTTTGAAATTTTCAAAGTCCTGTTTTAGTACAGACTTCATGTTTCTTTTGGTTCTTTTGGTGCCAACGAATCTCTTTTCCAGTGCCTGCCACAACATCTTTGCATCATCATATTCAACAAGAGATGTTGATAATCATTAGGAATGGCCAGTAGAAGAGTGCTTAGAGCTTTGAGTTCAACTCCTCTGTCTTTCTTCTCCTTTTCACACTTGAGTTTGTCTGCTTCAGTTGCAGAGCTTGTTGCTTGATTGTGAACGGTTTTGTTTCCTTCATCAACAACTTCCCACATGGAATAATCAGTAATAAGCATGTATTGCTTAATACGATTCTTCCACATTCCAAAATTATTGGGAGTGAGTATAGGGATTTTATTTGCTTGAGTACTTTCATTGTTATCAGTCATGATTAACAATCTGTGTGTTTTTAAAGATTAAAACTTTTTGTTGTTCTTAAGATTCGTAGATCTTGAACCAATAAGCTCTGATACCACTTGTCAAGATCGAATAACCAAAACAAGTTACTGCCTACCCAGATCTACTAATAACAAGAAGTTGCAGCGGATCAACACTTGTATTAATATATTAAGAACAATAGAATACAGTATATTGAATGAACAATGAACAATAATATTAAGAACACAGTGATTCACAAAAAGCTTCAATGTATATTATTGATTAACAATACACACGTACGTTTACAATTCGTAAGGAACTATTTATAACAGTCCTTGAAGCCTAACTATTTACCCTAGTTATTCTAGGACTTGATTTACATCGAATTATAAAAGATATACATTGAATAACATTCTATAACTAACTCTGCGAAGATCTCGAATTTGATTTGCTTCCAAATACGCGTATCAGTAGTAACTGCAATCACCAGTAGTAAATGTGATGATCAGTAGTAACTCTGATAATCAGTAGTAAGTCCAAAACCAACGTCAGTAGTAACTACTAATGATCAGTAGTAATCTTCAATATGTGCATGATCAGTAGTAAGTTAGTTATAGTCTTCACCAGTATCAACTAATCAGTATTAAGTGTTTCTGCCCCATCAGTAGTAACCATAGTCTTCATCAGTAGTAACCATGATCAGTACTAACTGCAGCATCAGTAATAAGTTGAACTGTGATTTGTTCTAACAGTATACTTAGAATTTAGATAATATTGTAACAAAATACTTATGTTATACAGTTATACACATCGAGAAAGAAAACTTATAAATATATACAAGTGCGAATTGTTCTCTATAGCTCCATACAAAAACTAATAGAGGCTATAGTTGTGTGATTTAGCTCTTTAAAGTTACAAAATTATCAAGAAAATTACAAAATTTACAAGTTACCAAACATCTACAAATCGTTCTTGAAAGTGAATGGGACGTCTCGTGACAGAAGAAGCGTTTTTTTCATTGAATTCATGTAAAATTTTGATCAACGAACTCGCTTTCTTGCTGGCACGAGAACCGCCTTCAGTGAGTAGGGAATACAAAGGTCCCATTAGAGCCGGGTTCGATACTAAAACCAGAACCACATCGGCCCCACCATTTGTGCACATTGCAAGCAACAACGCAACACAATACTCTTTTGATGGCCTTAATGTTGTTGAGCTCACGACATCAAGTATCACATTGAGAGCTCCACAACTCAAAACCGACATCGTGCCATCGGTTGTTTCAGCCAAAGTGGCTAAAATGGCTAAAGAATTTATTACAAGATCTTCGTGTTGACTCGAAGACCGTAATAAATCGACTAGCAAAGGTACAATTCCGGCTGCAATTGCTTTCCAATGGTTTTCGGGGTACATTAGTAACCCAAAAATTGCCACCAATGCGTTTTTCTTGCATCGGTTGGTTCCTTCTATTACCAACTCCATTAAAACAGGAATCGATCTCGGGATCTTCCCGATAATGTCACGATACTCGTCTACTGAAGCAAGATAAAACAAAGTACCCGCCGCGTGTTGTCGGGCTTCCATTTTTAGCCCGTTTTGTGCAACCTCGAGAATTAGTTCTAATCCTCCGTTTTCGACAAGCACATTTTTTGTTTTCGAGTACTTTGAGAGATTTAATAACGCCCCAATTGCGTTTTCTTGAATTTTTGGGTTCTTGACACAAATCAAGTCCAATAAACTTGGAACCGCACCGGCTTCAACCAAACAAGCCCGATTAAAATTGCTCATTTTACTAAGCAATCGGATCTCGTAAGTAGCTTTGTGTTTGGCATCAGTTGTGCCAAACACCAGACGATCGACTAGAAAATCGACCGCCATTTTTATGGCAACCTCTGCCGCCTCATTGCCAGTATCGGCGGTATGAGTAACATCCCGATTGCGGGTGGACCCGATAGATTCTACCATTGGAATCCCTTTCTCGAGACAATATTGCTTAATAATGCTTTTTATACATAAATTTGAAACTAAATTGCAACTATTTACCTTCTCACCGGTTTTTGGGCAGGTTAAATTACCCGACCCGAACCATTTCTCAATTGACGATCGATCATACGTGTGCCCGGTTGATAGAGTAACCGGATCCGACATGATCTCTAGAGAAATCGGACATCGAAAATCATCAACATTTAGTGACGTCATCACATGATCACAATTGTGACGGTCACCGGAAACCGGTATGTTGTCACGATCGATGACGGTGAAAACCGTGCACCGGCTGTATGTCATCAACCCCATTAAAGTGTTGAGGATACCGAGGTCAGTTTTCTTGGCGGTGGATCTTTCCGACCCGATTTCTGAATCCAAGAACTTGATTTCTTTGTCGCATTCGCTCCAGCTTGAAATGCACAAATAATCAAGAACCCGTTTCAGTTTGTTTCGATCAGGAGCTACGTGATGATCTAGTTGATCCAATATGGATCTAAGATGCTCCAAGATCCGTTGATCTTCGGGTCGGAGCCCAAGTTTTGAATTCAAAGCTTGATTCTTTACTAGACCCACCAATTCTTTCAATTCATATGAAACATCAAGTGAATCTAACGGAAGTACATCTAGAGCTACACTTATGGATCGAAAAATGGCGCGAAACTGATTGGATACCTTTTCATTCCGGGTCAAAATCCATACCCGGGCGTCTGATTTGGTGCAGTCTTCTAATAAGAACCGGAGCTTCTGTAACACGAAATGGAGCTCCGAGAGTGAGAGAATCATCCCGGATGACAGACCCGATTTGTCTCGTTTGATCTCTTCGAGGAAAATGAGCACATTCCCGACAAGACGAAGTGAATCCTTTGAATTACGAGCATTCGTATATAATGGTTTTGATTTGTATGATAAAATGGTGTCGGAAAGTGTGATCAGAGAAGATAGAAGTGTCGCCGGAGAAACTAATTCGCATGGACGAATCGCCGGACAAGTTAGAATCCGGCGAGTGTTTGCATCCCACATATTGATTAATGTTGAACAAAAGCAAAAAGTATTCGAAAGAAATTAAGAAAAAATTACGATAATTGAACAAATGAAGATTAGGGTTTTGTTAAAAATTACAAAAAGATTTGAAGTTAAAAGTGGGGTTTTGGATTATAATGAAAGGGATTGAGAAATTTTGTTTTCTTTTGGGATATTGGATACGTTAAGATGATTTCTGTATATATAGATTCGTGTGGTCGTGGTTTATGGGGTGACACGTGGTGAGATTTCATAGGGTAGGTTGACTTTCGAGGAAGTAGATCTAACGTTGGAGACAGGAACCACGTGGAGTTGTATGGGAGAAAGAAAAAGACGGCTTCATGGGTCGTTCGAGGTTCATTGCAATTGATGAAGGCTACGTGATTGGAATAGCCGACAAGTATTGTTTCAAAAGAACCCCCCGATTACGAGTCTTCATACTTTGAGACCTTAGAGTTTACACATTCAATAATATTCTATCATGTTTTTATTACAGGAGGTGATTTTTACACAATTTATTGCATCTACCACATCAAGGTCCGTTCTTGAATATAGACAATATAGGCGATCGTTCAGGGCCCAAAATATTTAGGGGTCCACTTTCAAAAAATTAACCTATATGTACATATATGTAAACTCATTTTAACTAAGGTAAGTCCAACGTAATATTGAAAATAGACCGATTACATAATCCAATCCGGACATTTAATTTGGGGATCCGGGCGACAGTTTTAATTTAACGGGAATTTTATAGTTATTCGGGAGAAAATGACTTCAGGGGCCCATTTTTATAATTTTTGCCCAGGGCCTAAAAATTGATTGGACCGGCTCTGACCACATCTATTGCTAAATATGCTTGTACAATTAGCTGTGAAATTTGTATAGTGTGGTCTATAAGCTAAAGCTTGTGGTGTAGAAATGAATTCTCTTTTATTATAGCACGAGTAAAAAAAATTGAACGGTAAATGAAGTCTAATTTTTACAAGTATTAAATATAATTTTCAACATAAATAATAAGAGAAATGCTATTATTTCCTACAATTTATGTCTGCTTATTTTTCTACTCACTAGATCAAGACAAGTGTTAAAATCAATAAATAATATGAGGAAATGGAATGAATGGATTACACTTGTTATCTTGTGACGAGTAACAAGATAAAGTGGATACAAATAGTAAGAAGCAATAACATTTTCTCAAATAATAATTATAACTTCAATCAGTGATTCTTATTTCATGCCTATAAGGTATGAATTAAATAAACTCTTAATCTAAAAGCCTCAAGGCCAAATCTTATACATCATCCGATTCAAAATAAGTGATACAATTTGTATTTTTTACAGAATAAATATAAGTGATACATTTTGAAAATTTACTTTATTTGGTAAAAAATAGTGTGAGTCACGACTACTAACTATGTCCTTAATAAAATAAAATTACTCATTTATCTTTATTTATAAATATCAACTAGTTGGTAGTACCCGCGCGTTGCCGCGGAGTTCTCCTACGATGCACAAAAATAGTTTGACTTTTTAGGTCAAATTGAATATTTTCCATATCAAGTTCTATAGATACTGATTTTAATTTATGCTACAACACTTTGTATATTTGTAGAATTTGTAATTAACTATGGTCGAAACCAGGGGTTCAACTTCTCTATCTTCTTGGACTGCTAATAACTTGGCATGTGCAGTAGCAGCATCGACAACTGTTGTGGCTCCATTTGTAACGATATTACACCTTTTCTGTTTAAACATACTTGTAAAACTGTTGCAATTGTTTGATTATTGGAAGAAACATACCTACAAAACTGTTTTGAATGACAACTGATCAACTCACAATGAACCCGAATTCGATTAAAATCCATAGAGAAAATGAGAGAATTCAATCAAATAAGGATCATGGAAATAAATTATCATATCCAAATCAATAAAATAATGAATTTTACAATTTACATGAAGTCCTTACAGCTTTAAACTTTAAATTTTATATAAAAGTTGAAATTTTTTAACCTTTCTTCACACTTTGACTTCATTTCTCCTCAGCTTGATTCCTCCATGGAATTTCTATATGAATAAAAAACGTAATTAGTACAAAATATCTACTTTATTTCAAGAAAATAAAAGTGTTATCAAATTCAAAATACCTTTTTATATAACAATTATCCCCAAAATTGAAAACCTAAAATCTTCATCTCGATTTCTTCAACCCTTCAACAATATTAACACAATCTCCATTTGCACTTGGATGTAAAAAAAAGGCTGGTTTTCAAGTTAATTAACCTTTTTGGTGTTAGGAAGACACTCTCAGTTTGATAAAGCATCTCCATCTAGCATGCTTATTTGAGCTCAGTGAGTTCCCCAACATATCTCCAGATGTCATCAACTTAGATCACACAATTTAAATCAGCAAAACGTATGATTTATTATTAAAAACAGGGGAAAATATGAATTGTGCAAGCCTCAGGGCTTTAGCAACACGATTGGGCTTCTATAATTTTTCTCTATTAACAACTCCACCTAAACCTTGTAAGAAAACTCTAATTGCTGTAATTTTCAATTGTCGATGAAAATCAAGTTTCACTCCATTTTCTAACCTATAACTATAATGAACATCATTAAAGACACCAATAACATAAATCCTAAAATACGATGAATTTGTCAATTACATGTTTAACCACACATGGTTAGAAGAAACCCTGAGTTGAATTAAGGGCTGACTTGTTAAGGTTTGATACTTACTAATTCACCCCTTTAACTTGAATCTCAGAAACCTAGTTTTGGAATCAATTATACAACGACATAGGGCAAGGTTATGGGGGTTCAAGGGAAGATTTTAAAGATTAAAAAGTAGAAAGAAGATTACGAGGAATTAAAACTTTTGCTCTAAAACTAAATTGGATAAGCCGTCATCTATAGCTAGTTAACGGTGGGATGGCGATCGATATTCATAGCAGGAGGTGGAATATGTATGTAGTTGACACGAATCGTTTCCTAAGCAGGAGCTGGTGGCGATGAGGATGAAATTTGTATGTAGCAGGAGCTGGCACATATCCTATGGAAGCCTTAGTGTTCATTCCTTCTAAAATGTAGTATAGTAAATAACTCCACTTGATTAAAAAAGATGTGGGATCATTTCTAACTACCTGGGAAATGATTTATGTACCACATAAATTATTTTCTCCGCCACATATGTTTTAATATGTTTGTACTGTCTGCTTTAATCTTTATACACTGTGGTGAGTTAAATAACTTATGTTATATATAAATAATCTCAAATCCAATATTATCTAATCTAATCATAATAATAATCTTTTACCTCAAAATTTGTAAAACCAGAAATATATCACTTATTTGTAAAACGAGAAGTATTTTGTTTTTCAAGGAACTCTGCTATAAAAAAATACTTTATTTAAATTTCTTCTCTAATATTTGGACATACCTGTGATTTGTGAAGCATCTGGGTAGTGCTTAGATCGATATAATAAAGTCAATGTATTGATGCGAAATGATATAATATTGCAAATTATAAGTACTACTATATGATATTATATACTATGATATTATATTAATTACCTAAATACCTACTGGTATCTGTGAAGCATCCTGGCCATCTTGTCTAACTAATTTTTTAAATTTTATTGGCATGTAGCAGGACCAATAAATATATCAAAGACATTTTAACTAATAATTTAAAACATTAAATAAAGCAACTGTAATTCGAAAATAACACATGATTGGGGAATTGATTTTTCTTGTTATAGTTGCATGATTAAACACGTTTTGAGCAGCATAATCAATGGATTTGAAATGTACAACTCAAAAATAATGTACAATCAATCATTCATTTTTTCTCAATAACCAACAGGTTGAAAATTAAGTAAAATATATGATATATTCAGTTTGATCTTACAAAACGACATGAAATCACATTATTAGAAAATAGGGATTGCTCAGCTCAGGTCCTCTTGATCTTTGAAAAAGTTCCAGTTTCTGAAAAGTATGTGCTTTGAGTTCCACTCCCAAGCCTATTAGCATCTGCTTGTGGATCTATCTGATCAATTCCCTGAACAAAAAAAAAAAAAAAAAAAAAACCATTATATATCTTACAATTTTGAACTGGATGAACAGTAAAACATGCCAGCTCCTGCTTAAGAAAAATTTCCCATATCTTGCCATCTGCCTCCTCCATTCCACCTCCTGCTTCAGGTTCATCAACACATTCCAGCTCCTTCTTCACTGAAATTGCCGTATTTTGCCATCTGTCTCCTGCTTAAGTGAAATTCCAATTCTTTTGCCACCTGCCTCTACCTACAAAGCTCCCATTGCCACCGAAAACCAACTTCCTTCTTACTCATCGATGACTGCTCTTAATTTAGCTTCTTCTTCAGCTGATTGTTTTATCTTTTTCTAATGAATCTTCTTATTCCATTTGTGGTTTCTTACTTTTGAATTAGACTTCATTCTACACCTGTTAGTTGTCAATTTTCTCCACACATCAACAATTTCAGGTCATGTTCTTGAGGTAAAGTAAATTAATTTGGGCTTTCAGATGTTGGAATTAGAGCTTCCTTCTTTTTATTTGGGGGCTTAGATTTTGGAATCACGGTTCCTTTATACTTCCCCCAACAGTGCCCATGCCTGAAGGTAAGCTTCATCCATCACTTCTTTGTTTAACTTTTTGTCTTTATAGTTTTCAACTTTGTGCTTTCAAATTAGGGCTCATAAATCCCCGTTTGTTCATAAATCCCTGTTTGTTCAAATATTAATTACAGAGATTGATACTCTTTAGCAACAACATACCTTAAAAGTATTCTCTAAATATTTCAACACACTTCACTTGAAATTTATGTATAAAAAACATCATATATTTATATGGCTGCAATAGTATGTAACTATGGTTGGACTTTTGTAGGATAATATATGCAGTTAATTAGTGACAAACATGTTATATGTAGATTGTAGAGTAATGATTTTAGGAATTGGTATACTTAGGGTATCCTATGTTAACTCTACCGGGGTTAGTGCTAGATGAAAAGATATCAATAACCGAAGAGTTTGGTGATGTTGTTAAACTTTCAAGAATTAGGTATTAAGTTAAAAGGATTAAGCATTGAAAGTCAAACTGTTTTGGTTGACTGGATCGCAAAGTTGGTGAACCTTCAGAATTTTAGGTTGGCATCAATAGATATATGGGTATTCTCAAAGCTGGTTTTGAAGTCACTAATAGTTTTAAGAAAACTTTCTCACCTTAATCTCTATGGTAAATTAGAAAGATTATCCAATTTGAACGAATTCCCGCAAAATGTTAAGCTTCTTACATTTTCAATTTCTCAATTAAGTAATGATCCTTTGAAGACATTGAGACAATTATGGTGCTTGATTGTTTTAAGGCTTTTAGCTGATTCATTTATTAGGACAAAATTGGTGTGTTGTAAAGGCGGGATAACGAAACTTGAAGTATTAAAGTTGTGGATATTGGTATACATAGATAGGATATCTCTATATGTGAGACTAAGAGACATACATTTTGAGCTGGTATTTTGTTTTTGGGTTGCTAAAAGCTTTATTGTTGTTGTTCATTACCATAGTTGACCTTTATAAGGTTGGGTTCTTGAGTTCCCAAATTTAATAGGATTCCATCCCATGTGCTACAAAAAGAGGAAAAAGATGTCAATTTTAGCATGTGTCCAGAGTTAGGTCATGGACCCGATCTAGATATGGTTCAGGATGGTGCAGTCATTGAACCGAAGTTGCTTTTATCTAAAATTAGTGGTTTTCCTCTTCATGATGAGATGGATTGGGATAGTAACCCGTTGGTTGATATTGAGAAGTTTATGGCCTTATCGACTGATTATAACCTGTCATGTGAATTTCTTTAGCCCAGCCCGAACGTTAATAAGTTATGGATCCCAAAAATCCCCGCGGCATCGCGCGGGGTACATATAACTAGTTAACTTACAAGTCTAAATTATTACAACAATTTAAAATTTAATTGATTATGATCAAAGTTTGCAAAAGAAACCTGCACAGGTGTGAAAGCCAAACTTGAAGTGAGCCCAGAGGTAGCCCCACCGCTACTATACTACTTATCCTTGAATTTGAAAATTTTGATAGTTGATTGCTAGAATTTGAAAAATTTTCCCATCAAGTTGGTCACGTGTGATGATGAAGGGGAATATATGTCCTTTTCCCTTTCCCTTCACCAATTTGAAACCCAGAAAAACCCGTTTGTTTGACGGGAAAAGTTAACCTCTGTTTAGGTAAAGGACGAAATATGTCAATAGTTTCAGAAATAATGATTGTAGATGTTTTATGAAAGAGATATAGCGTTTTAAAGTTGAATTTTATTCTGCCCAGCTAGTCTGTTTGCACAATTTATTGTAGGAGCTAATACCAATTTTCATTAAATAAAATACAATACAATTGGGAAATGACTAAAACAAATACAAGATTAAAACTAGAATATGTAGAAACGAAGAAGAAACAAGTTTTGGTTGAGTCTCGTGAAGTTCACGATCCCCTTAAAATAGATTCGTCGTCTATCTCCCAGGGTAAAACAACCGAGTAGTTTTACACTACCGAATATAATCCAAGCCCGAACACTTATCGAATATTCTTGTGTTTAAGGAACACTAAAAATGGAGAGAGCAAATTGTGATGCTTGTAAGTGGGTGTAGACAAGTTGGTGAATGTGTGTTGATGTTCACAAGAATGTGTCTTACAAATGAACCACACCATCTCTGTTTATACTAGAAATGTGTCATCATGTTAATAACAATCATAATTGTCATTATACATATTCATTATAAAGAAATAAAACCACCAAATTCAATTCTATGTGTTAATGACACACATTAAACTTCTTAATAATATTAATAATAATATTATCTCAATAATATTAATAATAATATTATTATTACTTGAATTTCTTAACCATACAAACCGAACCCACATGATACCCGGGAGACGAGCGTCGATAGGTTCAAGTTCCCACTGGTTCATTTATTTTATTTCTTTGTTCCATACACCCCGAGAGTCGATATCTCATTAACCACAACTACATTTTGGACATGTCAACCATTAATTATATATAACAAATATACATATAATTATATATGTCCAAAATTTTCCAACAATCCCCCACATGAATAGAGATCGATCGAAAACACAAAAAAATTTCGATAGATGTTCAACAGTTAAGTCTTGCAAAGGATAGGTAGGTGTTAGCCTTTGAACCTTCCCTTGAGAAGCACACTTAGTCTCCTAGCAGTCAGTAGACGCGATGTCCTTGAACTGAATCCGCCTTTTGTGTAGACGACAGTATACATTCTCACAAGACTCTCCCTAACTTGTTCATATCCTCTTATCGTGCCCGTCTTGGTCATGGACACTGCCTGGTTCTGCGAGAGCTACTAAGAATTGTGCCCCAACAATTCCATTCGAAGCGAACCCACTTCTCTCTCACATAGGTGATTCTCTACCACGAATCATTAAAAGCCATAGTGCTTATCCTCATTGTCACTGAACTTGGAATGGACTAGGAAGTAGAAAAATTTACTCCCTTTAAGAATGTTTGGAGGAATTCCGTTACCCCCACAGTGACATCCCTTCGTTTATACAATTAGGTTGTCCTATTGAACCTAGATCTTGGGATCTCCAGTCAACTAGGTTAGGTTTCCTTCGCATAAACTTTATTCCAAGGCTTTAGTCCCATTCCATAACTAACTCTCTACTTAAGCCTTTTTCATAAGCGGATCCGCGATGCTATCAAGATAGTTAATCTTGATAACTTCAATTGAGAGTAGTTATCATATCGTATTATGTCTTACAATTATACATTGTACACTTGACTAATGTAAATGTAAGATAACGATATATGCCAATATATACATCAATTATTTGGAATCTCTTCCTTAATTGATGTAACTTTATGAAGATGAATGAATACCTTAGCAAGGTACCCCCACATTTGTACGTATTTATAAGACGGTTTTCTTTCAAACCAAAATTCGTACGATGTTTCATCTATCCTTCACGAGATATCTTGTATAAAAGATAAGTAGTCGACACACGACATACCCCCACATTTGTACGTACTTATGATACGGTTTTCTTTCAAACCAAAGTTTGTACAATGTTCATTTATCCTCATGGGGTATCTTATATAAAAGATAATTAGTCGACGCACGACATACGCCCACATTTATACAAATTAATGTATCAGTTGCTTCATTTTTACTTTTCTCTAAAGTAAAATTGCACTCTTTCGTGTATATCAAGGAGTTTTGGTTATTTCTTTCAACCAAATGGAAGGATGATTTTTGTCAATTTGTTACATTTGTGACTTTGAATCAATGTGAAATGTTGGTGGTATGCCATTAAATTTATTTAAAACATATTTAATTAAATTTACATGGCATAATCAACCATGTTATATATTTTAACAATTCAAAATAAATGAACAACTTTATTAGCATTTTATCAAAATCACGGTTACAAGTTGTCACATTTAATTTTAACATTTTTACCGACAACACTTCCACATTTTGATAACACAATTCCATTTGATTCAATCACAACCCAAATAACAAACTTATTAAGCAACAATCCGGACACAAGATTTTTATGAATCCCCGGAACATACAAGATGTTGCTCAACATGACATCATTTCCGAAAGCCATCCTTACGATAACATTTCCTTCACTTTTGATATATGTGGTAGTCGAGTTTCCCATAAAAGTTTTTACTCATTTTTCAACATCTTTGAAAATGATAAACATATTTTTATCGAAACACACATGACGGGTAGCACCCGTATCGAAATACCATCTACTTGAATCGGTTCGCACCATTTACTTCCGACAAATCGGAAATCATGGCCGCATTATGGACATCTTCCTTCATGTACATTTCCATATTAGGCATTGTCAAAACATTTGTCATTTTTATCAAATAAAAAATGCAAATTTGACCAATAAGCCTCAACAATCAATAAGTTTCACAAAAGAAACATAATTTAATTAGTTATAAGATTTCTTACAAGTATCCTTTTTCCAAGAATCAACTCAATAAGCCAACGGCAATCTTGTATCTTACTAACTAATATCCACCAAACTTTTACCAAGTCTCACAATTTGAAAGTAAAATTCTAGATGCCAAAGCAATCCATTAAAATCAACAAAACCTTTTTATTTGAAAAATCTTATAATTTCCAAATATCTCACATTATGAGACTATATTCAAGAAACCAAAGTAATCTTGATATGTAAAAAAGGGAAATTAAATTTTTTCAAAGAAAAATCTCTATAATTCAAGAAAACAACAATAATGTAAATTTCTTTTCAAACATTCAATTTCCAAATAGTCTCACAAATTGAAACCATATGTCAAGAAGCCAAATGAAACAACCCAAAAATCAGGAGAAATTTTAAAAAAAATTTAAAACATTTAATTAATAAAATTTCCCCAAGTACAAGTAATGAAAAGGTCCCAACTCAGATGAAAATATAAACCGTCTCATGGTCTTTAATGCGGAAATAAATAAAAAAGGTTAAAAATTATGTTTGACTCAAAACAAACTTTTAAAAACTCCAAATCCAATAAATAAAGATGCAGTCCATCAACCGTTGACCATCTCTTTGCCCTTACTAGTACCTGAAAAATGGGGGAGTGATTGGGGTCAGCCACCGCTGAGTGAATAATATCAAAATAAACAAATAAATACAAACAACTCAAGCCACATAAGTGATCCCTAAAGACTCTACTCAATTCTCCATTACTCAAGTTTATTTTCTCAGATTTTAAATTTATATAGCGCGCTTGTGTGACTTGGGACGAGAGATCAACCTCGACCCGCCTCACACAACTCAAGGCTCAACACCTGTACTCTTCGGTGTTGAGTCAAAACGTCTGGCACCAGTACTCTTCGGTGCCAAGACAACTCAAGTATATTATGTTTAATGTTTTAACTCAAGAACTCAAAACTCAGATAACTCAGGCTCCAGATAACTCAAATCACAGATAACTCAGATCACAGATAACTCAAACAAAATACTCAAGCTCAATAAACAAGACAATTCACAACACATAACACATAATCATGAATCGAAAGTAAGTACAAGTTTATAGTGAGATTACCCACCTCGAATAGACGTATGCTCCTAAATACCCTCGGTGCAGAAGAGTGTCTCTAATCAAGTCCTAAGAGGTCCTACATAGCACAATGAAGTTCGGGTTAGGATTAGACTCAAAGGTAGTTTCAGCAGAAACTAAACAGCACTCAGCACTCTCACGGGAACGGTCATAACTCCCAAACCGTTCTATAGATTTTCCCCATATTTTAACCACGAAAACTAGACTCAGAATACTACCAAACATTGTCAAGTGGCTTCTGCCCAAATTCCGACTCTAAGGGTCTCAAAACCGGCTCACAAAACAGAATAACGAAACGGATAGAAATTCTGATAGCAGCTAAATAAAATAGTCATAACTTTTAAACGGTAAATCAGATTGACGAGACGTCAGCGGCAACGGAAAGAGGACTCAGAAAACTAGAGACCATCACGGGCCAAAAATCCAAAACCATATTTTAGGTGTGGTAAAAACAGACTCAAACATAGAGAACAAATTCTGCCAAAAAAATCCGGTTGATATTTAAAACTCGATTTGAATCCCGACATCAACCCGTTAATTCCCGAGGCACCCGACAGCCCCGAAACTCATTTTTAATCTCAGAAACATCTTTACCTTTTATCTAGTCTTTTATTTAAAAATCTATTTCGGTTTAGGGAACCAAGAACCCTACGGGTTCGGTTCCCGGTTTTTGGTACAAAAAAAAAAACGTGTTGCTTATGAAACCGTGATCTTTACCCAGCCCAAAATGACAACCCGAGGCTGCCCGGTTCATAGAACCAAATATTGATTAGCAACAATCATTAACCCAAAATTAAATTTAGACCTAAATGAAAACGAAGATCGATTAGCTAAAACAACCGAGACGACAACAATCAATTAAACCCTCCCGAACCCGACTCGGGACTAATAGTGATCACGAAATCTCACAGTTAGAACAACAATCACAATTACAACGAAATTCTACATTAAACAGATAAATGGTTAGCCCGGGAAGATCGAATAAACGGAAAGAAAAGAGAAACGAAACAGGATAAAAGAATTATACCTAAGCGATTCAAACACGATAATAACGATGACACACGAACCACCAAATCCATGACACCAACAAATCAGTCGACATTCTTGGCTGATTTTCCTTCAATTGAATTGAATAACAAAAATGTAAAACGTGGCCATGAAGAATTAATTTGCTGATGACGTAGGATACCCAAATAAAAAGTGCCCATGAAGACTTCGGTGTCATGCTTGCCTGCTTCATTCCTGTACGCACTGACGAGAGACGAGGTTGCTTGCTTAATTGGTTACTCCACCACTCGAATTCTTCTTGGTGTCATGCTCCTGCTCAGCCCCGCAACATACGCACAATAGGTTCAAAACCCAGATTAAAGGAAGGAAAGAAATTTGGAAAAAGGATGAGATCAATACCAATGATTACACACACTCGAGCATACAACAATCGACTCTTTACCCCACTCGATTGTAGCTCTCTATTGCTGCTTGGTTTCTCCCCTGGACAAAATAGCGATGGCAGAATGAAGGGAAAAATGCTAGGGTCGGCCTAGGGAATGGGAAGTTAATTACGTGTGTGCACAAGCCCCAAGCCCGACATCTTCATAGCTTGGGCCGGACTCCTCACAACTCATGAGTTCGGACACCTCCTAGCTGGGCTTCTAATGCTCGATTAATTAAGTGGGTTTAAAAATTTCTTGGGCTCTCTCAACGGACTCGGCTTCAATGCAACAACCTGATCCGGCTGTTTAAACATGGCTTCAGGCCTCTTTTCTCTTGGCCGACACACACCGCAATGGGCTCAATCAAAACACGGAACAAGGGAAGTGGATCGAGGGAAAGAAAACAAGAACCGAACATAATCACTCACAAGATCGGGCTCAAATAATCGAGCAAGGAAAGGAAAAATAAAAGGACTCAACTCGGGTTAGAATATATACACGTGGGGAAGGCCTTGGCCTAATCGGCCGGCCTCGCAAATTGATAAACGTCACGCTAACATAATCTCGTAATTGAATATCACCAATTAATAACACACTTGTTATTATTATTAATTAATCCCCATGATTAATTAACGCACATTGAATGACACTCTTGTCATTAAAAGAATCAAAGCATATTTATTTTACTCGAATTACATACACATAAAGGCACATAACACATATAAATTTCAAATAAATAATTATCACATAATTTATTTAATAAAAGTGAATAATTTAATTACGTTAATTTTTAGGGCGTTACACCAAAGCTACCTTGACATGCATAAAATGGAAATAACATGAACGAATGTGCTTTTCTTAAATTCAAAATTTTGAAAATCATAAAGTAAACTCTCACAACATTGAGAATAAATTCAAGATGCCAAGGCAATCTTGATAACTAAAAGTTATAAAGTTTTAAAACCAAAGATTCAAGTACATTTTCTCACTATATGAGATTAAATTCAAGAAAACCCAAGTTATCTTGATACTTGAAACAAAATAAATCAAAACATTTATATCCAAAAAACTTTTAATTTTCAAATATCTCACACAATGAGACTATATTCAAGATATCAAAGTATTCTTGATATGTATAAAATAGAAATTACGAAAAGTTTATAAAATATTTTCTCAAACAAATTCTTTATAATTGAAGAATAACGAAAATATTATGAAATATAAATCCAAAATATTTGATTTCCAAATAGTCTCACAAATTGAAACCATAAGTCAAGAAGCCAAACCTACCTTGAGATGAAGAAAATGGAAATCAAAATCACTTACAAACAAACATAATTTTTAATAATTAACAAATTTCACAATGATATACAAAATGTTTGTAAGATTTATTTCAAATATCATCTCTAATGAGAATCAACTCAAGAAGCCTATGACTATCTTGAACCTTACAAACAAATATGATTGCAAAACTTATAATTAACAACAATAATTTTTACAATTATAAATTTTAAATCCAAAATTGTTTTAAACAATATATCAAGTTATTTAAAATCAAACTTTAAAAACTTGATATAATAAACTTTAAATCCCAAAATTTGATTTAACAATTTATAATAAACTTAACCAAACATCTTCTTTTACATAAACTTTTCAATCAAAAACTTTTTCCGAATCGATGCTATTAAAGAGCAAAAATCGGAAAAAATGTATTTTCCAACCGGTATTAGTAAAGAGAGGAGAAATCTATTTTAAGTTTGTAGAAGCTAATACCAATTTTCATTAAATAAAATACAATACAATTGGGAAATGACTAAAACAAATACAAGATTGAAACTAGAATATGTAGAAACGAAGAAGAAACAAGTTTTGGTTGAGTCTCGTGAAGTTCACGATCCCCTTAAAATATATTCGTCGTCTATCTCCCAGGGTAAAACAACCGAGTAGTTTTACACTACCGAATATAATCCAAGCCCGAACACTTATCGAAAATTCTTGTGTTTAAGGAACACTAAAAATGGAGAGAGCAAATTGTGATGCTTGTAAGTGGGTGTAGACAAGTTGGTGAATGTGTGTTGATGTTCACAAGAATGTGTCTTAAAAATGAACCACACCATCTCTATTTATACTAGAAATGTGTCATCATGTTAATAACAATCAATATAATTGTCATTATACATATTCATTATAAAGAAATAAAACCACCAAATTCAATTCTATGTTTAATGACACACATTAAACTTCTTAATAATATTAATAATAATATTATTATTACTTGAATTTCTTAACCATACAAACCGAACCCACATGATACTCGGGAGACGAGCGTCGATAGGTTCAAGTTCCCACTGGTTCATTTATTTTATTTCTTTGTTCCATACACCCCGAGCGTCGATATCTCATTCACCACAACTACATTTTGGACATGTCAACCATTAATTATATATAACAAATATACATATAATTATATATGTCCAAAATTTTCCAACATTTATAACTTGTGGGTAGGATTTCATGGATCAAAACTCAATGTTATTGAATGAAATTACATAGGGTTGGAAAGCTAAAACATAAAGCTAACTTTTACACAGTGTAATTTATAAAACTAAAGGACCAAATATGTAATATGATATAAACCTACAAGATCATTTGTGTAATTTACTCTATTTCTAATGATCAAGTATAATCACTTACCCAATGAGCTTTCTTCAGGTACTCCAAACTGCATTCTGTTTGCAAGTTTCCGCATGTCCGTAATCGCATACCTTATTGTTCATAAAAACCTTATTATTGTGATTTCATAACATGATAGTCAGTTTAATATCCCAATTTCCACACACAAACACCCCCCAAAATTGTTTATCCATGTATCCAAACACAAACACAAACACAAACACAAACCTCTCCTTCATTTTCCGAAGCCGACGACCACCTCGTTTCATTTTGGGTTCAGAATCAGGGAATGGAAGTGGCTTAGGCTGTTTTGCGGGGGGTGGTTCTTGCCATTTCTCAATCTTCTTACCAATCTCCTCCCTTGACTTCCAGAAGGATGACCTCTTACCGAGTCAACACGAGCCGCAAGAGTTGACTTTGCAGCCACAACTCTACAAGCCCGCATCTGCAAAGCAGGTGGCATGCTCTGAAAAACCTCAGTTTGCTCATTATATAGAAAAACCAGCCAAATTCTTCTTCTTCTTTGCACCAAGGAGTTGTACGCCGGCATTTTAGCTAAAGAAGAAAGCCCGCCAGCTGTCCCCATAAGTTTAGCAGCAACCGCACTCCCAACAATGGATGACACATTCGGTGCAATGTAACCCATTCTACTTTCAACACATTCTGGAACCTTCTTTTTTGCTGAATCCAGAGCTAGGGCTCGATCACATGCTTCAATTGTCTTCTACAACACATCTTTAGGTAACAGTTTGCCACTTGTTGTTGATGCTGTAACTGAAATAACCATAATTATAGCTGGTGGTAGAGGTCAACAACGGTCAAGTCAACTTCATTCCCTATTTTCATGACCGCATGTGCACCACACGTGCATAGTCAATCGGGTGGTGGACAAGAGACTCGAGTTCGGGAAATTTGAGACGTTATTTGTCGCGAATGAAATTGTGGATAATTGCAATTTCGTTCTCTATGTCAACTGATAATGTGTTGCACTCGACAATTAGTTGGTATTCTGGATCGTCTTCGAATACCATGGCTTGATTTGACATATCCGACCGCTTTTCAAGTGCATCTTCAACTTTCTGACACATAAAAAATGAGTAAATTACACAAATGGTCCTTAAGGTTTGTACATATTACATATTTGATCCTTTATTGACATGTTTGGTCCTTTTCTGAAACTACTGACATGTTTGGTCCTTTTTCCCGTCACGTGTGATACAAGAGGGGGGGTAGATCTATCATTTTCCCTTTCCCTTCACCAATTTGAAACCCACAAAAACCCGTATGTTCGAGGGGAAAAGTTAACATCTGTTTAGGTAAAGGACCAAACATGTCAATAGTTTCAAATTTAAGGACTACCATTGTAATTTATGAAACTAAAGGACCAAATATGTAATATGGTACAAACCTAAAGGACCAGTTGTGTAATTTACTCTAAAAAAATTCATAATTGTAGGAAATATTATTACAGCAATTAAGTTACTGACCTTCATAATATCGGTATATCATTGTGTTTTTTGTAACTTTGAAACACTGTCGAGATCATCATAATTTAGGGCTTCTATATCGGCTACGTCTCCATTAACATCCTCCTCCATGTGCTCTGCATCCCCATTTTCTTCATCCTGATGAACACAAAATTATTAAAATTTTGAGTTTTATAAAAGAAGATGACTGATTACATGACATTTATGTACACTATGCTCACCAAGTTCTCGTTATCATTGTCAGAGAGATCCTCAAGATTTTCCAGGAAAGAATCTTCAAGATTTGCCTGAAAAAAACATACTTCTGATTATTCACTTTTCAATTGCTTATAACACCAAAAACACACATAATAAATGTAACACCTCAATTTTTAATACAAAATATTTCCGCAAAATCCTTTTAAAAACATTAGAGTAATTGTCCCAAAAATATGGATTTACAAAATCTTTGGCATTAAATAAAAGACATTAGTTGGTGTTACAAAATTATATCATAACCAAAGCCAAACGTAAATCCACCTTGCTATCTCTACTTAAACCCGTGCCCCATCACTAGCAAACGCACCTAATCCTTAGCTCCTAACCTGAGTACATAGCATCACAAACAAACATAGTACGTAAGATAAAATTGTCTCGTGAGATACATGAGTTTTAGACACCAACATTAACATATAAATAATCACATTTATTAGATATATAACTATATGTATATATATACTCTAGTTACCTCCATGGTAACCATATCTCATTCATATACATCGATCACCTCTTCGGTAATCCTATCACATTCATTCATAGCCTGTTCGACCCGTTAAGTTGTTCGGAATGCCTCCAATCCAACGATACCCCATTTTTGTCCTACTAACCAGAATGCCTCCGATTCAGTAAAACCCCCATTGTCACAGTGTTCAGCCAAAGTGACCTATCTTTATCTTACTAACCAGAATGCCTCCGGTTCAGTAAGATCCAACATCTTGTTGGGTGATCGGAATGCCTCTAATCCATCAGTTTAAAGATACCATGATAATCCAGAATGCCTCTGAATCTATCACGTACCTGTCCTATCTCAATCTACCCGTTATAACCACTACATGTGACTATATGTCACATCAATCAACAATGCCGTATGGCCGTCACACAATATATCCGTATACTAATCTTAGTTAGTATTCACACAATTAAATCAATTAGTTCATAATAATAATAAACAACTAGTTGAAACATTAGTAATTACAATTTATGAAAATACTTCTTTACTGCTATGTACTCAGTTTTAAAGTTCACATGTACTCACCTTAGCGATAGCTAAATCCAAATCGTGTTTATCAACACGAATTCTTGCTTCCCAACTTGTGAAATATCTCCAATCTTTATATATTTGCAACCTATCAACATAATCATCACATTTCTACTTATCATCAATAACCAGATATAACATAAACTCTATTGTCATCCTTAACCACCAAGTTCATCCAACTTGGTGGAAATCTCAAAATCTTAGTTCTTAGATTTCACCAACATAACCCAAATCTAATCACAACCCAAGGTTGACATCATTAGTCTCCAATATTAGTCTCTTAACACTAATTAGTCACCAACACCCTTTTCCCCCAAATTTTAGTGACATTCAAAACCCTAGATTATCATAAATCTCAAGATTAACCCAACCACATGTTATGACATGTTTTTCCTTGTTAAAATACGATAGATCTAAGTTAACTAACTTCATTTCACCCTTTGAAGTAACCCTTCAAGCTAGGGTTAGAAATAACCCAACCAAATGTAGGGTTTCAATAGAATACTGATTGACCACTTGGGTCAACCTCCTAGTGACTTGGTTCGAACCATACTGACCAAGAACATGAACTTGTTCTTGACCGGTTAAAACCAACTAGCTGATTTAATCCCTAAATGCGGAACTGAGATTAAACCAAATCCTTAAACCCTAAAGGATTGGGATCTTGGAAATCTAGAGTACATTAACAATGGAAGAAACCTTGTACGAATAACCAAACACACACACACACACACACACTTGTGTGTGTTTCGACCAACCCCAAGAACCCTAGGGTTCTTGGGTTCGAATTCGGCCAAGAGGGGAGAAGGGAGAAAAGGTTTTCTCAAAACATACCTTGTTGATTGCTTAAGATAGTCCACTGATGATGAACACAACGAGTGACCTTCAAGTTGATTCTTGTAATGATCTTCGAATCTTCAAGACTTGAAGAACGCGAAGAACACACGAAGAACGAAGAACACCAAGACGTGGTGTTGCTCTAGGTTCGGCCGAAACTAGGGAGAGGATCCCTAGGGTTTTTGGATTCAAGGTGTAAGGGAATTAAGGGGACCCCAAGCCTTCTATTTATAATAGAAGGACTTTCACTTAGGGCCCTTCTATTTTAATTAATATTAATCTTTAATTAAACTTATCCTTTTTCATATTAAACCCTTGTAGTTTATTACTCTTTTATTATAGCACTTAACTATTAAATGTCTAGTATCAATACACTTAATAATTCGGTACCCATATACACGAAATATATTCTTGTATTTATACTTTTAATAATTGATTATATAATAAACTTTATATAATCTAAACAATAATATTATCCAATTACTATATGATTTAATAGCTTTAAATCATATTATGGATGATCTATAATTAACACATTGTATATTTACTCAACTAGTAAATGTACAAATACTTGTATTAATTAGTTAGATAAACTAATCTAGTAATAAGTCAAACTTGACTTAATACTTAACTTGATTCATAAATGACTTATTATGAATCAATCCTCTTCCAAGTATCATTACATATCTTACTCGTATTACATGCACTCACCGGTGTGACCCTTAAGTGTTTCGTAGGCATGGATGTATCATCATAGGTTGACTAACTGTGCACATAAATCCTTCAGACTCCCACTTGTGCAAGTTTGTAACCTTTGTCTTAATGATACGAGCTACAGTGGCCTTCTAGATGGGCATGTAGGTAACCAACCCCATAAAACAGCTTTGTGTAACCCAGGTATAGTTTCTTGAAAAACTCTTTAATAGCGTCTCCTAGTAAAGAACACTCTGTCTTTACTTCTTGGGAAACTATGTTAGGTTTATCCCTTGCAGCACGATATTTGTGATAACGAATACGAGCATGGTAGAAATTATCAACTCGTGTATTCAAAATCATTTCATGACTTCTTGATTCAAACTGTTGTGATAAACGACAAAGAACAAATTAGTTCGTTTGGGCATGGCCATGCACTTTCCAGTTATCATCATGTCAAAGGACCCATAAATATCTCTCCTAAAAAGGGGGTGCAATTACCATCTTGTTATATTTCGATTCAAAATACAAATTCCTCTGTGCCCAGTAAGGCCTCGTATGACAACCATATTTCAGAATTGTCTAAGACGAACCAAAGCACATTAGTCAATGTATCCCAAACCAAATACCTCAGGCTTAAGGACAATCCTAGTGAATAATACTTTTGAACTTTTCAACCACGAAGTATTATCACGGTGGTCAATCCAATATTCGTCGAGCTCCAACAGAATATCACCGATATTTGGCTTACACAAAACTTGTGCAACTATCTTCGAAGAACTTCGAATCTACCACCAAATACCGTGATGACGTTAACGTCCCATCGAGGTTCCCACCAAGACGAGTAGTCACGGATTTACATCTTTTGAATAAATGGATTTTTATTCATGGATGTTTGTAAAACATACAAATTCTGAATAATAATGATACTAACTCATGTATTATTCCTCACTGGACATAGATACTGAATTATTACTGGATCATTACTTATTCTATGTGTTTGTGTTGATTACTTTAATAACTCTTAATTGTAACTTTTATCACTAATTACAATTAGTTATTTCTATTAAACTAAAGACATAAGACGAGTATTAAAAATACTATTACTTTTGTCTTTGCTAGATATTGTTTATGCAACATTTAGAACATATTCTAGTCTTGCCTTTTTATATGATTTGGTAAACATAGGAGGATTGGAAAATTACTCCTTTAGTTTCTTGAATCTATAAAACTTGCCTTGTAACTAAATCTCTTTTAGCTACTTGATTTGTAGATATTCTTACTAGTTAAAGAAATCTCCTTAAATGATTAACTTGTTCACTGGAATGTGAGCATCCTATTAGATATGCAACAATTAAACACAAGACTTGTGATCACGCTATTAGGTTTGCAATTATCTAATCAATGATCATTTATTTCTCTTAACTCTTTGGCTAACGACTTGGTAGAACCTTGTTGTTAATATCCTAACTAACTTGCTATATTCATTAGTACCTCTTGTGAATATGTTAGTCATAGCTCCCACTAAATTTTATGGAAATTAAGCATCACTTAAACTACTACTTTTGACCTAGTCAAAACTTATAGTTTAATCATTTAAGAATTAATCAATTATCAAAGTCATCCTTTGGACTTGCGAATATCCAACATTCCTGATAAGGGAATCATGACTCTCATTGATTACTGTATCTAACAAGTATAAGACACTTGAAACGATACTTCCAATTCTTAAGTGTATAAGTATTCTTTTATTTAATGCCAAAGTCATTCCTTGGATTTCTCAAATATCCATTATTCCTATTAGGGAATTATGACTTGATTAAATATTGTATTTATTACAAGTATAAAACACTTGCAGTAATACCTTTTAATTCTTAAATACTTTAATATAGTTTGTCCCTTTTTAAGAGTTCATTTAATGTCTAAGTCACTTTACTTGGATTATACGAATATCCAATTATTCCTATTAAGGAATTATGACTTCATTAAATTCCTTTATTACAAGTATAAAAGGACTTGTAATAATACTCTTTTAAAGTCTATCTTGATTATATCCAATATAATCATTCTATATTAATACTAACACTTTGAAACTTACTATCATAAGTATCCATTACTTAAGATGTTTCAACTACGTTCAATAACTTTTGAACCTTGTGCTTTTCATAAAATCTCTTAAATACTTTAGAAGAAAAACTTCTAATTTCTAGTATCTAAGTATTGAGCTTCTAAAACATTACTCATACAACAATCAAACAATCATAAAACATGAAACATAAAGTAAATCAAAACTTGATTCACAATCTAGTCATAAAACCTTGACTAGTGTAATTATCACACATGCACACACATAATATAATTCAAATATGGATTCTTTATTAAAACCAAATAAAACTTGTTTTTAATCATAAAAAAAAATTATCCAAACAATAAAATAAAATTGTTTTTACTGAATCCATAAAACTACTGAATTATAAAACTTAGTGCTCGTGGGATCATCACCATCTCATGCCGGTCACTATCACTTTCCATCTCCTCCTTCAATAAACGATTGCAAAAGTTAGATTACTCGTAATGTACCTTACAAGTATCTTAAAAGTGATTAAGAAGTGTGGTTGTGTTACCTGAGGAACTTGCGTTTCCTCCACCACCACTTGCACTCTTTGGACAATTCTTTTTCCAATGCCCAGCCTCACCACACTTGAAGCACCGATTCTCGGTCCTCGCTGTGTTAGGCTTAAACTTCTTGACCTTTTGTTTGATACCTTTACCATTAGGCACTTCTTGGCTAGGATTGGTTTTACCCTTTCCTTTATTACCATGCCCTTCTTCATCGCTATCATCAGTCGTGCGACTCCTTTTAGAATTGGTCTTAATATTCAACTCAACAGCCTCGAGCATGGATCGTAGCTCGGGAATGGATTTATCCATATTACGTTTGCTGTAGTTGGCTACAAAGACTTTGTAGTCATCTGACAATGAGTTGAGTACAGTGTCAATTGCTAACTGCAATGGCACGTGGTGACCAAGTCTAGTAAGGTGATCGATGTGCACTTTCATTTTCATGACGTGTGCACCTACTGATGCTCCCTTAGCCATTTTGCAATAAACGAGTGACCTACAAGCGTAAAATGCTTGTCCTGGTTCATTCTTTGCATCCTTGGCAGGGGCTTTCAACACGTTTCTTTCTTGGTCAAACCTATCCCTCTCTTGTCTGAGCATGATTTTGAAATCACGTCTCCAATTGAGGAAATTTGACCCAGTCAACTCTTTATTTCCTAGAAAGAAACGTTGCGAGAGTTTGTTGTAAGTTATCGTTGTGTCTGTTGTTGCCATCTACAAATCAAACTCAGTTTAATTAGTAATCATCAATAAAACATTCTCTAAAATATATTATAAACCCATAATTAATATTTTAGGCCTAGGATCCATATATCACATTCTCGCCGCAAGGTTTGGGCACTTCCCGATGAGACACGCTGTTTCTGGTAGGTAACATCCTTACCGATCGTATCAAGACTTGACACGATTCCTAGGGGTCGTAGAATCTTTAGACTTATAACTTATTACAACTTTGTACAATTTGATTGTACATTTCTAAGTTAGTAATAAAGTCTAGTATGTTTATTCTACTCAAGTACTTTTTGGGCCGGGACTCCCGATTATCACCAAAGTAGATCATACCATCTAAGACAGTGCGATGTTCTGCGCCGGGACTCCCGATTATCACAGAACCTTACGAACCCTAACACTCGCAATGATTTGAATCCATATCTAAGGTTCTTTATCCTTACAATATGAATATCGTTGAACAAGTGAGGTGTTCCATTAGGTGGATAGTACTTAGATCTAAGATTTTCTTGGGTTTGTTTAAGTCTTGAACTAAACTTAAACCTTCTTCCAATCTTAATCCTTGTTTAAAATGTGTGACTTGTGAATTCAAGAATTCAACAAGACATCCTTTTTAAACTTTAAGAACTTTCTCTAAAACTTTTAGTTTCAAGAATTTGCGCGTTTTATATGTATACCTAAAAACGAGGTGTACAAAACGTATCACTAGGTTTTGTGGAAAACCTTATCTAGAATAAAACTTACTTGTTTTATCTTTCTTGAAAAAACTTAAAACTTATGTTAAACTTTTAATCCTTTTACGATTCATAGACTTGAATCATAAACCTAGTTTAACACACCTAGTTTTTCATATGTTTAATAATGAAATCAAACATTTGTTTTGACTTACTAGATTTCACCAAAACTTATGTCTTGACGACATATCTATAAACTTTGTGATTTTCTTGTGTAGCTCCCACTAGCTCCAATAATCATGATGGAACTTGAGCAAACACAATCACCGGTTCATACTTGGTGAAACTAATAAACTTATTATATAAGGACTATATATAATAATTCTTAGTTTGTTTAAACCTTTCTTATATTTAACTTGAACTAGTTAAATATAGGTTCTTGTTATTTACACTTGATCATTAATCTAGTATATTACATGACTTGTAAAATACTTATATTATACTTGTATAATTACTAGTTATAATAACTTATAACTTTATACACCTTATAATATTAATATATAACTTTGTATATTTTCTAGTTTATCATATAATCTCAACTTGTACAATTTCTAGTTATAATGATGGAATCATAACTTTGTACTTTCTAGTTTTAATTATATAATTAACTTACACAACGACTTGTTATATTATTATCCTTAAAGATCAAAATAACATTATCTTTTAATGTTCCATTTAATCTTGTATTTAATATATATACATATATTTACTTTTAAAATAAACTTGTAATCATTCTAATAAGAATATTACATCTAATTTATATGTATTTTAACTTGAACTAATTAAAATACGTATAAACTACTTTATTTATTAAAATTCATTTTATCTTTTAAATATTTAAAATTCGAAATATAATACATAAATATAAATAAATACATCTTGTTAATTTCTTGAACTAGAAATTAACACTTCTTTTAATTCTCATTTATTAATCTAACCCTAATCTTGTTTTTGATCAACCAAAACTAGGGTTTTGACTTTCTTGATCAAAGACATTATTTAATTAAAAGATTAATTCTAATCAATCCTATTTAAGCAATAAACTTTGTTTAAATTCTAAGATGGATTATAACCCTAATAAATTTATTTAAACCTTTTAATTTAAACCTTATAGACAATAAACTTTGTCTAGATTTCTAGGTTTAAAGAACTAATCTTTAATAAATCTATTAAAATAATAATTAAACCTATTAAACATGAACTTGTTTAATTATCTAGGTTTTAGATTATTAACCTAATTAATTCTTTTAAATCATTAAACTTAAACTAGTTTTAATGTTCTATGTAACACCCGTATTTTTAAAACATCGTTTAAATCATTTAAAATACATATTTCCCAATATATGACATATTGTCCAAAATACAGTTTAACAAAAACTTTAAAACCTTTATCAGAGTTTACAAAAATACGGTTTCACCAAGTATATCAAAACCATAGGCAACGGGATCTACCTATGAGCTCCCGAACTAAGCATCTCTAGGCCACTTCTAGTGCAACCTTCTATCACCTCAACCTGTACCTGAGTACATAGCCACAAAACAAACGTAGTACGTGAGACAAAATAGTCTCGTGAGATACACGGGTTTTAGACCCCAATAGCAATAATAATAATTTCATAAATATATAAACATATATATATATATATATATATATATATAATATAAACAATCTCACTACCGGCTAGTCACCCTACCGTGACTCTAACATTCTCTGCTCTCCTAGCAATCATATCTAACTATCGGGTTGCCCCCGCACTAGCTAGAAGCACAACATATCTAGTTATCGGGTTGCCCCAAAACTAACTAGAAGCACATTAACTTATTAACCGGGGATCCCCCGCATTAATAAGCTTCAACCAAATCTAGTATATAAACATATACATACTAGAAACATACCGGGGATCCCCCGAATTGCTCAAGATAACGGCAAGAGGGAATCGCCCAATCTACCGATACCTGCCTTACTCGCCGGACCTTTCTCCAGTTAGCAAGACTACTACCGTGGATGAGTCGATGGGAATCCACCCAACTGCCCCTCACTCCACACCTCATGACCGGGGATCCCCCGCGTCATCACATCATCTCATTCTTACCATAACTCATAAGTTATTCCAATCAAAGCCTTCGGCTATCACATCAGTCATCGACAAGTTAGTTATCTAATAATAACTATATATAACTAGTTCAACATAGTGTGAACGTACATGTATGGTCCCACAGACCCGATCATAAGCAACCCACATCTACTTCTACATCTATGAACCCTATGAGGTCCATACTTTCTTATTTCATAAGATACATTTCTCATTTTATCGATATCATAATACTTTTATCTCTTCCTTGACTATAATACACAATTATTACTAGTCACATCATATTCTTTTTCATATATATTCGTTCTTTACTTTTATTAGTATATCTTACCCATAGGTATTCATTACCATAAAATCATTCCCAATTGCTTTACTAATACATATTTATTAATAAAGGCTCCATATACATTCCTTTAATCAATTACTTCATTATTATGGTTCATTAACATAGATTCCATAATTACTATAATTTATCATATTTTACTTCAAATTCACCAATCATACTAGACATACTCTAGTATCACGTTCTACATACTTTCATACATTTTCAGTCACTATCTTTATCAAAATATTCATTAATAAAGACCCATAAACTATCATATGTATTATCAAAACTAATTGCTATGTACCCAGTTTAAAAGTCTCATGTACTCACCTTAGCAATAAAGTGCTCCAACCGTATTCTTTACGTCAGTTTCCTTGCTCCAACAATCAATCAACTTTCCAAGGCTTCACCAAAAGCCTAATACAACAATCACAAGATGTTCAACATCACATACTACTACTAATGTATCCATTAACTTCTAGATACCACTAACTAACACTTTCCCCCAATTATGGTGATTTACCAAACCCCTAGGTTTAACCAACCCTTAAGATTCTTATAAATCATAACCATACACTTGTTCCCTTTGTTAAAATATCATCTATTAAGTGTATACATCACTTATACCATCATAATCCAAACCCCCCCCCCCAAGAACTAGGGTTTCAAACTCAACATCAAAATGCATAGATCTTAAGCTACAAAGATCAAGGAGTGAAAATATACCTTTAACCTTTAACTAGGAGTGAAATCTTCCAAAGATTGGTGAAGAACTCGACCAAAACCAGCCCTTGAACTCTAAAATCGCCAAAGGAAGAGAACTAGGGGTTGTGGGTGTAACAAATGAGATAAACCCGATTTTAATGCTGGTGTCGAACAAGTTCGCGATCGCGAACTAAAGTTCGCGTCGCTAACTATTTCCCATACGCATAATTCGCGATCGCCATCCGATCGGTAACTACTTCACGCCCGATAGCCCCAATATCTGTTGCCTGTTCCCGATCGCGAACATAGGTTCGCGTCGTGAACTCCAAACGCAGCTAGGGCTGTAATTTTTCATCCTTGTCTCGGCCCGGTTTCGTCCATAACTTCCTCATGCGACGTCCAAATGACGCGAAACCAATTCCCATATTCTTTAAATGATTTATCCATGTTTATCATAATTTTTATAAATTTATTTATTACAAATTTCGGGTCGTTACAACTATCTACCCCTTAAAAGGATTCAGTCCTCGGAATCGCTAAGAATTTCAACCCACATACAACCGAGCATTCCGCTCTCATTCCCTTGTGGTCATTACCATCAAACTTTACTCATTCCCGTTCCGTTAATCATTACATATCCAAACGTTCACTTGACTCCGTTAAGTCCGAACGGTCAAGACCCAATTTTTTTTTTTTTTTTTTTTTTAAAAAACTCATAATACTCAAACGGGTCAAAATTTCACAATTTGACCAAAACACCGACATTCTCTCGACCGATCTTTTCATTCTCATAACAATGGTATGACACAATCATACCATTAACTAGTTGATTAAAACGAATGTCAAACTCTAGCTTTGACCAAACCGATATATTCCAACACTGGTATATCCCTACATTGCCTACCCTCTTGACTTAAGCACAAAGTCAACTATACTTTAACATTTTCCCTTCTCGTTAAAGATCCCATAAATCCTCATTTCCTTTACAATTGACCTTTAATTTATGATCCATCTACAACCATATACTCGATTCCCAAATCCAATCTTGACAACACCCCAAACGGGTCAAAGTCGAATAATCCGACTACAACTATTTCAACTATTCCATTAATCTTTTCACATACATACGACCGGCACATTATGCCCTCATCATTCACTAATCCTTCGAAATGAGAGTCAAAGCTCATCCTCGACCAAGTCAACCAATTCACAAATTGACTAATCTTGACTTTTGCATAAAGTCAACCATACTTTCGCAAACCAACATATTCCCTACTCGCGGGGTATCATTCCCGACTTATCACTTCCAGTTACACCCATTATTGTTTCCTTACCAATCGTCCATATTTCCAAAATTTCACATCTTTTCAAATTTCTCCGAGTTCTCACATTTCCTTAAGGTCACATCAATCCTTACCATTTCTTGACCTTCATTCGGTCACTTATACCATTACTTAGAACCATTTCAATCATCCTTGCATCACATACCATAATCTCATACCAGTTGACCATATCTTGGTCCCCGATAGCAATTGCTTTCCAAAAGTACTCTCTTACTCATATCCTAGAGTCGTAGGCATCCCATACCCATACATGACCTAACGCAACCCGCATTGCACACCAAATTCCCACTTACCATAAAATCATAACAATACACATTAACCACATGGTTCTACATTCATCACATAAATACATAAACATTATCATACGGACATAACAATCCATAATTTAACTATCACATCAAGATGACTGGAAAGCCTCCAATCCATCAAGATCCAAGCTGTCCCAGTGATTGGAACATCTCCAATCTCGGAATGGAACCATTGGGATTCGCCCAACCGATTCCACCCCCAAACATCATAGTAGCCGGGGATCCCCCGAGCTAATCACATTCTTTCTTTCTTATCCTATCATGCATACTTCACAGGTATACACCTATTCACATCACATACTTTACCACTATCTTACCCATTTAATCGTCTATTTTTTCACCATGCAATTTAGCACATTTCTCATAACATCACGTTATCATTTTCTTTCATATTCACACATTTCTCGTTGGACATACTACTTAACACGTTTCTTATATCATTACCTTTTTCATTATCACATGCCTTCAAGGCCATCACATAATGCACAAGCATTGTACCTCGCGGGTAACCAATAAAATTTCCGATTCCCATTTACCGTTTCACTTACACACTAATCACCCTTAAACGGTTCATTTCCCTATTAATCAACTTTTCAAATCTTTTGTCACCACCGGGGTAACCATCAATCTATCCCTTCAACCATAGTTCACCGGTCAACCCGGTCATCTTAAGTCGACCAATCGACCCCGGTCTACATTTGTAACCCATGACTTGGCACACATTGGCCCAACATTCCATACTCTCGTCCTTATACATCGCGATACTTGAAATACTTATTTTCCAACCGTAGTTTCACACTACCCCATGTCATATACTGTCATACCGTTACTATAACATATAACCCATAATTGTTTTCTCACCCTTGATATCGAATTCATCATTATTGTCACAAAACTTGACATGCTTTATGCCAACTTTTACCCAATCACATTCGACAATCAAAATCCGTCGTTCCCGACACTTATTCCTTTCCACATACATCCCATTTATGGGTTCTAAGACATCACTCTACCTTAGTCATTCTTTTCTTTACCATTCACGTGTAACAATCATTACATTACCTATCCGGCTTCTCGCCGAACATTCGAGTTCCATTTCCCCAAGGTTTCTATTCCTAGAATTCCAATCCACATTAACATTCATTACCAAGACTTTGTACTTCCTTGTACTACTATTCTTTGTTGAAATACATTTACCATCCTTGCGGTTCATCCTTCGATACTACATAATAGCATCAATCCTTATATCCTTACTACACGCGACACACTTGTCTATAATCCTTCAAATACATGTTTCCTTATACATAATTAACCGGGAAGACTATTCCCAAAATAAGTCTTCACATCATGCGACTCATTTCCAATTTCTATAGGCATCAATTCGTGCAACAACAACAATTAAGTCATAATCCCAAATCATTCATCTTACCCAAGATCTCCGAGGTGGCCCTTCCGGGTCAAATCCCTATTTCAACTTGCTCGTGAGTTCATTTCACAACATCTTGTACCGTTCTCTCCTTCACAAGGTTTCATACAACACATTCTACCGTGTCAACACCTCATCCTTCCATAATGGTGACGTCAATGTCGCCATATCGTTCTTCCTTCATTTGCTACTCTCTAGCACTTGCTAAATCTACCGAATCCACCACATCGTGACCTTCGGCTCAAAACTTCCGAATTACACATAGGTTTTACACGCTATGAAGACCCTATACAATATTCTTCAATTTCTTCCGATTAGGTCTTGCTACCTTTTTATGTAGGTAACTTCCACTACGGACTTCGCCATTCAATGACTCTTCCTTCGTACGGGCATTGGAATCATTCCGCCTACCCTCATCCATACGGTTATCAAACGTCTGGTTCACATTCTCATTCATAACTCTTCCCAATTTAGTGGGGCTCATTCACTTTTCACATCCATTCTTTCGCCATACTAACGTATCCAACAGACAAGATTCAAACGGTCAACTCGACCATCGAGAACAACACAATTAGATCAAAACATGGCATTTCTCATAGGGGCCAACCCTATCATACCAATGCCCTACGGTCTTAAAAGACTCACATTCCATAATTCATAACAACTTCCATAGGTCCCCTAGGTTCAACCCTAAACTTAACATAAAGTCTCAAGGTCAACCTATCGATCTCAAGGAATCTTACATTCCTATTGCTACAGTCTAAGACTAGGATGGACATCCAACCTAATTCACTTAAACTATAGCTCTAATACCAAGTTGTAACACCCGTATTTTTAAAACATCGTTTAAATCATTTAAAATACATATTTCCCAATATATGACATATTGTCCAAAATACAGTTTAACAAAAACTTTAAAACCTTTATCAGAGTTTACAAAAATACGGTGTCACCAAGTATATCAAAACCATAGGCAACGGGATCTACCTATGAGCTCCCGAACTAAGCATCTCTAGGCCACTTCTAGTGCAACCTTCTATCACCTCAACCTGTACCTGAGTACATAGCCACAAAACAAACGTAGTACGTGAGACAAAATAGTCTCGTGAGATACACGGGTTTTAGACCCCAATAGCAATAATAATAATTTCATAAATATATAAACATATATATATATATATATATATATATATATATATATATATATATATATATATATATATATATATATATATATATATATAAATATAAACAATCTCACAACCGGCTAGTCACCCTACCGTGACTCTAACATTCTCTGCTCTCCTAGCAATCATATCTAACTATCGGGTTGCCCCCGCACTAGCTAGAAGCACAACATATCTAGTTATCGGGTTGCCCCAAAACTAACTAGAAGCACATTAACTTATTAACCGGGGATCCCCCGCATTAATAAGCTTCAACCAAATCTAGTATATAAACATATACATACTAGAAACATACCGGGGATCCCCCCGAATTGCTCAAGATAACGACAAGAGGGAATCGCCCAATCTACCGATACCTGCCTTACTCGCCGGACCTTTCTCCAGTTAGCAAGACTACTACCGTGGATGAGTCGATGGGAATCCACCCAACTGCCCCTCACTCCACACCTCATGACCGGGGATCCCCCGCGTCATCACATCATCTCATTCTTACCATAACTCATCAGTTATTCCAATCAAAGCCTTCGGCTATCACATCAGTCATCGACAAGTTAGTTATCTAATAATAACTATATATAACTAGTTCAACATAGTGTGAACGTACATGTATGGTCCCACAGACCCGATCATAAGCAACCCACATCTACTTCTACATCTATGAACCCTATGAGGTCCATACTTTCTTATTTCATAAGATACATTTCTCATTTTATCGATATCATAATACTTTTATCTCTTCCTTGACTATAATACACAATTATTACTAGTCACATCATATTCTTTTTCATATATATTCGTTCTTTACTTTTATTAGTATATCTTACCCATAGGTATTCATTACCATAAAATCATTCCCAATTGCTTTACTAATACATATTTATTAATAAAGGCTCCATATACATTCCTTTAATCAATTACTTCATTATTATGGTTCATTAACATAGATTCCATAATTACTATAATTTATCATATTTTACTTCAAATTCACCAATCATACTAGACATATTCTAGTATCACGTTCTACATACTTTCATACATTTTCAGTCACTACCTTTATCAAAATATTCATTAATAAAGACCCATAAACTATCATATGTATTATCAAAACTAATTGCTATGTACCCAGTTTAAAAGTCTCATGTACTCACCTTAGCAATAAAGTGCTCCAACCGTATTCTTTACGTCAGTTTCCTTGCTCCAACAATCAATCAACTTTCCAAGGCTTCACCAAAAGCCTAATACAACAATCACAAGATGTTCAACATCACATACTACTACTAATGTATCCATTAACTTCTAGATACCACTAACTAACACTTTCCCCCAATTATGGTGATTTACCAAACCCTAGGTTTAACCAACCCTTAAGATTCTTACAAATCATAACCATACACTTGTTCCCTTTGTTAAAATACCATCTATTAAGTGTATACATCACTTATACCATCATAATCCAAACCCCCCCCCAAGAACTAGGGTTTCAAACTCAACATCAAAATGCATAGATCTTAAGCTACAAAGATCAAGGAGTGAAAATATACCTTTAACCTTCAACTAGGAGTGAAATCTTCCAAAGATTGGTGAAGAACTCGACCAAAACCAGCCCTTGAACTCTAAAATCGCCAAAGGAAGAGAACTAGGGGTTGTGGGTGTAACAAATGAGATAAACCCGATTTTAATGCTGGTGTCGAACAAGTTCGCGATCGCGAACTAAAGTTCGCGTCGCTAACTATTTCCCATACGCATAATTCGCGATCGCCATCCGATCGGTAACTACTTCACGCCCGATAGCCCCAATATCTGTTGCCTGTTCCCGATCGCGAACATAGGTTCGCGTCGTGAACTCCAAACGCAGCTAGGGCTGCAATTTTTCATCCTTGTCTCGGCCCGGTTTCGTCCATAACTTCCTCATGCGACGTCCAAATGACGCGAAACCAATTCCCATGTTCTTTAAACGATTTATCCGTGTTTATCATAATTTTTATAAATTTATTTATTACAAATTTCGGGTCGTTACATTCTAGGGTTCTAGATTATATCTAGGGTTTTTCCCAAAAATCCTTAAAGTCTTGGAAACTTTTCCACCAATCAAACTAGGCTAGTTTAACAAACTTGGTGTCCAAGCATCCTCCTTGATCACGAAATCTTTGAGAAAAGGAAAGAATATTTTTTGATCAATTAAACCAAATCTTGGTTTAACATACTTGATCCTAGATTTGGAAGATCAAACAATTAAGGAAAGAATCCTCTTGATCAAGATTTTTGACAATCTTGATCCTAGGGTTCTTTAATTTTTCGGAAATACTAGGGTTAAGAAAAGAAGCCTTTTGATCAATTAAACTAAACTAGTTCAATGTTCTTGATCCTAGGGTTCTTTTTATATCCTTACACGAAATTTCTAGGGTTTTTCTAGAATCCTTTTGACCAATTAAACTTAACTAGTTTAACATGCTTGGTCCTAGGGTTCTTACCCTTTTCGTGACTTAAGAAGGAGAAGAAGAAAAATTGGAACAAAAAAAAACTTTAATAAAATTAAACAAACAAACTTTGTTAATCTAGTTTAGATCTCTAAACCAACGCTCTGATACCACTGTAGGGTTTCGATAGAATACTGATTGACCACTTGGGTCAACCTCCTAGAGACTTGGTTCGAACCATACTGACCAAGAACATGAACTTGTTCTTGACCGGTTAAAACCAACTAGCTGATTTAATCCCTAAATGCGGAACTGAAATTAAACCTAATCCTTAAACCCTAAAGGATTGGGATATTGAAAATCTAGAGTAGATTAACAATGGAAGAAACTTTGTATGAATAACCAAACACACACACACACTTGTGTGTGTTTCGACCAACCCCAAGAACCCTAGGGTTCTTGGGTTCGAATTCGGCCAAGAGGGGAGAAGGGAGAAAAGGTTTTCTCAAAACATACCTTGTTGATTGCTTAAGATAGTCCACTGATGATGAACACAATGAGTGACCTTCTAGTTGATCCTTGTAATGATCTTCGAATCTTCAAGACTTGAAGAACGCGAAGAACGAACGAAGAACGAAGAACACCAAGACTTGGTGTTGCTCTAGGTTCGGCCGAAACTAGGGAGAGGATCCCTAGGGTTTTTGGATTCAAGGTGTAAGGGAATTAAGGGAACCCCAAGCCTTCTATTTATAATAGAAGGACTTTCACTTAGGGCCCTTCTATTTTAATTAATATTAATCTTTAATTAAACTTATCCTTTTTCATATTAAACCCTTGTAGTTTATTACTCTTTTATTATAGCACTTAACTATTAAATGTCTAGTATCAATACACTTAATAATTCGGTACCCATATACACGAAATATATTCTTGTATTTATACTTTTAATAATTGATTATATAATAAACTTTATATAATCTAAACAATAATATTATCCAATTACTATATGATTTAATAGCTTTAAATCATATTATGGATGATCTATAATTAACACATTGTATATTTACTCAACTAGTAAATGTACAAATACTTGTATTAATTAGTTAGATAAACTAATCTAGTAATAAGTCAAACCGACTTAATACTTAACTTGATTCATAAATGACTTATTATGAATCAATCCTCTTCCAAGTATCATTACATATCTTACTCGTATTACATGCACTCACCGGTGTGACCCTTAAGTGTTTCGTAGGCATGGATGTATCATCATAGGTTGACTAACTGTGCACATAAATCCTTCACCAAATTCCCTAAATTTTACATCTAGAGGTTGAGAAAGAAGAGATTTACCTTAATCTTCAACAAAGGAAGCAAAATCACTTGATTTGGTCCCCAAAATCGGCCCTAAACGACCTTTTCCACTCAAAATATGTATAAGAACTTAGAGAGAGAGAGAGAGTTAGGGTTTCAAGTTTGGCATCTAATGGCTAAAAACCCGAATTTAATGCTCTAGACGACCGCGCGCGCTCGACCACCACCTTGTCACGCGCTCGACACGACCAGAAGTAGTCAGCCCCAGATACTCGCGCCCCTCGACAACCTCTCGCGCCACTCGACACTTGCTTGCGCCCCTCGACAAGGTCCTCGCGCCGCTCGACCAACCTTCTGTTCGAACTCCAAATTTTTGACCGTAGCTCGCACCGCTCGACCGCAGCTCGCGCTTCTCGAGCATGGCTGGTACCTTTGGTCCGATTTTCTTGCTGATTTGGTCTAACTTTCGACCCGGTTTCGTCCATAACTTTCTCATACGATGTCCAAATGACACGAAACCAATTTCCACGTGTTTTAAATGATTTATCCTTATTTATCATATTTTTCAATGATTTATTCGATTCATAATTTTGGGTCGTTACAATAAAAGGGGATTTCAGGAAATGCGTACCATTATCTGCTGAAGAAGTGCATATCAGATGTCAGAATAAGCTCACAAACTCAGTTACTTAATTAATCAATGTCACACTATCTACAAAATACTCCCTCCGTCCCACAAAAAACTTCTTATTTCACTCTAAATTTTTGTACCACAAAAAACTTCTCATTTCCCATATTTGATGGGCTCCACATAATAAAAAAACTATTATTACTAAAGACTCCACCACTAATATCCACTAACTATATTTCTCTCTCCAACCCAATCTTATATTTTAATCAAAAGTATTATTAATGACCCCACCACTAACTATCACCTAAAAACTTGTGCAAAAACTAAATGGGAAGTTTTTTGTGGGACGGAGGGAGTAGATAAGATCACATCACGAATGATAAAATTAGGGGTGTTAGGATTAGGTAATTTCAAAGAGCTTGTGTTTTTCCTAAAAAAAATGTTCATAGCTTAATAAGCTGATAAACTATTTTATTGCGCAATAATCAGCTAAAGTCTCCTCATATAAGCTTATTCAAACACCCCCTAAACACAATGATGCAAATAATAGAAGCAGCAAGTGGCGAAACAATAATAATCTAGGGTTTCATCGTCCATGTGTTGAATTAACCAACCTTAAGCAATAGTTAAAATTCAGAACTAACCGTATACTATAAAGTACGGACGGTGGCGTGTAAACGGATATGGAAGACGGAACGACGACCGTGAATGCTCGCCGGAGGATTCAGAGATGATGAACGATTTTATATTTAAAAGTATGTTGGGCTCAGATTGGTTATGTTGAAGCTTGAAGTATCTTTAGTTGTGATCTGTTGTGGGCCAAAATGTATAGTAGGCGAACTTAGCCCATACATAAAAGTTTATGGGCTTAATTAATTGTCATCTTTTTATCAAAATGACTGACGCCCTCCAGGCCTTCATGATCAATAAATCTGTCTAGAATAACAGAATTTTCAATTATTTATTTTTATTTTATTAAGTATATGAGAAGTAGCATGTTTAGAAGTTTAGTATTATATAGTTGAAAAGCTTGGGGTTGAATATTTAAGATTTATAGGTCTACCTCTGTTATTCGATTTTTCCTTTATTGTCTTTTTGCCTCCCCATTTCCGTATAATTGATTGATTCCCTATGCAAATTCATAAAAGGGTAAATTACAGAAATTATCCATGAGGTATTTCCAGATTCTAGATTTCTGTCCCTAAACTTTTTTTTTCGGTTTTTTTGTCCTTAAAGTTTTTTGGATTTCACTTTTCTGTCATTCCGTCCAAATTTGGCCGTTAACTGACCTCATGTGAGGGCATTTTAGTCATTTTCCCTACTTTATATGTAGGCTATGCTCCAAAAGTTGTACTTTTGTGCCAAGAGACCATGAAATGAATTAAACCCACAAACCTCTTCGTCATCAGCAACCTTTGTCAAGAACACCTTTCTTCTTCTTCAGAATCTTTGTCATCAACAACCTCTTCATCATAAACTTTTTCAAGAACACCCTTATTCAATGTACTTTTTAAATCATTATACTTTTTAAACAAAATCAAAATCACACCCACAAACCCTAAACCCCCAATTTTTTATCCTAGATCCAATCAAAATCAAAATCCCAAGTTGGTGTCGGAGAAGAAGACGTAGATGCGATTTGGTTTTCTTGATGACGGTGTTCGATGCTTCCATAAATACTCCAGTTCACCAGAGAAGATGACGGGTAGGTTTTGATGTTTGGTGTTCTTGATGACGGCATTCGATGTTCCAGATTATAGATCGAAATGATTTTGTGAATCGATTTGTATTAAACAATAAACATAAAACCTTACGGTTTTGTTCATCTCCAGATTCTCCCACCACCAAATCCATTTCTTACATGCAAATCCCTAGACAAACCTTACGTTTCGGTTTGTAGATCTGACAATGTATTTTTGCAGGTTTAGGGCGGCAAGTATTTTACATGTTAGGGTTTCAGCGAGCACCACCGTCAATCATCACCACAACTTTGAAGATTTTGTGAAGTCAAGCTCAAGGGAAATCACCTTCATACCCTCACGTGAAGGTTTTATGAAATCACGCTCAATTGCAGATTTGAAGATTTTAGAGGTGAAGTTTAGGGGAAGAACTGAATTTAAGGGAGAATACAAAATAAAATAAAAAAATATAAATTCAAAAAAGTTAAACATAAAGGTATTTTGGTCATTTTAATTAAATAGGACGAAAATTGTTTTACTTTTTTGGCATATTACGTTAGTTAACGGAGTTTTTTGGATGGAAGGACAAAAAAGTGAAATCTAAAACTTTAAGGACAAAAACACCGAAAAAAAAGTTTAGGGACAGAAACCCAGAATCTGAAATACCTCAGGGACAATTTCTTCTGTAATTTACCCTTCATATAATTATCTACCTCTATATATGGAGCTAAATTTGAGTTCCTTTTGCCAATGTGTTCATTTAAACCACTTTCGTTGGTTCACATTAATGACATGTAATGTTCACAAATGTCACTTGTCAAAGTCTAACCCAAAACGTGAGATTCAACAACAAACATGCAACTTTCAAAATTCCATTAATTTCGGAAATTTTCAAAATTCGAGTACCCCCGTTACAAAATTTTCAAATACATTAAAACCCTTATCAAATACGAAATCTTTTAAAACCTTCCTAATTTTTTGGTAACTATTCACAATACAAATTTTCCAGTTTATTTAAACCATTAATATTCAACGAAATATTTTCAAACTTTCCTAATTTTTTGGTAATTATCCCCGATACAAAATTTCCACTTTATTTAGACCATTAATATTCAACAAAATCTTTTCAAAATTTCCTAATTTTTTGTGCCTCAAGCCGGATATATCATAACCATACTAATAATTTCGAATTCTGTTCAATGCCAAATCTGTTCAATATTGTCTTTAAATAACTACTCACCTCTTAACGCTATATTATCATAACCCCTAATACGAAATCTGCATAATACTGACTTTAAATAAATAATATTCAAACATATCTGTTGTAACTCATATGTCTCTATGGTTGCCTACATTTATCACATTCATTATGAGACATTATGTAATATTTATGCACATTCATAAGTAGACTTTATGCACATAAAGTCTATAAGCATATGTTATGAAACTCCAACCTATAAATATAGGTGTTGTATAGTAGTCTTTGTACACCTCTAACATCTCATATATTGTAATACTTGTCATGTCTAATAAGAATGTTTGTGATGATCTTATATGGTTGAGCTAATTTGTCTTACAACACGTTATCGGCACTTTGCTCCAAGTTGTTCCAAGTTCGTCGTTCGAGAAGTAACAAATCGAAAAGTTAAAGATTGTTCTTCCAACATATTACAAAGTAAGTTTTTTCTTAAACCATTATACATATATATATTTTTAGTTCATACGCTTTGAAGAAAAAAATATATGAAAAATGTATTTGAATGGTTGTTATTTGATTAAAGTATATATGAACAAAATCAAATATATATTATATATATATATATTTTAAAATTCAAACGACATAATATGTTGTTTCAAATAAATATTTTTGAAGAAAAAAAGGACTACAAAATGGTTGATTCAATGTATGGTTTTATTTTTGTCATATTAAATATAATATCCATGAGATTAAATGTTTGTTTTAGTAAAACTGAACCATGGGGATTTTATGCATTTTGTTAAAGTGTTTATATATATAAGATCATGATAATTCTATCTCATTTTCTACTAATTTATAAGTGTTATTTTTTTTCAAACAACAATCACAACAAGGAAGTTGAAAAGTATTAATATTAATCTATGAATTATATAAATTGAATGTATGCAAAGAATAATTCTTATGTTCATAATGGGTCATTTCAACCAATATATGGATACATTTTCTTAATGTTTGTTATTGTCAAATTAAAGTTGATAAATTATTACATAAACTTATTAACAATTTGTGAAATATTGATTATTATTAATGTTTCGATTCAATATGACATTAATTAATATTAAATATATTTGATTAGTCATTAAAATGATCATATTTATTCAAAAGTTGTCATAAAGTTTTTTTCTATAGAATTTAATAATGAAGATTTATGGATTGTGATGTTACATTCTAAGAAAAGCTTATCAAACTTTTGATGGTTCAAACATTTGTTTTATTACAAAAATTATAAAATTAGTTATGAAACATTATGTATGGTACTAAATAAATTTGGTTTCATAATGAATTCATATGTATTATAATTTTTTTAAATGATTTTGATAGCCATACAAATGTTTTTAAGATGATATTGTATAAACACTTCTAATAGTGGATAAAAAAAATAGTATGTTCATTAATTAGTTGTTATATTTTTTTGTTGAAAAAAATATATATAGTTTTGGACTAATTAACCATCAATTATGGATGCATTGGCATATACTGATTTTGTTATACTTTCTTTTATATTTGAAAGTTGATTTTTTAAATCATGAACATACAAATTGATAATTCATTGTGAAATGATTATTCTTATCGTTTACAAGTTGCATGGTGTGCAATGTAAAATAAGTCTTATGATTTATTATTAGTAATTCAATGTGTGAATTACACTATTAGTTCATCCGAACTCAAAACGAAAAATGTGGACTCACGAGCATTGTATTAAAAATACATGTGAAAAAAATTATGAACCATCCCCAAGTAGGCTCACCTATTCTTATTACAATGTCTAGGAAAGATTGGCGGTTTTTCTGACTCCTAATAAGGGTAGTTCCGATACACACAAGCGCTGTCTACCCTTACCGTCTTTCCTGGTTGTATTCGAATAGAGCTACCAAAAAGGGCTAACTAAATAATTTTTTTTCCTGAATGTGGTTCTATACATATGATGAATCGTATATATCAATCGACCTGTCGTTCGATTCGTATTTGTGTTTTTCGAACCTGCTGATTCGACACACAATTTTTGCTAATACAAACCATTAACATATAAATTTATCATTTTATATGATAACTAAATCCAATATTTCTCCTCCCGATGTAGGAAAATATCGAAACAAACATGAATTCTTTGTGACCACCGATTTTGTGGCTCAAATGGAATAATAGAGCTATTGTTCAGCTCATGAGTTATGTTTTATTTGGATTATGCTTTCCAATTTGGATAATGGTTATCTTTTGGACTATGGTTTGTTCACATTGATTATGTTTCTCGAGATAATTTAAAGTTGTTTTCTTCCTTATGAAATTAAACAATACGTGTGACCAACTTTAAATTATTTTTACTTTGAGGCATGTATATTAGGTATGTTGATAGTCTGGTTGATTTTGGTATTCAGATACACTTCCATAAACATAAGGACTACTTTATCAACATTACGCCTAAAAGTAACTTCATTGACAACCATTTCGGGCCCGTCGACCCTTGGCTTTGATATAGCCCAATATATGTTATCAAATAGTACTGTATTAACCATAAATGAACCCTTATATTGTCCAAGTTCCGGTCGATACTTGTTGAGATTTAAGGATATTCGAGAAAACAAATTTTATCTCGGAAATGATCGAGAAAATGGCATTGAATACCTTTAAATTACCTCATATAAATACGACCAAAAGCGTATATTGGAGAAGTTGATATGTTTGTCAAACGGTTTGTACTTCACTGCGATCTAAACCATTGAAAGCAATCTAATCATTCGTCGAGCCCCTGTTGATGACGGAACTTATATGTTATGGCATGACCGGCTGGGACACCTCGGGTCAAACTACGATGCTTCGAACTATGAATGCATCTCATGGGCATCCTCTTGAAGGAAATAATTTCATGATTAATTCGAAAAGCCTATGCCAAACATGCTCGATTATAAAGACACATCTCAAACCACTTTATGTATAATCTACAAAAGTGATATCCCGTTTTTCTTGAGAAAATTCATGGGGATTTTTGTGGACCTATCCAACCAACATGCGGACCATTTAAAAATTTCATGATATTGGTTGATGAATCAACAAGATGGTCACACGTAACTGTGTTGTCCACAATGAATGCAACATTTCCTAAACTCCTAGCCCATATCATTAAGTTGAGCGCTAATCATCCGAATTATCCAATAAAGTCAATTAGACTTGATAATGTCGGTGAGTTTACATAAAAAAAATGTTCGATGATTATTGCATAACATTGGGCCTTGATATTGAACACCCTGTTGTGTACGTTCATTCTCAAATTAATCTTGCAGAAGCGTTTATCAAATGAATATAAATAATTGCAAGAACTTTGGTTATGCGCACCAAAACGCCCCATTTTTAATATATGGTTATGCGATATTGCACACGGATGCATTGGTCCGTCTGAGGCCCATGGGCACCCAATAACTTCATGCGTACCAGCTGGTAACTGGATAGGAGCCCGACGTCTCATATATACCCCTGTTTGGGTTCTTGGTCTATGTTCCAATTGAACTTCCAAAGCGTTCGAAATTCAGACCTCAGAAACGACGGGGAATATATGTTGATTATTAATCCCCATCCATCATACTCTATTTAGAGCCCTTGACAGGCGATCTCTTTACCGCTATACATGCGAATTGTGACATAGATGAGACAATCTTCCCGTCGTTAGGGGGAGATTTGCACGTTAACGTTGATAAGAAACGACGTGAAAGAACGTGGCATGTACCCAATTTGTCTCATATGGATCCCCCTATTGCACATAATGATAAGGATGTACAAATAAATATAAGTCTACAAAATGTTGCTAATCAGCTACCAGACGCATTTAATGACTTAACAAATGTCACGAGATCAAATATACATGCTGCATACGTGCCTGCAAGGATAGACGTCCCTGTGAGACGCCATGTTCCGTTTGAACATGTTGCATCGGTCGAACCCACCGTGTAAAGGACACTACCATTGGCTGTCCAGTCCGCCACTCTTCCCAATAAAAGAGGAAGACCGGTTCGGTTCCAAGGACGTTTTGCCTCAAAGGAGGAGAAATTATGTTGTATACGTTTTGCCACACCAGATCATTAAGGATCACGAGAGTGTATTGGAGAAGCGTGTTCCTGATGAAACACCAATTTCTCATCATCCCGATAATCTCAAAATATATGTCGAGTATGCTAGCTTAGACAATATTTTGAAGCAAAACGAGACTATGATCTATGATTTTTCTCATATACGCAGTGCCACTGACATTATGATCAATGATGACATGGAATCAAGTACTATTGTTAAGTACAATGGACTGGTCTTAATGGAAACATACAATCCATGTAAAATTGGATTCCTTACCGAAAGGAAGAGTGTTTGGACATGTTGCTCCAACACCACCTAATATTAAACCAATTGGTTATAAATCGGTGTTCGTAAGGAAGCGTAATGAGAATAATGTGATTGTAAGATACAAAGCTCGCCTCGTGGCGCTAGGCTTCTCTCAAACGCCATTGTATTGATTACGCGGAGATGTATTCTCCCGTAATGGACGTCATAACGTTCCATTACTTAATCAGTTTAGTAGTTTCCAAAAAAAATATATATATATAAATATGCAGTTTATGGATGTGGTCATAGCCTATCTCTATGGGGATTATGACACAGTGATACACATGAAAGTCCCCGATGGACTCAAGTTTCCTGAATCAAGTAGTTCCAGACCACGGAAAACGTTCTCGATATGACTGAGACAATCACTTTTTGGATTAAAATAATTCAGACGGATGTGGTATAACCGTCTAAGTGAGTACTTGATCAGACTGGGATATTTGAATATTGAGATATGCCCATGCGTGTTTATAAAGATATCCATTTCAGGATATGTTATTATTGCAGTCTATGTAGATCATTTGAATCTCATAGGATCCTCGAACGAGTCGTTTGAAACTGCCGAAATCCTGAAGAAGGAATTCGAGATGAAAGATCTTCGGAAAACACGGCATTGGCTCGGCATGCAGATCGAGCACCGTAAAGATGAGGTTTTTCATTTATCAAGAGAATTACACCTAAAAGGTGTTAAGACGCTTTAGTTACCATGACGTAAAACCTCAATCTACTCCCATGGTCGTTCATTCTTTACACATTAAAAGGGACTCATTCCATCCAAATGATGATGATGAAAAGATACCGAGCCATGAGTGTTCATATCTCGGTGCCATAAGCGCAATATGGTACTTCACCAAATGTACTAGACTGTACATCTTATTTGTTGTGATATGCATGACTAGGCATAGCAATGCGCCAACACGCCACCATGGAAATGGTATTAAAGACATCTTCCGTTACTTTAAAAGTAGTACGGATATGAGCTTATTCTATCCCTACGCGTCATCAAGTGGATCAAATGTGATTGATACTCAAGATAACGCCACCCTTATCGGCTATGCCGATGTAGTTTACTTATCAGACCTGTACAAGGGACGTTCCCAATCTGGTTATGTCTTTACCATAGGGAATGCAGCGATATCCTAGAGGTCTTGTAAATGGACTCTAGTTGATACTTCGAAAAATCACTCTGAAGTACGTACTCGAGCTCGTTGAGGCGACTACAGAGTGTGTATGACTTTGAGATGTAAAGTGTCCATATTCGAAGTAAATGTGATTTAGCTTATGATCCCAATTAACCAGTTGTCATATATGAAGATAACACTGTTGTTATCATTCGAAACATGGTTATATCATAGCAGGATAACACTAAACACATATCGCCAAAATTGTTCTTTACACATGAACAACAAACATTTCAAAAGACTGAACATATTGGATCATATAAGAATCATGCATACTTGTTCACCTAGTCACTGTCGAAGTATTCTTTCCAAAACATGTCAAAACTATTGGACTTAGGAAACTCTTTGAGCTACCTAAATGACATGTATCATGCACCCAGTTGTGTGCGAATAATGATTGCATCATGATGTATGCCTTGCACCATGTTGAGTGCGTATAGTGATTGCATCTTGACGTATGCTTTGCACCCCGTTGAGTGAGAATAATGATTGCATCCCGCCGTATGCTTTGCACCCTGTTGAGTGCATGTGAGGGGGAGCATCCTGATGAATGCTTGCTTACTCTTTTTTCCTTTATTTCAAGAGTTTTGTCCCATTGAGTTTACCTTGACAAAGTTTTTTAATGAGACACTAACGATACCCCATTCTCACTAAGAATTGTTGAATTCAGGGGGATTATCCAATTGAATACTTATTAACCATTGTGCACTCTTTTGTCCTTCGTTAGAGTTTTTGTCCCACTGGGTTTTTCTGTAAACAAGGTTTTAATGAGGCACATCATATATGGTTCTTCCCTCACTCAAGACATCTAGATCGTACTCTTTTGTACTTCGACCAGAGTTTTTGTCCCAAAGGGTTTTCTCTGACAAGGTTTTTAATTAACGAGGTGAATGTATGAGGAATTGTCTGAATATACAAGACGAAGAAGTACAGCTATGATTCGGCGTAAATCTAAACAACCAAGGGGAGTGTTGTAACTCATATGTCTCTATGGTTGCCTACATTTATCACCTTCATTATGAGACATTATGTAATATTTATGCACATTCATAAGTAGACTTTATGCACATAAAGTCTATAAGCATATGTTATGAAACTCCAACCTATAAATATAGGTGTTGTATAGTAGTCTTTGTACACCTCTAACATCTCTTGTATATTATATCACTTGTCATGTCTAATAAGAATGTTTGTGATGATCTTATATGGTTGAGCTAATTTGTCTTACAACAATATCAAAATTTTCGGAATATTTTAAAAATATACCATTTAATCCTTAAATACCATGAGGAATGCTTAGTTAATTTGAAAATTGTATAATCTACATAATTTAATCTAAATTTTTTAAAAGTCGAACAATAGAAAATTTTTAAATATGAAAATAATGAAGTAGTTAGTGAAATGTACCTAACCACTGTGTTGGAGAGCACATGAAGGTGACGAAAATGGTTATGCACTGATTATTTTGAACATTTGAAAATGATATGTTTAAAGACGTCTCCTAGCAAATTGAAATAATTGTATATCATTCAACATCCTTATATATTTGATTAATAATTAACAAAAAAATTAACAATAAAAAAACACAAAATAGGTCAAAAAGTCTAATTCTGTTTCTTCATTTGTAATATGTTCAAAAAATCGAGTTTGATTTCTGAAAACACCAAGTAAATTCAAAATACAATAGTAATATTCGAAAATAGGAAATAGGTGGAATATTTACTTAATTAAAAGGGAATTTGGTAATCATATTATACTTATACTAATAGGTTACCCGCGCAATGCGACGGCGGGTATCCTATGACTAAATACGGCGATCAAGTAGTGGGTGGTGACGACTGTAGTGATAGTGGCTGCTGGTTGTGGTCGTGCGGATAGTGGCTGCTGGTAGTGGCTGCTGGTTGACTGAGCGTTTTAAGTTTTTGCGTTATGTAGGATGTTTTTTAGGGATAATGCAAAGTATCAAGTAGATCAATTGGTTAGCACGCAGTCCGTACTCGCAAAAGGTCTTGAGTTCGAATCCCCTAAGCAATATTCTTTTTATTTTGTGGTGTTTAAGATGTTTCGCAAAGTAGAAATTTAAGATTAAGTTTAAGATTAAGACCTTCTAAACTTAGAAGGCCTAAATGCTTTAAGAAGGAGTAAGATAAGATAATTCGGAAAATCCCATAGGTGGAAATTTAAATTAAATTACCAAGTTTCACATAAAAATCAACAATATAAAGAGAAATATTGCAAGTAATTCGGAAATCACCTCAAAACTGAATTAGGGTTTTGAGGAAAATCAACAATATAATTCGGAAATCCTATATAAAGAGAATAATCACCTCATTCGGTTCGTATTGCTCATTCAAAATATTGTTTCATAAATTAATTCCGCATCATCTTCTAACATGTACGTTCCATTTTTTCTTATTAAAACCTACAATTATGAAAGTATCATGGTAATACTGTGATTATTTTATGTTCCATTTTCTCCTCATTTCTATTTTTTCTACGAAATTAAAATACTACATAGAGCATAAACAGTATGTGATTATTAAGCATCTACCTCTATATATGAAACCTAATTCTGAGTTTGTTTTGCCAACATGTCTCATTCAAGAATTCTCATTGGTTGCTATTGATGACGTGTAATTATGTTAAATGCCACCTGTCAACCAAAATCAAAAAGTCGATCCTAGTCCTTCAATTCCTCTTGCCGCATTCAACTAAAATTTTCCGCAAACGACCTCTTGCCCCATGCGACTTCATCCGCAAGATAGACACCAAAGAATCCCTCCGCCATTTCGAGTTCGCCTCTAACGATTAGGTCGATTTCTGGTAATGTTACAAATTAAGTTGCACGGATACGGATACGGTACGGGGAAACGGATACGTAACGGATACGGGAAACGGCAAAAATAAAAAAATCAAGATACGGATACGGCAGAGATACGGCAAATATAAAATATAAAATATATATATATATATTTGTTAATACTCAAATAAAGATCTTGTAAACATAGTAATATACTTAAAAAGTAAAAGGATAGAGTTAACGTAGATAAGTATTGTGAGTTTGTGACTATTGCCTAATTAATATTTTTAAATATTAAAGTATCCTAACAAAATAATCAAATTAGTCAAATACTATTAATCTTTTTAACGATGTTTATAATAAAAACCATAAATAAAGGTTTTAGTGAGTTTATATTTTTTTGACTTAAATTAAAATAAAAATAGATATGCACGTGAGATTTCAACTATGAAATTTTTTAACATATAAAAGTAATTAAAAAATAAGTTTATAATAATTGGGCTTATAGAATGAATGAGCTTTTATAATAATATTTACAAATTCCATGTAAGTAAGTGACAGAGGTGCCGCCCCCTTCAAAAAGTCGATCTAGGGCTTCAGAAAACTAATAGTCTCCTCCTTCTCTACACGTTTTGAAGACTTCATCTCTGATGAGTGAGAGTATGAGACCACCACAAAGAAGGTGAAGACATAGCTGAGATGAAGATGAAGAATGTTCCGGACGAATATGACAGTTCTGCGACTCTCCGACGACACTCCGGCAGAAACTTATCGGAAACTGTAAGGAAACTGCTCCGAAACTCCTCAAGAAACGTATCGGCTTACACAGAAATAATCGAGATGTTCCATCGAAGCAGTCGTATATCGCAATTGCAATTGCAATCACATTCATCATCACATGTCACCGATTTACATAATCACGATCAAGGATCACTGAAATGGAATTACCGAACGGAATCCAACAATTTGGAGCTAGATTTCGGATTTGGTGGGTTCGAAAACGCAGCGGAAGTATGTATATAAAACAAAAGTTTAACCACCACAATCCACCAAGGACCATATCTCTAAACCGAAAAATGCAACGAAGAAAAGATAGAACATCATACCCTTGAAGACACCCGCAAGATTGATGATGTTGACGAGTGGATGATGGTCACGAGTTGGTTCCCCTCTACCGTTGATCCACACCGAGTTACCGTTCCTTTCAAGTTGCTAACCCGACACCGAAAGCTCAAGAAACTTCTTAGATTTCGGTGAACTAAACACTTAATTTTTGAGAGAGAAATGTTGAGTTTTTCTTTTTATCATCCTCTAACTAAACCTCCCACATCTTCTTATATAGATAAGGAAGCATGTGGAGGTGTTAAAGATGCTAGACATGCATTGGACTATTAAATGGTCCAATGAGATAAAAGCTAGCAAGTGTGTATACTCAACATGCATTGGACCATCAAAAGGTCCAATGAGATTAAAGATAGCATGTGGATAGACTCAACATGCATTGGACCATGAAAAGGTCCAATGAAATTAAAGCTAGTAAGTGGATATACTAAACATGCATTGGACCATAAAAAGGTCCAATGAAATTAAAGTTAGCATGTGGATAATTAGTGGTAGCTCTTTACATGCATTGGTTCATTAAACGGTCCAATGAAATAAAAGCTACATAATTCTCCCAACATCTTTATTTTTCTCTTCTCAATTAAGTGTTATCGGATAGGAATTCCCCCGGTGTGTGACCCGATAGGCCTGTGCATCGTCGGTCGTAATACCTGTACGCGCGTGTCGGTGGGCAGAATTCCAACAGACTCCCACTTGCACACGACGCGACGCTTTATTCGTATTACTAACAAAGAGCGGCCCTAGCTAGACATCTTTGTCCCCAAGTCAGCACAAGTATGTCATCCACAACAAATTCAATCATCACACAATGATTGTCCTATAGATAAGTGATCGTAATATCCCTTTGTTACCGAAATCCTTGTGAACACGAGACATGGATTTAATGTCGTTAATCTCAGATCGTTCACGATTCTGTTTCTCGATCTTTTATTTAGTGGTGACCAAAATGAGTTTTAATTGATCCATTATCAATTTAACTCGAGCACGGCCATGCATATTGTGTGTCAGCGCTAAATCATCGAGGGGCCCATGGATATCTCTCTATGAACATAGAGGAACAAATCCCTTTGACTACATAGTCCCTCTACATAAGCTAATACATTACCCAACTAGATCCCTTATGACAGCCAGTTACGGACTGCGTTAGAAAATAATCTAAGTAATGCAAACTAATGCTTTGGAAGCTCATGCACCTCCGGTCTATGGATAGAATGATGCTCCCGAGTTACTTGTGACAATTACCATGAAGTAGACTCGGGTGTTGGGTCTTCAGTCACTTGAAACTCATTTCAATTACAGGCAATTGTTGCGTCTATATCTCAAAATCAACACATTGCCTCAACCTTCGTTCATCACTTACTTCCCTTTAAGGATGACTGACTGTGGATGTTTAGATTAAATCTGGGAAGTGTTTAAACATGCAAAGATGGAACACAGTATAAACCATTTGAAAGTAACTGCAACACACATATGTATAGACATTTTTATACATCAATACAACTCAAAGCTACAATACTACTTATTGTTCCCAAAATAAGTAAATATCAAAACATAAACTAAAAAAAAATCTCAAGCAAAATCACTGGCGTATCTCAGACCTATAGCCATAGTGTGAGCTTCATGAACAGCCAGTGATAATGGCTTGGTAAACGGGTCAGCTAGATTGCCTTCCGTTGGTACTCTGCTAATGGCAACTTCACCACACTCTATCATATCTCTGATAACGTGGTATTTTCGAGAAATGTGTCTCGTTCTTTTATGAGCTCTTGGTTCTTTAGCCAATGCTACTGCACCCTCATTGTCACAAAACAGCTCAATAGGGTGAGTAATGCTAGGAACGACTCACAGGTCCTGGATGAATTTCTTCATCCACACAGCTTCTTTTCCAGCTTCACTTGCTGCGATATACTCTGATTCCGTAGTTGAATCAGCAACTGTGTCCTGCTTGGAGCTCCTCCAACTTATTGCACCACCATTTAATAGGAACACGAACCCCGATTAAGATCGGCAGTCATCCCTATCAGTTTGGAAGCTAGCATCCGAGTAACCAGTTACTCGTATCTCTTGCTCTCCACCGTAGACTAAGAACATCTCCTTCGTTCTACGAAGATATTTGAGAATATTCTTTACCGCGGTCCAATGAGGTTCCTCCAGGTTAGCCTGATACCTGCTTGTCATGCTCAAGGCACATGACACATCAGGACGTGTGCATAACATGGCGTACATGATCGATCCCACTGCCGAGGCATATGGGATACGCTTCATTACTTCACGTTCCTAATCAGAACTTGGACATTGAGCCTTGATCAATGTCACTCCATGTGACATTGGAAGATTTCCCTTTTTGGATTCATCCATCTCGAATCGTTTCAAGACTTTGTCTATATATGCACTTTGACTCAACCCAAGGAGCCTTCTAGATCTATTCATGTAGATCTTAATACCCAAGACATAAGAAGCATTTCCTAAGTCCTTCATTGAAAAACATTTTCCTAGAAAGGTTTTTACATCTCTCAATATAGGAATATTGTTTCCAATGACGTATACACATGGCTCATCTTTGCTCTTGGAAAAACCAAATTCTTTGATTTTCTCATCAAAGCAAAGATTCCAACTACGAGATGCTTGCTTAAGTCCATAAATTGACTTCTTTAGCCGACAAACTTTATTAGGATACTTTGGATGTTCAAACCCCTCAGGTTGTTTCATATACACCTCTTCAGAGAGCTTCCCGTTAAGGAAGGCGGTTTTCACATCTATTTGCCAAATCTCATAATCATGAAAGGCGGCAATTGCTAAAAGTATTCTAATAGACTTCAACATGGCCACTGGGAAAAGGTCTCGTCATAGTCAATACCATGAGTTTGAGTGAAACCTTTAGCCACCAGTCGGGCTTTGAAAGTGTCTATTTGTCCATCCATGTCGGTCTTCAATTTGAAGACCCATTTGCATCCGACAAGCTTACAGCTCGGAATGGGATCAACCAGTTCCCAAACCTGGTTATCCGTCATGGATTGCATCTCGGTTTCCATCGCCTCTCTCCACTTGACAGAATCAGGTCCTGCCAATGCCTCCTGGTATGTTGTGGGTTCATCATGATCCCCTAGTAACTCGCTACCCTCAGATATGAGAAACCCATACCTCTCTGGCTCAGTGCGAGTTCTACCAGAACGACGAAGAGTCAATGGTTGATTGTCATTTTGTATCGCATCTTCTTGATCGATACCAACCTCATTAGGTTGTTTGCTAGTGCCAACATCAGGTATTTCATTGGTTATATCTTGAGTTTCCTCAAGATCTATTTTCTTCCCTTCATGAGAATTGGATAGGAGTTCTCTTTCCAAGAAGACTGCCCTTCGAGCAACAAATACCTTGTTCTCTGAAGGTTTATAGAATATATATCCAAGTCCCGCTTTGGGATATCCAATGAAATAACATCTTTCTGATAGGGGTTCTAATTTATCATCAACCTCACGTTTCACGTAGGCTTGACAACCCCAAACCTTTAGATAGGCAACGATTGGCTTCTGCCCATGCCACATGTCGAAAGGTGTTTTCTCTACCTTCTTCGTTGGTACGAGATTAAGGATTCTACCCGCCGTTTCTAAAGCATATCCCCAAAAACTTATTGGAATTTGGGTTCGAGTCATCATAGATCGGACCATATCTAATAATGTCCGATTCCTCCTTTCAGCGACTCCATTTAATTGTGGAGTCCTTGGAGGTGTTAATTGTGAGATAATCCCACAATTCCTAAGATGATCAATAAACTCTAGATTAAGATATTCTCCTCCTCTATCAGATCGGAGTATCTTAATTTTCTTGCTCAATTGATTCTCTACTTCATTTTGGAATGTCTTGAAAACTTCAAAAGTTTCCGACTTATGTTTAGCCAAGTAAACATATCCATACCTACTATAATCATCGATAAAGGTTATGAAGTATCTAAAATGATCTCTTGTAAGGTGTTGGAATGGACCACATACATCGGTGTGTACAATATCCAACAAACCTTTAGCCCTCTCACTTGATCCTGTGAAGGGTGCTTTAGTCATCTTGCCTAATAAGCAAGATTCACATGTATCACTTGACTCATGGTCAAATGACTCCAAGACGCCAGTTGCTTGAAGCTTGGATATGCGAGTATTGTTTATATGGCCAAGACGACTATGCCAAAGAGATAATTTATCCAAAGTATCTTTGGATGTAGAACCAATTTGCATGATTGACCTTTTGTTGCTAACATGTCCTATCACCTCATAAATGCCATGATATGGTAAAGCATTAAAATAACAAGTACTATCTTGTAACACGAAATAGAACCGTTATTATTAAACGAAAATGCAAAACCATCATCATACAAGGCGTGAAAAGAAATAATATTTCTTGCCACATATGGCGAGTAACGAACTTTTTTCAACAAATAGAGGAACCAGATACAAAGGACAACTTCACGTTTCCTTGGGCTTCAACAGGGACAACATGCTTGTTTCCCATGATGAGATCTTGTTCCCCTTTACCCAACTTCTCACTTTCCAAGAGCATATTTACTGTATTACAAATATGAGTGCCACAACCGGTATCTAAAACCCAGTTTTGCGAAGTAGAGGTTTGGTATAGTTCAATCATGTGCATACTTTGTTTTGAGGTGCTAACAACGCTCTTTGCCTTGAGTTTGTTTAGTTCCTCGAGGTATGTTTTACATGAGCGACGGTAGTGACCCTTTTTCCCGCAAAAGAAGCAATCCGCATCGTCCGGTGCCTTAGCTTTAGCTTTGGCAGCCGAAGTGGGTTTTGGCTTGGATACACCAACCTTACCCTTTCCCTTACCCGCATGGATAGGGGTGGGCTTCTTCTTCTTGGGTGATGATCTGTCAACTACATGCATCTTTCCGTCATTGCGGAGAACAACCTTCAATTGTCTCTCCCAATCAAGGAAATTTGCACCATTGAGTTTCTCCTTTTAAAGGAAAAATCTTAAAAAAACATTGGTGGTGGTGGTGGTGTTGGTTGAAGATGCCATCTATTATGTTGCAAAGTTATTTTAGTTAGTTTGATATTAAAGTCCTTGAAAAATATATTACCCATAACAATTTTTATTATATTTTACAAGGGCTAAGAACCGTATTTCCACATTAGAACGTGACGGGTTTGCCGTGGATCAGTTTGGAATGCTTTTTAAGGTAGGTATCCATTGTACCAATTGTAATCACCATATTGTACTAGTGCCATATTGTACCAATTTGTACCAATAATCATATTGTACCAATTGCATTTATATTGTACCAATTGTGACTTACAACTCTTAGCTTCTTGTGGGATCATTTGACATTTGTCAATAGCATGTTTGATCCCTATTAGCATCAACCTCAAATTAAAATTCAAATGACTCGGCTAAGCTCGACAATCATTTAGAATTCCAACTTTGAGTTTGTAAATCGTCCATCTTGATACACGGTAAAACACTTATCATACTAGCTCGACTAAGCTCGACAACTAGGATGACAAATGTTTTACACTCACTCCCCTCTAGCGCCACAAGGAGTGGCTCGGCTAAGCTCGACAACCATCCTTGCATGGCAAGATTCAAGTGGTGACATCTTATGGATGATGCAAGATTTTCTTTTGTGAGAAATCATACAAATCATCCAACACGATACGCGGTGAAACATTTTAATTATAACGGTTCGGCTAATGCACGACGACCAATTATAACAAAGTGAGTCACACTCACCTTCCACACTGTCTATTCAAAGATCGGCTCGACTAATGCACGACAACCAACTTTGTTTAGCAAGATTTGGGTGGCGTCATCATTAGTATAATAAAAATGATATTCTCTAAAAATGGGTTTTTGTTTCTTTTAAATTTTTTGATTAATTACTTTTTGTGACAAAATCATTTTTCACCTTTTAATTAATCTATAGCGAGTGATTTAATTAAACCATTTTTAATTTATTTATTTAACATGCGAAAATCTAATAACCAAGCAAATAAATAATCATCACACGCATTCAATAAAATAATTGGTAACCATGCCCAAATCCTATTAGTTTTTCCCGTGAGCCAACCCAGGAAAAACTCGGTGAACTCTCGACAAATAATGATCTTCCATGTGTACTCCCACTAAATCCGCCGTCTCCATTAGACCTCATCGAATCCAAGGTTGCTTAGACATCACTTCATGATTCCATTCGGTTGTATTTCGATCTTCATTTTACAAGTACATAGAACATATAGAAATGGCTAACAAGCCACGAAATCCTACTAACTAGTATACATACAAATGAAAATCAATGGCATGCAAGCCATAATTAATAAATATTACATACCTAAATTAATAAACTATTAATTACAAACCATTGTGACAAAGTCACCAAATGAATAACAACCAAACACAAGGCACAAGGTCAAGGGCATGATGGTTACCAATCTACTAGCTACTACATACATGAAAGCTAAAATGGTGTGCCAACAACCATTATAAAATATTTTGACAAAGATTCGAAATCAAACACTCAAGGCACAATGAATCTTTGTATGTAATAAATTACACACATAACACAAATATATGCATGCATGCATTTCATGCCAAAACCATGATATGCATATAAGTGTGTGAGTCAAAATATTATGGATTTAGCAAGGCTAAAACCCGAAATCTAACTTTGGCAAAAACCGATCCTCAAATCGTTTTTCAAGCCCGAAATGTGCAAGATTCGTTTAGAGTAGGCTCTGATACCACTGTTGGATTTTGGTGGTTTCGAAAACACAGCGGAAGTATATATATAAAACAAAAGTTTAACCACCACAATCCACCAAGGACCATATCTCTAAACCGAAAAATGCAACGAAGAAAAGATAGAACATCATACCCTTGAAGACACCCGCAAGATTGATGATGTTGACGAGTGGATGATGGTCACGAGTTGGTTCCCCTCTACCGTTGATCCACACCGAGTTACCGTTCCTTTCAAGTTGCTAACCCGACACCGAAAGCTCAAGAAACTTCTTAGATTTCGGTGAACTAAACACTTAATTTTTTAGAGAGAAATGTTGAGTTTTTCTTTTTTATCATCCTCTAACTAAACCTCCCACATCTTCTTATATAGATAAGGAAGCATGTGGAGGTGTTAAAGATGCTAGACATGCATTGGACCATTAAATGGTCCAATGAGATAAAAGCTAGCAAGTGGGTATACTCAACATGCATTTGACCATCAAAAGGTCCAATGAGATTAAAGCTAGCATGTGGATATACTCAACATGCATTGGACCATAAAAAGGTCCAATGAAATTAAAGCTAGTAAGTGGATATTCTAAACATGCATAGGACCATAAAAAGGTCCAATGAAATTAAAGGTAGCATGTGGATAATTAGTGGTAGCTCTTTACATGCATTGGTTCATTAAATGGTCCAATGAAATAAAAGCTACATAATTCTTCCAACATCTTTATTTTTCTCTTCTCAATTAAGTGTTATCGGAAAGGAATTCCCCCGGTGTGTGACCCGATAGGCATGTGCATCGTCGGTCGTAATACCCATACGCGTGTGTCGGTTGACAGAATTCCAACAATATAAAAATACATAATGCATAAATAAATAATTTATCCATTCCGATTTTTTTTTTGAATGGTCAGTTAGTAAGTTAGTGGTTCGAGTCTAGATAGTGACATCCACAAGGGGCAGTATGCCTTATATCAAACCCTCCACCTATGGGGAATAAACCCCACACCTTTTTATTTCCAAATTTTGCCTCCAATAAGGCTTGAACCCAAGACTTCTTAAAGGAAAATCTCAAAGCTAACCTTGGTGGCCAATTGATCTATACCAATGGATTCATTCCGATTTTTGTTACATGATAAATGTATAATACTTGGATTTAGGCACACATCTCAGTCCATTAACATGTCCGATTTTTCTACTGCATAAATAAACAATTTTCATTGTATCAATTTTTTTAGTCCATTCTTTTTACATATTACGAGGCAGCATGTCCCGTGCGATGCACGTGCTTCATTTACGATAAGGAGTTATTGATATCACTTGCAAAGTATAAACAAATCAAAGTGTTGCCAGAGGAAAATGTAAAGTAATAAAACATGAGTCCTTATATTAGCATAACACAAAACATGTTATTCATAACACATAAATGCAACTACAAAAATCTTAGTGTTTTTTCTTTTATAAACACAACTATGGATAAATGATGTTGTACCACACCAATTTTTCAAAACAATTTAAACTTTTAAATAAATAAGTTGAACATCCAAAAATCCATAATATCCAAAAACATGGTTTAACTAAAACATTTGGAATGATCAATAAGTATCAAAAATCGGTGTTACAATAATATTAAAACTATAGTCTTAGGGAATCAAATGGTACACCGAGCTAATCACTTCCAAATGCTAACTACGGGCCGCCTATTCCTTAGCTCCCGAACCTGAGTACATAGCCAAAAATAAACGTAGTACGTGAGACAAAATTGTCTCGTGAGAAACATGGGTTTTAGACCCGGTTAGAAAATATTTGCAATAAAATAATAATCATATAATTATCAAATTGCACATAGTCAATAAGCATACTCTAAGGCTTGCATAAGCCCAACACATACATAACGGGCCTCCCCGAAACAACTCCCCCGATATGGGTTATCTATGTAAACTCCCCTGTTTCCGGGTTAACTATTTCTCCCCCGATTTCCGGGTTATCTCAAACTCCCCAGCATTCCGGGTTATCTATTTCTCGACACACTACCCTTGCGCAGGGTGGTACCGCCCCAAGTATGTGTCACTAACTCCCCCAACTTGTGTGGGTTGTATATCATCCAATTGATTAGCTACCACATACAAATCATCAACTTGAGCAAATGATCCAAATCATAACTCATATCATACTAGTGGCAACTAACAAAGCAACTAACAATTCAATTCAATTCATACTTGTATCAATTCAATCTTTTTCTTTATTGAAACAATTATCTAATAAAGACTCTTATAAAACATTTAAATCTATAAACATGGTTTACTATGTACTCAGAAACGATCACATGTACTCACCTTAGCAATGCTTATCCAAAGATTGTGTTAATCCACACAAGACTTACTTCTTAATCAAAGAAGTACTTCCAACACAAGGTCTTCTTGACCTAACATCAATATCATCACAAATACTAGTTACTATCCATTACTAATCACTAATCAAACCACAATAATCTTCCTAACAACCAAGTTCATCAAACTTGGTGGAATCTCAAACCCTAGTTCAATATTTCCATCCATAAATCCCAAATCCAACTTGTACATAATGAATACAAGCTTACAATGAGTGTTCTACACTCATGTTTGGTCATCTTCCCCAAAGATGACATGGTTGGTCATCTCAACCACCATTAATGCCCAAGAAAAGCTTGAAATACCAAAGAGATGCATAAACTAACAAAGATTCTTACCTTAGATCGATAATCTCCAAGGAATATGAAGATTTGAGCTCAAGAACTCAAAGAATCGTGCACTCCTTTTAAAAAAACGGCTGGTAGGTTGTAGGGGTGTAGGTGTCCAAACCCTAGCCCCAAAACTCTCTTTTATACAGGTCGCGAGGTTCGCGATCGCGAACTCGAGTTCACATCGCGAACTTCCCCCGTCGTGAACAATCTCGCGGTCGTGAATGGGTCGTGAACTCCGATCATCAAAAACCCAAATTCTCTGTTCCATCCTCGCGATCACGAACCATAGTTCGCGTCGCGAACTCCCTTAGGCAGCTGGGCTTCAACTATTGTTGTCTAATTTATCCCGGTTTCGACCTTAACCATATCAAACGGTGTCCGAATGACACGTAACCAGTTCCTGCGTCTTTTAATTGATTTATCCATACTTATCACATTTTTATACAATTTATTTATTTACAAAATTCGGGTCGTTACAACTATCTACCCCTTAAGAGGATTCTGTCTTCGGAATCGCATCATAATCCACAAAATTCGAGTAGCGTTTCTTCATCTCGTCCTTGACTTCCCAAGTGAAATTTTTTCCAAGAGAATGCTTCCACTTGACCAACACTAGCTCAATTTCCTTGTTCCTCAATTTCTTCGTTTGGGCCTCCAATATGGCCTCGGGCTCTTCAATCAACCGATTGGGTGTATCGACCCGCAAATCTTGAAGTGGGATCACATTCTCCACTTCACCCAAGAATTTCTTCAAATTACTAACCTGGAAAGTGTCATGGACACCTTGCAACTCAGGTGGGAGTTCAAGCTTGAAAGCTTGAAGTCCAATTCTTTTGAAAACCTTAGACGGTCCAACATACCGTGGACTCAACTTTCCTTTCCTACTGAATCTCATCACACCTTTCCAAGGTGATACTTTCAACATAACCATATCACCAACATTCAAGTCATAGGGTCGCTTTTTCAAACCTGAATAACTTCTTTGACGATCTTGTGCGGCTTTCATATTTGCTTGAATTATTCCAATTTTCTCATTTGTTATTTTCACAATCTCGGGACCCGTGAGTTTCGTCTCACCGCCTCTAACCAACAAGAAGGCGTTCTACACTTTCTCTCATACAATGCCTCAACCGGTGGCATCTTAATGGTCGCGTGATAACTATTGTTATAAGAAAACTCGACCAACGGTAAATGTTCATCCCATTTACCACCAAAATCCATCACGCACGATCTCAACATATCTTCGACCGTTTGGACCGTCCTTTCACTTTGACCATCGGTTTGCGAATGGTAAGCCGTGCTCAATCTCAACTTAGTTCCCAATTCTTCTTGGAGTGATCTCCAATATCTCGAGGTAAACCTCACATCTCGATCGGATACAATTGTATCGGCACCCCATGCAACCGAACCACTTCATCAACATACAATTTTGCCAACTTCTCGAGTGGCATAATTTCTCGAATTGCTAGGAATAACGCACTCTTCGTTAACCTATCAACAATCACCCAAATGGCATCATGATTCCTACTTGTCTTTGGAAGACCAACAATAAAATCCATAGTGATGTCTTCTCATTTCCCGGCCGGCACTTGCAATGACTGTGCAACTCCATAGGGCACTTGGTGCTCGGCTTTCACTTGTGCACACGTGGCACACTTTGAGATGTACTTTGCTACTCTCGACTTCATCCCCGGCCACCAATAAATTTTCAAGTCTTGATAAGCCTTTGTACTTCTGGGATGAATCGAATACTTGGACTTGTGAGCATCATTCAACAACACTTTTCGGTTTCCACCGAATTTCGGAACCCAAATCCGACCATTTACGGTCTTCAACCCTTGAACATTTTCTTCAAATAATTGGTTCTTTCCCAATCTTTGTTGCCTAAACTCATCCTTTCCCATCACTTTGGTTTGTGCGGTTTTTATCCCCTCAATAATACTAGATATCACCTCGATCCGCATCAACTTAGCCTTGACCGGCTTCTCGTGAAGTTTTCTACTCAATGCATCGGCTACCACATTAGCCTTTCCTTCATGATAAACAATTTCACAATCATAATCACTAATCAATTCGATCCACCTTCTTTTCCTCATATTTATATCCTTTTGTGTGAACACATATTGAAGGCTTTTATGATCCGTGTATAACATACACCTTGTTCCGTACAAGTAATGCCTCCAAATCTTTAAAGCAAAGACAATAGCCGCCAACTCTAAATCATGAGTAGTATACCTCGTTTCCGCATCCTTCAATTGTCTTGAAGCATAAGTTATCACCTTTCCCCTTTGCATCAAAACGCAACCAAGACCCTTATTCGTGGCGTCACTATACACCACGAAGTCTTCCATACCATCGGGTAGTGTAAGAGTCGGTGCGTTGCACAATTTCTGCTTTAACAAGGCAAAAGCGTCTTCTTGCTTTTTCTCCCAATTAAACTTCACATCTTTTCTTGTTAACATAGTGAGTGGAACCGCCACTCAAGAAAAATCTTCAATAAACCTTCGGTAGTAACCAGCTAATCCAAGAAAACTTCTCAATTCGGTTGGAGTCTTCGGTGCCTCCCAATTATTTACCGCTTCAATTTTAGACGGGTCAACCTTTATCCCGCTTCGAGACACCACATGACCGAGGAATTGAACTTCCCGCAACAAAAATTCACACTTTGAGAATTTTGCATACAATTTCTCCCGTTTCAACACTTCTAAAGTTTGCTTCAAGTGTTCTTCATGCTCTTCTTCGGTTTTTGAGTAGATAAGAATATCATCAATGAACACGATAATGAATTTATCGAGAAACGGTTTACAAACCCTATTCATGAGATACATGAAAATAGCCAGGGCATTCGTCAAACCAAATGGCATCACCAAAAATTCATAATGCCCATAACGAGTTCTAAAGGTCGTCTTCTCGGTATCACCTTCTTTAACTCGAACTTGATGGTAACCCGACCCAAGTCAATCTTGGAGAAGTAATCGGCTTCTTGTAGTTGGTCAAAAAAATCATCTATCCTTGGCAAAGGATACCGGTTCTTAATCGTCATCTTGTTATGATCTCGGTAGTCAATACACATTCTCATTGAACCGTCTTTCTACTTCACAAATAAAACTGGTGCACCCCACGGTGACGAACTAGGAGGATAAAACCTTTATCAAGCAACTCTTGTAATTGAGACATTAACTCTCGCATTTCGGTTGGAGCTAGATGATACGGGGCTCGGGCAATCGGCGTCGCCCCCGGAACTAGATCAATACGAAACTCGACTTGTCTCTCCGGTGGCAAACCGGGTAAGTCGTCGCGGAAAACCTCAACGAAATCCCGGATAACCTTCACATTTCCAACCGCTTTCTTCTCTTTCCTTCCATCAAGGACATAGGCTATAAATGACGAGCATCCTTTTGATAAACATTTTCTTGCTTTAATGGCGGTAATAAGGTTTGGCATATGATGCCTCTTCTCACCATAGATGTACACTTTCTCATTATCGGGCGACTTGATCGACACTAATTTCTTTCCGCACAAAATATTGGCTTGGTATATTCCCAACCAATCCATCCCGATGATCACATCGAATGCCTTAATTCCCATAGGCATCAAATTAACCTTAAACTTCTTACCATCGATTTCTAGCTCACAATTCCTATAAATGTGTTGAACCAAGGAGGTCTTTCCATTGGCAACCTCAATCTCATACAATTCATCAAGCAACTCTAATGGAATGCTGAACTTAACACCAAAATCATGAGACACGAAAGAATAGGTAGAACCCAAATCAAACAATATATGAGTGGGTATGGAGTTTATGAATAGTGTACCTGACACGACATCGTGTGCCTCTTTTGCTTCCTCTCAGGTCAGTTGGAAGGCTCTCCTTTTGACTTTCGATGGCTCCGGTTTCTTGTGAGCGGTCGACACCAACGTCTCGGTCCCTTCTTTGGGCAAACATTACTATAGTGCATGCCCTTTTTATGGCATGAGAAACACTCCACTTCATCAAGGTTCTTCACCTTGCAATCCTTTGCCTTTTGACCGAAACGCCCACACTTGAAGAAACCACTTGTGCCCGCCTTACATTCGCCTTTGTGGTCCCTACCACACTTTCTACAACCTCCAACACTACCTTGCTTTGACCCGCTCGGGGTGAACTTGCTCTTCTTCAATGGTCCCGAGAAACTTTCAAATTTTCTCTTTTGGTTTCCCACCGACCTCTCTTGAACTCTCCTCTTTCCCACCTTCTCAACACTTCGGGCGACGTTAATAGCCTCATCAAGAGTGGCCGCCCTTTTCACTTCGAGCTCATACTCCCATGGTAGCCCATTAGCAAACCGAACCACACGACTACGTTCGGTTGGATAGGCATTCATCACAAACGGGAGGTATCCCGTGAACTTCTTTGTATACTCATCCAAAGTCAAGTTGCCTTTCTTGAATCCTCCAACTCCCTTTCGGGACAAAATTTCTCTTTGAGTCTCCTAGTGAACTCTTCCCAAGACATCTTGTAAACAACTTTCTTTCCCAATGACTCGTACACCGTGACCCACCACGTCAAAGCATCATCCTTAAGCAAACGTGAGGCATAAGTCACCATGTCTTCTTCTTTACACTTTCTACTTTCAAGCACGTGTTCCGTCTCCCGGATCCAATAGATGGTGTCTTTTGGTTCCATACTCCCGAAATAGTTGTCGGGTCGGCATGCCAAGAATGTCTTGTAAGAACATCCTTCACGCTCAATCTTGTCAACACTCCTATCCTCATTAGAGGATTTCTCGGTCGGGACACTATCTCCCGTCGTTCGGGTCCTTGTGAGAGGAGGGGTATCCTCCCTCTCTTCCCTTTCTTCTTCATCACGACCCTCTTCCTCGTCCCTATCCTGATCATCAAAGTTCAACTGTTCATTTATGATCCGGTTCACATCTTGTTGCATCACCTCCCTCATGTGGGTGAGCATGGATTGAATAGCTTCTATTGTTACTGATGGATTGTTATTTCCGATGCCGGATGCGGCTCCACCATTCCCATTTTGAGGCGTATTGGGAATCACATTCGAGTCCCCTTCTCCATCCGGTACGACTCGACCACTTCTTGTTCTAGCCATCTTACTAATCATAAGATGTCAACCAATTAGAACCCAATTATTCGACTAAATAGTCACATAAGATATAAGAAAAGCTCGATTTAAAAACAATTCCCTTAATGGTCAACCCTAATTCTCAAAGGTCAACCTAACCTCCTAGAGAACATAATGTCCCAAAGCCAAGTCTAAGTCTAGGGTGGGCGAACCAACATAATTCACTTAGATTAAAGCTCTGATACCAAGTTGTAACACACCAATTTTTCAAAACAATTTAAACTTTTAAATAAATAAGTTCAACATCCAAAAATCCATAATATCCAAAAACATGGTTTAACTAAAACATTTGGAATGATCAATAAGTATCAAAACTCGGTGTTACAATAATATCAAAACTATAGCCTTAGGGAATAAAATGGTACACCGAGCTAATCACTTCCAAATGCTAACTACGGGCCGCCTATTCCTTAGCTCCCGAACCTGAGTACATAGCCAAAAATAAACGTAGTACGTGAGACAAAATTGTCTCGTGAGAAACATGGGTTTTAGATCCAGTTAGAAAATATTTGCAATAAAATAATAATTAAATAATTATCAAATTGCACATAGTCAAGCATACTCTAAGGCTTGCCATAAGCCCAACACATACGTAACGTGCCTCCCCGAAACAACTCCCCTGATATGGGTTATCTAGGTAAACTCCCTCATTTCCGGGTTAACTATTTCTCCCCCGATTTTCGGGTTATCTCAAACTCCCCCGCTTTCCGGGTTATCTATTTCTCGACACACTACCTTTGCAGAGAGTGGTACCACCCCAAGTAGGTGTCACTAACTCCCCCAACTTGTGTGGGTTGTCTAGGATCCAATTGATTAGCTACCACATACAAATCATCAACTTGAGCAAATGCTCCAAATCATAACTCATATCATACTAGTGGGAACTAACAAATCAACTAACAATTCAATTCAATTCATACTTGTATCAATTCAATCTTTTTCTTTATTAAAACAATTATCTAATAAAGAATCTTATAAAACATTTAAATCTATAAACATGGTTTACTATGTACTCAGAAAAGATCACATGTACTCACCTTAGCAATGCTTATCCAAAGATTGTGTTAATCCACACAAGGCTTACTTCTTAATCAAAGAAGTACTTCCAACACAAGGTCTTCTTGACCTAACATCAATATCATCACAAATACTAGTTACTATCCATAACTAACCACTAATCAAACCACAATAATCTTCCTAACCACCAAGTTCATCAAAATTGGTGGAATCACAAACCCTAGTCCAAGATTTCCATCCATAAATCCCGAATCCAACTTGTACATAATGAATACAAGCTTACAATGAGTGTTCTACACTCAGGTTTGGTCATCTTCCCCAAATATGACATGGTCGGTCATCTCAACCACCATTAATGCCCAAGAAAAGCTTGAAATACCAAAGAGATGCATAAACTAACAAAGATTCTTACCTTAGATCGATAATCTCCAAGGAATACGAAGATTTGAGCTCAAGAACTCCAATAATCGTGCACTCCTTTCAAAAAAATGGCTGGTAGGTTGTAGGGGTGTAGGTGTCCAAACCGTAGCCCCAAAACTCTCTTTTATACCGATCGCGAGGTTCGCGATCGCGAACTCGAGTTCGCGTCGCGAACTTCCCCTGTCGTGAACAATCTCGAGGTCGTGAACGGGTCGTGAACTCCGATCATCAAAAACCCAAATTCTCTGTTCCATCCTCGCGATCGCGAACCATAGTTCGCGTCGCGAACTCCCCTAGGCAACTGGGCTGCAACTTTTCTTGGCTAATTTATCCTGGTTTCGACCTTAACCATATCAAACGGTGTTCGAATGACACGAAACCAGTTCCCACGTCTTTTAAATAATTTATCCATATTTATCATATTTTTATACAATTTATTTATTTACAAATTCGGGTCGTTACATATGCTATATCTTCAAGCGACCTGAAAAACAATGTTAAAAATTAATTAGAAATGAATAACTATAACTTAAAGATATCAAAAATAAATTAATTTATGTGTAACAAAAGAAAATATAATAAAAAGAGGATAAGTTAAATTTTTTGTTTTATTATGTTTAATTTTCTTTAAAAAAAACTTTTTTATTGAAAATGAATAAAATTGATGCTTTGTACAAATATACCTTTGGTAGTCAAATTAAATTATATTTTTGTTGCTAGTTTAGGTTTTTAGATGGTTAGGGTTTAGGTGTAACGAACCGAAATTCTTATCGAATAAAATTATGGAAAATTTATTATAAATAAGGATAAATTATTTAAAAGACGTGGGAATTGGTTTCGTGTCATTTGGACATCATTTGATATATATATGAGCTTGATAAAGTCGAAACCGGGTTGAAAAGAATAACAAAAAGTGCAGCCTAGGCTACCAGGTAAAGATAGCGGCGCTATCTGGGAGATAGCGGCGCTATCTGGTGCAATATGGGAACAGCGAACCGAAATAGCGATTGGGGCAACGCGAAATCAAGATCGCGTCGGAGATCACGACGCGAACTCCCGACGCAAAGTAACGCGGGTTACAAGATAGCGTCGCGAAAGTGGAGATAGCGACGCGATTTATGTCTGTGCAGCATAAAAATCGGGATTTTAGGGCTTTTGCTCATTTTCTCTCCACTCCAAAGGTGCAGCCGATTTTGGGAGAAGATGAGGGCTATTTTGGGTGTTCTTGAGCATAGAACACCATCATTCTTGAAGATATTCAAACCTTGTTAAAGATCTAAGGTGTTTTCATCTCTTACTTAGTTTTGTAAACTTGATTTGGGGGAATTGTGAGTGTGGGGTTTGTGTGTTGGAGATCTTGTTAAAGATATCAATGGAGGGTGTAAAACACCCATATAAAGTGTGTAGACTTCGAGTTTGTATCAGATCTGTGATTTGTAGTTAGTCACCATGAACTAGGGTTTATGGATTTCCACCAAGTTGGTGAAATTGGTGGTAGGGCTTGATTAGGTTGATGTTAGTTGATGTCTAGTTATGGATGATAACTAGAAATGTGATGATTATGTTGATAGGTTCCAAGGACCTAAAAGTTGGAGACATTCCAAAGGCGGGAAGCAAGGATTTGTGTTGATAAACACGACATGGATTTAGCTATTGCTAAGGTGAGTACATGAGACTTTTAAACTGAGTACATAGCAAATAGTTTTGAAAATACATATGATATTTTATGGGTCTTTATTAATAAATATTTTGATAAAGATAGTGACTGAAAATGTATGAAAGTATGTAGAATGTGATACTAGTATATGTCTAGTATGATTGATGAATTTGAAGGAAAATATGATAAATTAAAGTAATTATGGAATCTATGTTAATGAAGCAAATAACGAAGTAATTGATTAAAAGAATGTATACTGAGCCTTTATTATAGATATGTATTAGTAAAGCAACTGGGAATGATTTTATAGTGATGAGTATCTATTGGTAAGATTTACTAATAAAAGTAAAGAACGAATATATATGAAAATGAATATGATGAGACTAGTAATAATTGTGTATTATAGTCAACGGAGAGATAACAGTATTATGATATCGATAAAATAAGAAACGTATCTTATGAAGTGAGTAGAAATGGGTTCATAGATGTGGATATAGTTGTGGGTTGCTTATGATCGAGTCCATGGGACTATACAGGTACGTTCACACTATGGTGAACCAGTTATATATAGTTATTATTAGAAAACTAACTGGTTTGATGATTGACGTGATAGCCAAGGGCTTAGATGGAATAACTTGATAAGTAATGATGAGTGATAGTGTGGGGGTGATGCGGGGGATCCCCGGTCACTTTGGATGAGGCTGTTGGGCGTCGACCCATAGTCCGTCATCATATAGGAGTCTTGCTAACTGGAGGAAGGTCCGGCGAGTAAGGCAGGTATCGGTAGATTGGGCGATTCCCTCTTGCTGTTATCTTGAGCAATGCGGGGGATCCCCGGTATGTTTCTAGTATGTATATGTTTATGTACTAGATATGGTTGAAGCTTATTAATGCGGGAGATCCTCGGTTAATAAGTTAATGTGGTTCTAGCTAGTTCGGGGACAACCCAATAGTTAGATATGATTGCTAGAAGAGCAGAAATTGATAGGGTCACAATAGGGTGACTAGACGGTATTGATGAAGTTTACATATATGTGTTTATATATTTATGAAACGATTATTATTATTATTTGGGTCTAAAACCCATGTATCTCACGAGACTATTTTGTCTCACGTACTACGTTTGCTTTGTGGCTGTATACTCTGATAAAGGTTTTAAAGTTTTTGTCAAACTGTATTTTTGGACAACAGGATGAATGTTGGAAATTGTATTTTAAATGTTTTAAACGATGTTATAAAAATATGGGTGTTACAACTTGGTATCAGAGCTATAGTTTAAGTGAATTAGGTTGGATGTCCATCCTAGTCTTAGACTCTAGCAATAGGAATGTAAGATTCCTTGAGATCGATAGGTTGACCTTGAGACTTTATGTTAAGTTTAGGGTTGAACCTAGGAGACCTATAGAAGTTGTTATGAAATGTGCAATGTTAGTCTTTTGAGACCGTAGGGCATTTGTAGGATAGGGTCGACCCCTATGTGGAATGCTGTGTTTTGATCTAATTATGTTGTTTTCGACTGTCAAATCGACCATTTGGATCTTTTAGTCAGATACGTTGGTATGGCGAAGGAATGAATGTGAAAAGTGGACGAGCTCCACTAAATTGGGAAGAGTCGTGAATGAGAATATGAACCAGATTTTGGTTAATCGTATGAATGGGGGTGGATGGAATGATTCCAATACCCGTATGGAGGAGGAGTCATCGAATGATGAAGCCCGTAGTGGGGAGTATCTACATAAAAAGGTAGCAAGACGTAATCGGAAGAAATGGAATGAGGTTGTATAAAGCCTTCATAGCGTGTAAAACCGTTGTGTAATTCGGGAGTTCTGAGCCGGAGGTCACGATTGGGTGGATTCGGTGGATTGAGCAAGTGCTAGAGAGTAGCAGACGAAGGAAGAAAGATATGGTGACTTTAGCATCACCATTATTGGAGGATGAGGTGTTGGCACGGTGGAATGTGTTGTATGAAACTTTGGGAAAGAGAGCACGGTATAAGATGTTGTGAAAGGAACTCCCGAGTGAGTTGAAAGGGAAGTCTGCCCGGAAGAATATCTAGAGGGGGGGGGGGGGGTTCATGATACAACCTCGGAAATCTTAAGTAAAAGGGATGCTATGTGATTACGGTTTAATTGTTTGATTGTTGCACGAATTGGTGCCTATAGAAATGGGAAATGAGTCATGTGATGTGGAGATTTATTTTGGGAATAGTCTTCTCGGTTAGTTATGTGTATGGAAATATGTATTGGAAAGGATTATAGACAAGTGTGTCGCATGTAGTAGGGGTATAAGGGTTGATGCTATTATGTAGTATCAAAGGACGAACCATGAGGATGGTAAATGTGTTTCAACAAAAAGATAGTAGTACAAATAAGTACTAAGTCTTGGTAAGAAATGTTAGCGTGGAGGGGAATCCTAGAAACAGAAACCTTGGAAAATGGAATTTGGATGTCCGGCGGGAATCCAGATAATTAATGTAATATGATTATACGTGAACAGTAAAGGAAAGAATGACTAAGGTATAGTGATGCCTTAGAAGTCATAAATGGAAAATATATGGAAAAGAATAAGTATCGAGAATGACGAATTTCGATTGTTGAAAACCGTTGAGTAAAAATTGGCATATAGCGATAACAAATTTTGTGACATGGTTGATAGATTCGATATTAAGGGTAAGAAAACAATTGTTGGTAATATGTTATAGTAATGGTATGACGGTATATGACATGGGGTAGTGTGAGACTATGGTTGGGAAAGGAATATTTCTAAGTCTCGCGATGTATAAAGAGTGGAACATGGAATGTTGGGCTATTTGGTGCTAAGTCATGGGTTGTAAATGTAGACCGGAGTCGATTGGTTGACTCAAAGATGACCGGGTTGGTTGGTGAATTATGGTTAATGGAATGGAGTGGTAGTTACTCCGGTGGTGACAAAAGATTTGGGAATTGTGTAATAAGGAAATGAACCGGTTAAGAGTGGTTAATGCGTAAGTGAAACGGTAAATAGCAATTGGAGATGTTATTAGTGTACCCACGGGGTACAATGCATGTGAACTATGTAATGGCCATCAGAGGCATATAGCAATGGAAAGGTAATGATAATGTGATATTATGAGAAATGTGCTAGATTGTTTGATGAATAAATCGACAATTGAATGTGTAAGCTGGTAGTGAAGTTATGTGATGTGAAAAGAGGTATACTAGTACGGTACCTAAGATCAATAGAATGAGGAAGAGATGATGTGGTAGTTCGGGGGATCCCCGGCAACTTTGATGTTTGGGGGGGGGTGGAATCGGTTGGGCGAATCCCAATGGTTCCATTCCGTGATTAGAGATGTTCCAATCACTATGACAGTTTGGATCTTGATGGATTGGAGGCTTTCCGATCATCTCGATAAAATAAGTTAATGTATGAATTGTTGTGTCAGTATAATAATGTTTATATATATATATATATATATATATATATATATATATATATATATATATATATATATATATATATATATATATATATATATAGTGCCAAATTCAGAGCAGAACCGTTTAAAGCTGCAGAACCGCAGAACCATCCTAACATCTAATGTTTTCTATGTTATACATAAGGTGTACATTTTCATACACGTTGTAACACATTTATACATTCAATGTTTCCAATTTTTTATACACATAATATATAAATATATTTATATATTATTTTTATAAAAAATTAGAAACATTGGATGTTAGGATGGTTGCAGCGTGTATGCAAATTTACAACCTATGTATAACACAGAAAACATTGGATTTTAGAATGGTTCTGCGGTTCTGCACCTTTAAACGGTTCTGCGCTGAATCGCACCCTATATATATATATATATATATATATATATATATATATATATATATATATATATATATATATATATATATATATATATATATATATATATATATATATATATATATATATATATATATATATATATATATATATATATATATATAAGTGAGATCGAGTGAGGACTCTTTTTCCTGTGAGGCCTGCGAGGACAAATCTCGATTGTTGATCTCAAATATATGTGGCTTAGATTTGCTGGGTTTTTTTTAAATTCATAATGACATTTTTGTAAATATTATAGATACTTTTCAATTTTTCTTATAAAGGGTAAATTATTTAGGGGCTTTTTGGTCTTAAGAAAAAATGAAAGTCACTTACAAGAACCCCCCACTCGCCTGGAAATAGAGTACACACTCGCGCCACATGTTGTCACCTAATTGGTTGGATTATATTTTTTTTCCACCCACTTGTATTTTTTGGCCATAACTTTTTTTTTTCTTTGAAAAAAACATTTTCTGAAAAAACCAAAGTTCTTAAAATTAAATTCTCTACAAAATGAGCATAGACATGAAAATTTGAAAAAAAAAAAATATTTTTAAATTTTTTAAAATTTGAATCATTTTGTTATTTTTGGATCATTTTGCTAATTTTGGATCATTTTGTTAGACAATGTGTTACTTTAAATTATTGATTCTTTTTACAAATGTTATGATTCAAAACTTGTAACAATTCAAAACTTGTAATGATTCAACATTTAATTGAAAATATAACGATCCAAAACTATATTATTTAACATGTATGATTCAAATATAATGACTCAATATTTTTATTAACTCGAATATTTTTATGATTTAAAATGGCAGGACCCAATGATCCAATACATATTTATATGATTCAAAATTATTTGGATCTATGTTAAATTTTGAATCATTTTGAATCATGTTGTTGATTTTGGATCATTTATTTAATTTTGGATCATTTTATAAATTTTGAATCATTGTAAATTTTAGATCATTTTGTTAATTTTAAATCATTGTTAACTTTTGGATCATTTTGTTAAATTTTGATAATTGCTTAATATTTGGATCATTTTAGCTCAGTGTTAATTTTTGGATCATTGTGAAAAAAAAAATCAAATTTTCATGACTATACTCATTTTGTAGAAAATTTAATTTTAAATTTTTTGGCATTTTTAGATTTTTTATTTTACAAATAAAAAAAAGTTATGGGCGAAAAACGAAGTGCGGGGGAAAAAACCCCCCACTTCCAATTATAGGAGGACAAGTGGCAAAAGAAGGAAATGGGGGTTTCGCAAATGACATTTATCCCCTTTTTAAGATGAGTGGGCGAAAATTGTCCTCGCAGTCCTCACCGGGTTTGGAGTCCTCACCGGATCCGGACCCTATATATATATATATATATATATATATATATATATATATATATATATATATATATATATATATATATATATATATATATATATATATATATATATACATAATGAATGTAGGACCATGTGGTTAATGTGTATGGTTATAATTTTATATGATAAATAAGAAGTTGGTTGCTAGTGCGGGATTGCAGTAGGTCATGCATGAGTGGGAGATGCCTACAATTTGTAGAATATGAGAAAGGTGATGCTTTTAGCAAGCAAATTTTGTTGGTAACCAAGATGTGGTAAACTTGTATGAAATTTGGGGAATGTGTTGCGGTAGAGGATCTAATACCGGTAATGGAGAATAAAAGTTATGAAATTGATCGATGTGATACAAAGATGGTTGAAAGAATACTAAGTGATGGTATGAGTGACTAAATGATGGTCAGGAATCGGTAAAGGTCGGTGTGACCTTAAGTAAAGGTGCGACTTTCGGATTATTTGGGGAGAAAAATTGAAAGTTTGGAATACGACGGGAACGATTGTTAAGGAAACAATAATGAGTGGAACCGGAAGGGATAAGTTGTAAATGGTGTCCCGTGAGTACGGAATTTGTTAGTTTCGAAAAGTATGGTTGACTTTATGCAAAAGTCAAGGTTAGTCAACTTGTGATTGGTTGACTTGGTCAAAGATGGGCTTTGACTCTCGTTTTGAATTACTAGTGAACGAAGAGAGCATAAGGTATCGATTGTGTGTATGTGAAAAGGTTAATGGAATAATTAAAAGAGTTATAGTCGGATTGTGCGACTTTGACTCGTTGGGTGTTTAGAGTCGAATTTGGGAATTGAGTATATGATTATTGATGGATCTTAAATTAAAATCGATAGTAAAGGAAAGGATGATCAATGGAACCTTTAGCAAGTAAAGAAATTGTTAAAAAAAAATAGTTGACTTTGTGCTTAAGTCAAAGATTAGACAATGTTGGATTATATCGACTTGGTCGAAGCTAGATTTTGATATTCGTGTGGATCGATTAGATGATTGTAATGATTGGGTCATATAGTTTTTATGTGTATAGCGGGTTTGATTAAAGGATTTAAAGTGTTATGGTCAAATTGTGCAATTTTGACCCGTTTGGGTATTAAAGGCTTAAGATTGATTTTTGACCTGTTCGGGCCTAACGGGGCTAGTGAACGTTTAAATACATATTATTGACTAAATTGGAATGAGAAAGGTTTGATGGTAATAACTACAAGGGAATGAGAATGGAATGCTCGGTCGAATGTGGGTTGAAAATTTTTAGTGATTCCGAGGACGGAATCCTTTTAAGAGGTAGATAGTTGTAACGACCCGAAATTCTTATCGAATAAAATTTTGGAAAATTTATTATAAATAAGGATAAATTATTTAAAAGACGTGGGAATTGGTTTCGTGTCATTTGGACATCGTTTGATATGTATATGAGCTTGATAAAGTCGAAACCGGGTCGAAAAAAATAACAAAAAGTGCAGCCTAGGCTACTAGGTAAAGATAGCGGCGCTATCTGGGAGATAGCGGCGCTATCTGGTGCACTATGGGAACAACGAACCGAAATAGCGATTGGGGCAACGCGAAATCGAGATCGCGTCGGAGATCGCGACGCGAACTCCCGACGCGAATTAACACGGGTTACAAGATAGCGTCACGAAAGTGGAGACAGCGACGTGATTTATGTCTGTGCAACATAAAAATCGGGATTTTAGGGCTTTTGCTCATTTTCCCTCAACTCCAAAGGTGCAGCCGATTTTGGATGTTCTTGAGCATAGAACACCATCATTCTTGAAGATCTTCAAACCTTGTTAAAGATTTAAAGTATTTTCATCTCCTACTTAGTTTTGTAAACTTGATTTGGGGGAATTGTGAGTGTGGGGTTTGTGTGTTGGAGATCTTGTTAAAGATATCAATGGAGGGTGTAAAACACCCATATAAAGTGTGTAGACTTCGAGTCTGTATCAGATCTGTGATTTGTAGTTAGTCACCATGAACTAGGGTTTATGGATTTCCACCAAGTTGATGAAATTGGTGGTAGGGGTTGATTAGGTTGATGTTAGTTGATGTCTAGTTATGGATGATAACTAGAAATGTGATGATTATGTTGATAGGTTGCAAGGACCTAAAAGTTGGAGACATTCCAAAGGCGGGAAGCAAGGATTTGTGTTGATAAACATGACATGGATTTAGCTATTGCTAAGGTGAGTACATGAGACTTTTAAACTGAGTACATAGCAAATAGTTTTGAAAATACATATGATATTTTATGGGTCTTTTAATAAATACTTTGATAAAGATAGTGACTGAAAATGTATGAAAGTATGTAGAATGTGATACTAGTATATGTCTAGTATGATTGATGAATTTGAAGGAAAATATGATAAATTAAAGTAATTATGGAATCTATGTTAATGAACCATAATAATGAAGTAATTGATTAAAAGAATGTATACTGAGCCTTTATTATAGATATGTATTAGTAAAGCAATTGGGAATGATTTTATAGTGATGAGTATCTATTGGTAAGATTTACTAATAAAAGTAAAGAACGAATATATATGAAAATGAATATGATGAGACTAGTAATAATTGTGTATTATAGTCAACGAAGAGATAAAAGTATTATGATATCGATAAAATAAGAAACGTATCTTATGAAGTGAGTAGAAATGGACCTCCTAGGGTTCATAGACGTGGATATAGATGAGGGTTGCTTATGATCGAGTCCATGGGACTATACAGGTACGTTCACACTATGGTGAACCAGTTATATATAGTTATTATTAGACAACTAACTTGTTTGATGATTGACGTGATAGCCAAGGGCTTAGATGGAATAACTTGATGAGTTATGATGAGTGATAGTGTGGGGGTGATGCGGGGGATCCCCGGTCACTTTGGATGAGGCTGATTGGGCGTCGACCCATAGTCCGTCATTAGATAGGAGTCTTGCTAACTGGAGGGAGGTCCGACGAGTAAGGCAGGTATCGCTAGATTGGGCGATTCCCTCTTGCCGTTATCTTGAGCAATGCGGGGGATCCCCGGTATGTTTCTAGTATGTATATGTTTATGTACTAGATATGGTTGAAGCTTATTAATGCGGGGGATCCCCGGTTAATAAGTTAATGTGGTTCTAGCTAGTTCGGGGACAACCCGATAGTTAGATATGATTGCTAGAAGAGCAGAAATCGATAGGGTCACAATAGGGTGACTAGACGGTATTGATGAAGTATACATATATGTGTTTATATATTTATAAAACGATTATTATTATTATTTTGGTCTAAAACCCATGTATCTCACGAGACTATTTTGTCTCACGTACTACGTTTGTTTTGTGGCTGTGTACTCAGGTACAGGTTTGAAAGGATAGAAGGTTGCACTAGAGGTAGCCTAGAGATGTTTAGCTCGGGAGCTCTTAGGTAGATCCCGTTTGCTTATGGTTTTGATATACTTGGTGACACCGTATTTTTGTATACTCTGATAAAAGTTTTAAAGTTTTTGTCAAACTGTATTTTTGGACAACAGGATGAATGTTGAAAATTGTATTTTAAATGTTTTTAACGATGTTATAAAAATACGAGTGTTACATTAGGGTTACCATAACTTGAGTGAAACTTGTATGCAATTAAACTTAAGTAAATCTTATTATATGGGTACATTAATTAGCACAAATTAAAACACTCAGCCTAGCTTATTGTATAACTTGTTACCTGCAACTTCACATCAAATAATTATCATGAAAACTAAATACAAACTTTGTCAATATTCCCAACCTTTGTAATATCCGCCTCCTCATCAACCTACTCAAAAAGGATTCAAGAATGAAGATTAATGATGCGTAACAAAAAAAATTTAATTAAAAAATGAAATTAATACTATTTTTGTAGCATTTTTTTCTAAAACCCTTACACATGAAACCATTTGAACCTCTTCTTTATTTAGCTTTTCATACTAAGCATTATTCACCTTTTTGGCCACACTCAGCTTATTATTGATATAATGAAAATCATAGTATTAGACATTAAGAAATATGTTAGAATCAAATACATTAAGAAATAAAGAAAAATATAAAAACTCGATTCAAGATTGTTAATTACATAAAAAGCCACCACGTACTCAACTGATGCTTTCCATTGATCTGCAACGAAACCATAAAATTAGCGAAAATATCAGAAATAACAACCACAGTTCCGGTAAATATAATGATTCAATAAATAATATTTCAATTATCATCATCACCACCACCGTTGTAGCTGGCAACATCGTAGCAACTATCATCGGAATTCACATCTTTTAGAACGCCACAGTATCACTACTACTATTACAACTTTCACTTGTCAAACACAAATCATGATCGTGGTTACGACACTCCTTCCTACAATCGGTCTCGCGGCGTAGCAAACACCACCAGTATGTACTCCTCCGCTATGTAGAGCCTTGTCTACGTAATTAAGTATTTAAGTATCAACACACTTTGGTATTTAAGTATTAAGTATTTAATACGAAACGTACAAAACGTTTTGAAAATAAAGTCTCCACACCCTTTGGTATTTAAGTCACACAAAACGTACAAAACGTTTTGATTATAAAGTTTATACAATTTTAAGATGACTAGCAGGGTATCCGTGCAATGCGGCGGTGGATACCACGTAACTATCTTTTCTGGCGGATCAAACATGTATTGGAACACTTGAAATCATGGTGAGAAACTCAAAACGTGGCAATGAATCAGGCAAAAAATGGTTTTGGGGAAAACCCGAATGCAAGATGCAGTTTAAGGTGAGCAAGATATATAGGAGCGGCTGCGTAAATTAAAACCCAAGTAGCTGAGTAGCCAAGTGGTTATCGGTGTTGCATGATATCATACACGTCCCGAGTTCGAATACTGACATGTCTATTTTAATTTTGATTCCGAAAAATTAAGACTTTCCAAAATAGGAAAGGAAGATTAAGATCTTCTAATATTAGTAGGCTTAAATGCTTTAATATTAGTATAGATATTGTCTATACAATTTTTTTTTGAATTTAAATGAATTAAATCCAACCTTTAAACCATGAAATTAAATTCAACATTATGACATGAAATTATGGGAATTGATTTGTTAAAGGCAAATTTTAACAGATCTAAGGCAAATTTAATTTTATGACATTTATACCCTTATAAATTTTTTACTTTTTTAATCCTAATCCAACCTTCATCATGTATGCCGCCCAAAAAAGTTTCGTAGTGTGACACTAATTCTTTACCTGTTCTGCCGTCATTAATTTGTCAAGTTCGACAACAAAAATTGAAGACTTCTTGAATCGAATACAGTTGAATTATATAAATATTTGTAATTTGACAATTTATAATAATACTGCGTCATATTTGGAGAAAAAATATATTCACAAACCTTTATGAAACAAAAGTAAACATGGTGGTGGTTGTTTCATCGGTCAATGGCGGCAGAACAGGCAGCGACACGAGTTTGCCGCAGCAGATTATAGGTCGAAACTTTTTTTTTTTTTGGGTGGACGATTAGGGTTAAAAAAGGATAAAATTGTATAAATGTTAAATAAATTAATTTGTCTTAGATGTATTAAAACTTGCCTTTAACAAATCAGTTCCCTGAAATTATAGTTTCCATCTTTCGTAATTGGGCGGTTTTTTTAAATACACATGGTTATCTAACATTAAATACACAGGGTAATTAATAGTACATCGAGATTGAAACTCGTTTTTTATGTTATATAGATATAGAATATAGATATAGATTCTTAATATCATATTTTTTATATATACTTGGTCAATTAATTTGTTTATTGTTATTTTTTTACAGATATTATACATAAAGATTATATGAAAAAGTCTAATTCCACCACTCATCAAACTCTGGATAACAATAAAGAAAAAAAATAGGAAAAAGAAAAATCACAGTAGAAAACAATGAGAATCATTCAGAAAACATTAAACGCATCATAGTAGAAGTTTTATTTCGTCTTTAAAATTCATACTTCCCCCGATTCAAAATAAGTGATACACTTGGGGTTTCACGGTTTTTGAAAAAAAATTATAATGATGATTAAATTAGATTAATTGGATGATTAGTGGGGAATGAGTCCTAGTACACCTTTTAAATAAAGTAAGGTTAATGATGTTTAAAAGTAAAAAGTATGGGTAAATGGGTCATTTCACTTTGTTAAAGTAGATAGTTAGTGGGTGTGGGTCTCATTTTTTACAAAATAAGGTAACTTTTCAAAATATATCACTTATTTTGAATCACCCCAAAAAAGAAAGTGTATCACTTATTTTGAATCGGAGGAAGTATAACATTTATTGATATATCAAAAATTTGTTTCTAATTATTAGAATTATGTATTGCTATATTATTTAAACAATGACAATATTTTGTTATTTTCTTACATATCTCTTGAAGCTTGTCCGCTCATTCGGGTGGACTTTTAGCTAGTAATCTTATAATCTAGTTGTCAAACTTTAAAATACAAACAAACGAAGTGAAATACTCCCTCCGTCCCTAAATAAAGTTCTCATTTCACCTTCAAGTTTTGTCCCTAAATAAAGTTCTCATTTTCTAAAACTTAAGGGACCCACTTAATATAATAATATTATTACCAATACTTTCACCACTAACTATCTCTTAAAACACTTTCTCTCTCCAATCAAACCTTATATTTTATTCAAAAGTAATACCAAATACCCCACCACTAACTATCTCCTAAAATGTTGTGCCCAACACAAATGGGAACTTTATTTAGGGACGGAGGGAGTATAAAATTTGGAATGGTCAAAGGTAGAGGTGGACGATAGTAGTGGGACATTTGCATGATTTAAATTTGAGTAAATTACAATTTTTGTCCATGTGGTTTGCTCGATTCTGCGTTTTTGTCCCTGTGCTTTTTTTTTCTTTTTTTTTGTCCCTGAGGTATGCAAAATTTCATTTTTTTGTCCTTCCGTCCACCTTCCGTCTCTTTTTTGCCGTTAAAGCCCTCATGTGCCAAACATGTGAGAGTATTTTGGACTTTTTTCCATTTTCTTTTTTCTTTTCATTTATTTCTTTCTCCCCCATCTTCATCATCTTCTACGTATCATCATCAGACAATCATCTTCTTTTTTCTAAGAAAACATTAACACCAAATCACTTCTCTGTAAAATCATCACAATCAAATCACCTCAAACAAAACCCCCAATTCTTCAAACCATCCTCTTCAAACAAAACCCCTAATTTCTTCCAACCATCTTCTTCAAACAAAAACCCTAATTTCTTCAAACCACTTTCTTCAAACAAATTATGAGAAATCCGACGGTGATACAGATCTAGGGTTCAAATTCGTGAACAAGAGTAGCTCCAAATCTTCTTGTTTTTGCAGATCTGGATCTTTGGCTTGTGAACAAGAGTAGCTCCAAACCCGACGGTGATGCAGGTAGTTGCAGGTGATGTTGTTGTTGTCTTCTTTAAATTCCAAAAGATAACACCCACCATAAGAAAAAAAGAATCAAACAACTTTATGTTAAAGATGGGGGAAATGGATGCAGCTTTTCGTGATTCAAATCTCAAAGGCCCATTATGGGATAATGTTTCCAGGTAATTTAAAAATAAAATCCCCCATTTTCCGATTTAAAATTCGGCTAATTTTCCGGCGAGATCTATGAATCAAAATTTCCAATGAATTGACCTAAAAGTTCAACGTTTTGTGAATGGACTCCACTGAATCCAAAATTTCAATGTTTTCATTAGATTTTATGCAAAAAAATTGCCATTAAGAATCCAATTCACTAGAAAACGCGAACCATAATTCATATTCTGTCAAATATGTTCGAATGACATATTTAATTTAGAAAAAAGAAGATGATTATTTGATGATGATATGTAGAAGATGATGAAGATGGGGGGGAAAGAAATAAATGAAAAGAAAAAAGAAAATGGGAAAAGGTCCAAAATACCCTCACATGTTTGGCACATGAGGGCTTTAACGGCTAAAAAGAGACGGAAGGTGGACGGAAGGACAAAAGAACGGAATTTTTCATACCTCAGGGACAGAAAAACAGAAAAAAAAAACACAAGGATAAAAACGCAGAATCGGACAAACCACAGGGACAAAAATTGTAATTTACTCTTTAAATTTTATAGGAAACGGATAAAACCCCTAATCTACCGCTACATTATTACATAATCGATAACCACTTAGAGTTATAAAGAATTAGGTTATAGCATGCGAACAATTACGGATTGTCACTTGTCATGTTGAAAGTTAATAATATGTAATACAAATTTTTTTGCTAAATACGTGATGATTACAATGACGTAACAAAATACAAACTGGAATTAGAAAAATATTAAAAAAATGTATTGTAAAAACAAAGCAAAGCCTTTAACAACGTAATAAAATTTATTTATATGATACATTTGCCAAAGACAAATGTTATTCATCTACAATAGATGGATAGTAAGTTTTTTTTTAATAATAATGAACGTATTATTTTTGAATTAAAGGTAAAGCATCCTAAACATTAATAAAGCATATTAACCAATTACAAACAGAAAATCGTATAAACAGAGTTGAGGATGTTCACATGCATCATGATTTTGGTGGGAAATTTTTTCCAGAGAATCCTATAGAGAAACATAAATTGTAGACAGAGAAAGAAAAGGGTGGGAATTAGAGAAAATTAAAAAGAAAATCGTTAGATGAAGAGAGCGAAGGAAATAAAGAAATAAAGAACAATTATAGGCATGAACTTGTTGCTCGCCGGAGGAGGAGCTCGCCGGAGATGACTCGCCTGAGATAAAGAGGACACCATTAACTTCGAATCGGTAACGAGAGAGTGAGAGATAGAGAGAGTGAAAGGAGTCTCACCTGAGGAGGCGGAGGAAGCCGACGACGGAGGCAGGGGAAGCCGGCGACTGAGGCAGAAGAAGGTGTCGATTATGCGTAAGAACTGTATCTGTGTTGGCTTCATTGGTATTGTGGGTTTTGTTTTAGAGAAAGTAAGATTGGGTTTTACTTTTTAGAGAGAGAAAGTGAATTGATAATGTTGTTTCGTACACAAGAATAAGTTAACAAATGGTGTTAGACTGTTGACCACATGCCTACTGATATGAAGGTGGAGTTTTTTTTTTAAAAGTGGGTTGAATTTTAAGAGTGTTTGTAAAAATGGGTTGATTTTAATTTCTTTTACAAAAATGGGTTGTGTTTTTGTGGGACCATATAAATAAAGTTTACACATTACCCCCCTTTTGTTTTTTTTCACTTTAAGCCCCTCAACTGATATTTTGATTCAGCCATCTTACTACATTTGAGATTTTGAGGTGATATAGGCCAGGTATTTGAAAACTTTGGTCTTAGTAATTAAATTGATTATTTAATCTATACAAATATATAATATGTTATTTTACTTGTTATAAGAATGAATATGACGAGATGAATTTTATCACTAAAATTGGGAATTATGGTTGGCGGACTTACACCTTTTCGCTCCACAACAAACTACGGGAGGGAATACGTCGGCAAAATATGTGAATTCGATATTTCCGGTGATGGGTTACAAACATATGTTATTGTGACGTTTGGCAATTAAAAGATAAAAATCAACTAAATAAGAAAGTAATTTAAATTTCCGATGATGGGTTACAAACATTTGTTATTGTGACATTTGGCAGTTAAAAGATAAAAAACAACTACACAAGAAAGTAATTTAAATTTACATGTAAATATCATTACATTTACTATTACATAACATTATTCCTAGAAGTTCACTATAAGCATTGGGTGACATCAGTGTCGCTCCAATCAATTTTTGGGTCCTAGGCAAAATTTTATAAAGGGTCCCTCTAAAATGTTTTCAAATAAGTAAAAAAATATTCCGAAAAATTAAAAGTGTATATCTCCTAACTAGTAGTTGTAACGACCCGAAATTTATAGATAAATAAATTTTATAAAAATATGATAAATAAGGATAAATCATTTAAAAAGCGTAGGAATTGGTTTCGTGTCATTTGGACACCGTATGAGAAAGTTATGGACGAAACCGTGTCGAAGCAAAGGTCGAAAAGTGCAGCCTGAGCTGCACAGCCAAAGATAGCGACGCGATTTTTAGATAGCGACGCGATTTTTGGCTGATTTCCACAGAAAGCCGAAATAGTGAAGCCTTGGATCGCGATTTTGGATCGCGGGCATAAAATAGCGACGCTATCTATAGATAGCGGCGCGATTTTGCTGTCTGTTCAGCATTAAAGTCGGGAAATGCTCAATTATTGCAGACCAAAAGCTCTAGTTTCTCTCCCAGCGACCTTGTATACGTTTTTGAGTGGAAAACACCATTTGGAGCCGATTTCTTCATCAAATCTTGTGATTCTTCACTCCTAGTTGAAGATTAAAGGCTTTTGGTGAAGCCTTGGAAAGTTGATTGATTGTTGGAGCAAGGAAACTGACGTAAAGAATACGGTTGGAGCACTTTATTGCTAAGGTGAGTACATGAGACTTTTAAACTGGGTACATAGCAATTAATTTTGAAAGTACATATGATATTGTATCAGTCTTTATTAACAAATATTTTGATAAAGATAGTAGTTGAGAATGTATGAAAGTACGTAGAATGTGATACTAGAATGTGTCTAGTATGATTGATGAATTTGAAGTAAATTATGATAGATTCAAGTATGTTGGAATCTATGTTAATGAACAATAATAATGAAGTAATTGATTAAGAGAATGTATACGGAGCCTTTATTAATAAATATGTATTAGTAAAACAATTGGGAATGATTTTATAGTAATGAGTACCTATTGGTAAGATATACTAATAAAAGTAAAGAACGAGTATATATGAGAAAGAATATGATGTGACTAGTAATAATTGTCTATTATAGTCAAGGAAGAGATAAAAGTATTATGTTATCAATAAATAAGAAATGTATCTTATGTATAAAGTAAGCATGGACCTCATAGGGTTCATAGATGTAGAAGTAACTGTGGTTGCTTATGATCGGGTCCATGGGACCATACAGGTACGTTCACACTGTGATGAACTAATTATATGTCGTTAGTATTAGATGACTAACTTGTTTGATGATTGATGTGGTAGCCAAGGGCTTTGATTGGAATAACTGATGAGTTATGGTAAGAACGAGATGAGGTGATGCTAGTTAGTTCGGGGGCAACCCGATAACTAGACATGGTAGTGCTTCTAGCTAGTTCAGGGGCAACCCGATAGTTAGATAGGATAGTGCTGCTAGTTAGTTCGGGGGCAACCCGATAACTAGACATGGTAGTGCTTCTAGCTAGTTCGGGGGCAACCCGATAGTTAGATAGGATAGTGCTGCTAGTTAGTTCGGGGGCAACCCGATAACTAGACATGGTAGTGCTTCTAGCTAGTTCGGGGGCAACCCGATAGTTAGATAGGATAGCGCTTCTAGCTAGTTCGGGGGCAACCCGATAGTTAGATATGCTTGTGATTCTAGTTAGTTCGGGGGCAACCCGATAACTAGATATATATATATTGGAGTTCTAGCTAGTTCGGGGGCAACCCGATAGTTAGATATGTTGAGATCCTAGTTAGTTCGGGGGCAACCCGATAACTAGATATGATTGCTAGGAAAGCATTGGAACGATAGGGTCACTATAGGGTGGCTAGCTTGTAATGATGTAGTATATGTATATATATATGTTCATATACATCTATTTATGAAACGACTATTATTGTTATTTGGGTCTAAAACCCATGTATCTCACGAGACTATTTTGTCTCACGTACTATGTTTGTTTATGGCTGTGTACTCAGGTACAGGTTTGAAGTGATAGAAGGTTGCACTAGAAGTGGCCTAGAGATGTTTAGCTCGGGAGCTATTAGGTAGATCCCGTTGCCTATGGTTTTGATATACTTGGTGACACCGTATTTTTGTAAACTCTGATATAGGTTTTGAAGTTTTTGTTAAATTGTATTTTGGACAATATGTCAAATATTGGAAAAATGTATTTTAAATGATTTAAACGTTGTTTTAAAAATACGGGTGTTACAACTTGGTATCAGAGCTATAGTTTAAGTGAATTAGGTTGGATGTCCATCCTAGTCTTAGACTGTAGCAATAGGAATGTAAGATTCCTTGAGATCGATAGGTTGACCTTGAGACTTTATGATAAGTTTAGGGTTGAACCTAGGGGACCTATAGAAGTTGTTATGAAATGTGCAATGTGAAGTCCTTTGAGACCGTAGGGCATTGGTAAGATAGGGTCGACCCCTATGAGAAATGCCATAATTTGATCTAACTGTGTTGTTTTCAACTGTTGAGTTGACCGTTTGAATCTTGCTGGTTGGATATGTTAGTATGGCGAAAGAATAAATGTGAAAAGTGGACGAACTCCACTAAATGGGAAAGAGTTACGAATGAGGGTGGGTGGAATGATTCCAATACCCATATGAAGGAAGAATAATCGAATGGTGAGTCCCGTAGTGGGAAGTGTCTACAAAAAAAGGTAGCAAAACATAGTCGGAAGAAATGGAAGGAAGTTGTGTAAGACTTTCATAGTGTGTAAAACTGTTGTGTAATTCGGAAGTTTTGAACCGAAGGTCACGATGTGGTGGAATCGGTAGAGTTGGCAAGTGCTAAAGAGTAGCAAATGAAGGAAGAACAATATGGCGACTTTGACGTCAACATTATTGAAGGATGAGGTGTTGACACGGTGGAATGTGTTGTATGAAACTTTGTGAAGGAGAGCACGATACAAGAGGTTGTGAAATGAACTCTCGAGGGAGTTGGAAAGGGGAGTTGACCCGGAAGGGCCACCTCGGAGATCTTGGGTAAAAAGAATGATTTGAGATTATGACGTAGTTGTTGTTGTTGTTGCACGAATTGGTGCCTATAGAAATTGTAGATAAGTTGTATGACGTGGGGGTAAAATTCGGGAATAGTCTTCCCGGTTAGTATGTGTATAGAAATCATACATTGGAAATGATTATGGGCCGGTGTGTCGCATTTAGTAAAGATATATGGGTTGATGCTACTATGTAGTGTCAAATGGGGAACCATGAGAATGGTAGATGTTGTCAACAAAAGAATGATAGTGTAATGAAGTACTAAGTCTTGGTAAGGATTGTTAGTTGGATGAGAATTATAGAAATAGAAGCTTTGGAAAATGGGACTTTGATATTCGGCAGGAATCCGAATACGCAATGTAATGTTATTATACGTGAACGGTAAAGGAAAGAATGACTAAGGTATAGTGATACTTAGAAATTATAAATGGAAAAATATGTGGAAAAGAATAAATGTCGGGAACGACGGATTTTGATTGTTGAATGTGATTGGGTAAAAAGTTGGCATAAAGCCATGTCAAGTTTTGTGACAACAATGATGAATTCGATATCAAGGGTGAGAAAACATTATGGGTTACATGTTATAGTAATGGCATGACAGTATATGACATGGAGTAGTGTGAAACTACGGTTGGAAAATAAGTGTTTCAAGTATCGCGATGTATAAAGACGAGAGTATGGAAAGTTGGGCCAATGTGTGCCAAATTATGGGTTACAAATGTGGACCGGAGTCGATTGGTCGACTTAAGATGACCGGGTTGACCGGTGAACTATGGTTGAAGGAATAGATTGATGGTTACCCCGGTGGTGACAAAGGATTTGGAAAGTTGATTAATAGGGAAATGAACCGTTTAAGGGTGATTAGTGTGTGAGTGAGACGGTAAATGGGAATCGGGAATTTTATTGGTTACCCGCGAGGTACAATGTTTGTGCATTATGTGATGGCCTTGAAGGCATGTGATAATGAAAAAGGTAATGATATATGAAACGTGTTAAGTAGTATGTCCAACGAGAAATGTGTGAAAATGAAAGAAAATGATAACGTGATGTTATGAGAAATGTGCTAAATTGCATGGTGAATAAATAGACGATTAAATGGGTAAGATAGTGGTAAGGTATGTGATGTGAAAAGGTGTATACTAGTGAAGTATGCATGATAGGATAAGAAAGAAATGATGTGATTAGCTCGGGGGATCCCCGGCTACTATGATGTTTGGGGGTGGAATCGGTTGGGCGAATCCCAATGGTTCCATTCCGAGATTGGAGATGTTCCAATCACTGTGACAGCTTGGATCTTGATGGATTGGAGGCTTTCCAGTCATCTTGATGTGATAGTTAAATTATGGATTGTTATGCCCGTATGATAATGTTTATGTATTTATGTGATGAATGTAGAACCATGTGGGTAATGTGTATGGTTATGACTTTATGATAAGTGAGAATGTGGTTAAAATGCGGATCGCATTAGGTCATGTATGGGTATGGGATGCCTACGACTTCTAGAATATGAGTAAGAGGATGCTTTTGGAAAGCAATTGTTATTGGGGACCAAGATATGGTCAACTGGTGTGAAATTATGGTGTGTGATGCAAAAATGATTTAAATGGTTCTAAGTAATGGTATATGTGACCGAATGAAGGGTAAGAAACGGTAAGGGTTGATGTGACCTTAAGGGAATGCGAGAACTCGGAGAAATTTGAAAAGATTAGAATTTTGGAAATATGAGCGATTGTTAAGGAAACAATAATGATTATAACCGGAAGTGATAAGTCGAGAATGATATTCCGCGAGTAGGGGATTTGTTGATTTGGGAAAGTATGGTTGACTTTATGCAAAGGTCAAGATTAGTCAATGTGTGATTTTGTTGACTCGGTCAAGGATGAGCTTTGACTCTCGTTTCGAATGATTAGTGAATGATGAGAGCATAACGTATCGGTCGTATGTATGTGAAAGGATTAACGGAATAATTAAAAGAATTATAGTCGAATTATGCGACTTTGACCCGTTGGGTGTGTAGAGTTGAATTTGGGAATCGAGTGTATGATCATTGCTGGATCATAATTTTAAGGTCAATTGTAATGGAAATGATGGTTAATGGAATCTATAATGAATAAAGAAATTGTTAAGGTATAGTTGACTTTGTGCTTAAGTCAAAGTTTGGACGATGTTGTGAGATGACGACTTGGTCGAAGCTAGACTTTGACATTCGATCTAATCAATTAGCTAATTGTGATGATTGTATCATATCATTGTTATGAATAAAAGGATTTGTTGAAAGATTGAAAGTGTTATGGTCCAATTGTGAAACTTCGACCCGTTTAAGTAATATAAGTTCAAGATTGGGTTTTGACCGTTTGGACCCATCGGGGTTAAACACATGCTTAAATGTATTTAGTGATGGGTGAACTGTAATGAGAAGAGTTCGATTGTAACCAACACAATGGAATTGGAGTAGGATGCTCGGTCAAATGTGGAATGGAAATTTCTGAGTGATTCCGAGGACGGAATCCTTTTAAGGGGTGGATAGTTGTAACGACCCGAAATTTATAGATAAATAAATTTTATAAAAATATGATAAATAAGGATAAATCATTTAAAAAGCGTAGGAATTGGTTTCGTGTCATTTGGACACCGTATGAGAAAGTTATGGACGAAACCGTGTCGAAGCAAAGGTCGAAAAGTGCAGCCTGAGCTGCACAGCCAAAGATAGCGACGCGATTTTTAGATAGCGACGCGATTTTTGGCTGATTTCCACAGAAAGCCGAAATAGTGAAGCCTTGGATCGCGATTTTGGATCGCGGGCATAAAATAGCGACGCTATCTATAGATAGCGGCGCGATTTTGCTGTCTGTTCAGCATTAAAGTCGGGAAATGCTCAATTATTGCAGACCAAAAGCTCTAGTTTCTCTCCCAGCGACCTTGTATACGTTTTTGAGTGGAAAACACCATTTGGAGCCGATTTCTTCATCAAATCTTGTGATTCTTCACTCCTAGTTGAAGATTAAAGGCTTTTGGTGAAGCCTTGGAAAGTTGATTGATTGTTGGAGCAAGGAAACTGACGTAAAGAATACGGTTGGAGCACTTTATTGCTAAGGTGAGTACATGAGACTTTTAAACTGGGTACATAGCAATTAATTTTGAAAGTACATATGATATTGTATCAGTCTTTATTAACAAATATTTTGATAAAGATAGTAGTTGAGAATGTATGAAAGTACGTAGAATGTGATACTAGAATGTGTCTAGTATGATTGATGAATTTGAAGTAAATTATGATAGATTCAAGTATGTTGGAATCTATGTTAATGAACAATAATAATGAAGTAATTGATTAAGAGAATGTATACGGAGCCTTTATTAATAAATATGTATTAGTAAAACAATTGGGAATGATTTTATAGTAATGAGTACCTATTGGTAAGATATACTAATAAAAGTAAAGAACGAGTATATATGAGAAAGAATATGATGTGACTAGTAATAATTGTCTATTATAGTCAAGGAAGAGATAAAAGTATTATGTTATCAATAAATAAGAAATGTATCTTATGTATAAAGTAAGCATGGACCTCATAGGGTTCATAGATGTAGAAGTAACTGTGGTTGCTTATGATCGGGTCCATGGGACCATACAGGTACGTTCACACTGTGATGAACTAATTATATGTCGTTAGTATTAGATGACTAACTTGTTTGATGATTGATGTGGTAGCCAAGGGCTTTGATTGGAATAACTGATGAGTTATGGTAAGAACGAGATGAGGTGATGCTAGTTAGTTCGGGGGCAACCCGATAACTAGACATGGTAGTGCTTCTAGCTAGTTCGGGGGCAACCCGATAGTTAGATAGGATAGTGCTGCTAGTTAGTTCGGGGGCAACCCGATAACTAGACATGGTAGTGCTTCTAGCTAGTTCGGGGGCAACCCGATAGTTAGATAGGATAGTGCTGCTAGTTAGTTCGGGGGCAACCCGATAACTAGACATGGTAGTGCTTCTAGCTAGTTCGGGGGCAACCCGATAGTTAGATAGGATAGCGCTTCTAGCTAGTTCGGGGGCAACCCGATAGTTAGATATGCTTGTGATTCTAGTTAGTTCGGGGGCAACCCGATAACTAGATATATATATATTGGAGTTCTAGCTAGTTCGGGGGCAACCCGATAGTTAGATATGTTGAGATCCTAGTTAGTTCGGGGGCAACCCGATAACTAGATATGATTGCTAGGAAAGCATTGGAACGATAGGGTCACTATAGGGTGGCTAGCTTGTAATGATGTAGTATATGTATATATATATGTTCATATACATCTATTTATGAAACGACTATTATTGTTATTTGGGTCTAAAACCCATGTATCTCACGAGACTATTTTGTCTCACGTACTATGTTTGTTTATGGCTGTGTACTCAGGTACAGGTTTGAAGTGATAGAAGGTTGCACTAGAAGTGGCCTAGAGATGTTTAGCTCGGGAGCTATTAGGTAGATCCCGTTGCCTATGGTTTTGATATACTTGGTGACACCGTATTTTTGTAAACTCTGATATAGGTTTTGAAGTTTTTGTTAAATTGTATTTTGGACAATATGTCAAATATTGGAAAAATGTATTTTAAATGATTTAAACGTTGTTTTAAAAATACGGGTGTTACAGTAGTGGTGTGTACATGGTTATTGTACCTACTCATTCAATTATGAATGTGCAATTCAGAAGACTTTGAATCAACGAATTTCATATAAGTTGAGGGCTTAAAGTGAAAAAAGCTAAAGGGCTAAAATGTAACATTTCAAACTCAAATTCAGATTTTTATGTGGGTCCCTGAAAAAACAACTCATTTATACAAAAAGTTTTAAAAACAACTCATTTTTGCAAACACTTCTAAAATTCAACCCACATTTACAAAAAAAACTCTATGAAGGTGAGTACAAATTTCAATACACAAGTATAACTCATTATTTGTTAATTTCTATTTAAATTGGAATCGACATACAATAATACAATTCGAATAAGGAATATACAATTTATAATCATCGAAAATTTGAATTGAATTGTTTAAATTTATTGTACATATTTGATTAATTTTATTATTTAAAATTAATTTATATAATTGTATATTAATATTAATTACGTTTGCAACTAATATAAATTATTTATATAATTATAGTGTATAACATAAGTAAATTTGCAAGTAATCCAACATGTTTGCACGTCTTTCAAATGTTAACAAGCATACGAATTGTCCATGACTCCATGTTACTCTCACGAAATTTATAACACATTAGTTTATATATATGATGCGTATTTTCACAACCCGCTGCGAAGCGCGGACACCAATTCCTCGTTTAACACTCACTGAATACAATATTAGTTGTTTTGTTTGTAAGATCACAATCTTTATCTTCTATTAACATATTCAAACATTATCTGCTCTTTACTTTAGCGACGCTACATATAACTGGTCGTGCGAAAACACTGGTTCTCTCAAATAAATACCAACCTTTGACAACTATTGACCTTGACTCTTATTAGTGGTTATAGAAAAACAAATAGGTAGTGGAAATTGTCTTCTTTTGAACTTAAATCCAACCTTATTGTCAGATGTGGTCAAAGATAATCTTGATATAAAAGTACGCTATCCAACATTATTTTCAAATATAACTACTGATTCGATAACACGAGTACCCAACGATATGATATGAAGTCTAGTATCATTACATAAACAACTTTTTTTGTCAATGTTTCTTAGCAACACCACTAACTTTTAAAACTAACTGATGATTTTGTAAACCGGCAACTTTTATGCCGTTAGCACATCTGGTGAGTTCAAACTTTCATCGATCTGGTCATTCAAAAGATACGAAGGACATATGCTATCAGAACTTAGATATTACTTTCCTTCACCTGGAAACATTGATAGAAATTAATCATGTATATCTCACACAACTTCATTTTTTGGTGTAACTATTTCTCTTTCCTGAAAATAATTCGGAGGATATGTGTTTTAGAGCAATAAAGTACAAACAAAATTGATTAACGAAGATAAAGGCTCTACAGATATTAGAATGAGAAAATCTTGAAGAATATCTATAATTGCATTACCGTAATTTCACTCGCAACCTTGTTCTTAATCTAAATAACCCACTTCAATTGTTTGAAAATTTAATTAAACTGTTGAAACCGATAAGCCCAACCATAATCGGTCAGGGACGATAATTTATACAGTTTTGATCTATCATATGACAAATGTAAGTTTGATTCGTAATCCATCAAACTTGATTTTAGACTTATCCAAAACCAATATTCTCCTTTGAAGCATAACTTTAATTTGTGTTATCAATGGCTATATTTTTTTCGGAAACGGAAAATGAAATAACGGAAGTCTACTCGCAATTTTTCAGCGAGCACCCCGAGTTCGAGCTCCGCATAAGCGGGCAAACCAAGCCCCAAAGGGATTTCCAAGGAAAATTCCCCATATGTACCCGTGTGAGGTATGAGTTAAATTACGCTAATGCAACGCTCCCAAAGGGATTCGAACTCACAACCTGCAGCCCACATGAGTATGCTGGCTAGCCAAAACATATACACTATTTTCCAATATCAATGTGACGGGTTTTGAAGAACTTTTTGGATTAAATTGTATAAAAATTGTTAAGGTACCATACCATTAAAATAAAGAGGAACATATTGTACTTTAGTTCATATTTTTGGTGGTTAAGTGTAACTTGTACGAACTGTTTTTTATAGAAAATCAGAAACATCTTGTATATAATCGTTGAGAAATTTGTACGGTATGCTTCTTCACAATAGCTTTTGTTATTTTGTATAACAAACACTCACACACAAACACAGTTGAGAGACGTAAGTTGGCTGAACAAACCACCGTTAAAGAGACCACGGGAAGGAGACGAGACGAGACGTAATGTGGCCTGGTGGGTTTCCTCTCATTTGTTGATTAAATTTATTTGTGTTTATATATTTCTGTTTTATATTCTGTACAGAGCTCCCATGTTCTCAAAATTGTCTCAATTGCTCAAAGTCCTGTTTTTTTTACATAATTTGATAGTGGGTTTATAGTTCGGTGTTATGAATTTGATGGTGATTGGGATTATTTATACTTTGATGATTATGTATGTAGATTGAGGTGATTTATTGAGCTCATGAGTTTATAGATTCTCTTTTTCTTTATAATGTAAAATGATTGTTTATTTTGAGGTTCATATTAGCATATTGAAGATACAAATTTTACTCTTGATTTTGTTAATAAAGGTGCAAAATTTCTCATCTTGTGATACTTTATTATGTGGATATTAAAATTTTCATGATAATCAAACCATCTCTAATTTGATACTCATAGGTTAAAAGGTGGGCAATAATCATGAAATTTGGGTTGTACTTTTTCTTTTGGGGCATATTTAAAGGATACTGGATATATTTAAATCACTTGTTTTGTGGTGATAGTGATTGTTTGTATAAGCAATGTAGCAAAAAGCTTAATTTATATAAATAGTGCCTCTACTATATTATTGCTCTGCTATTTAAGATTATGTTTAAATTTATTGGATTTTCATATAGTGTTTATCTTTGGCTACACTGTTATATATCATGGTTGTGTTGGGATGTAACAAAAGCATTTTGTTATTATTGATTTATTACTGTCATAGAGCTTAATAGTTGTAATGTAGTGCAATTAGGATGATAAGTGATGATGATTTTTCTTCATATAAATGCAGGAGAAGCACACTCTTTAAAGGTGGAAAAGTGCTGTTTCAGGGCGGAAAGTCTGATTTCCAAAATGTTATGGTATTTGATTTCTCAATATACGTACGACTTCAAATTATTTATTTATTTATATAATTATATATGTTGGACTATTTCATTTTAGTCGCTTGACATATGGGAAAGTTCTCGTTTTGGATGGTGTGATTCAACTTACAGAGAGAGATGAATGTGCATATCAAGAAATGATAACTCATCTCCCTCTTTGTTCAATCCCTAATCCCAATAAAGGTTCTTTTTTCTTTCTTTTTACCGCAATCTATAATGGATAAATGATATCAATCGGTAACAAATGTTTGTACATACTCATTAGCAAAAACAGAATGACTAAACTTTACTATCTTTATCACAATAATCATCCTCCCAAGATATATTACTTCAATTTTCATATGCATTTTGATATTATTTTCCTAATGCTTTTGTTGTTTAGGTTTTGGTTATTGGAGGAGGAGATGGTGGTGTTTTACGTGAAGTAGCTCGCCATTCTTCTGTTCAACACATAGTTATATGCGAGATCGATAAATTGGTGGTTGATGTAAGTATTTTAATAAAAAAAAATTCATTTCTTGAATAAATATATATTTAAAATATTGATGCGTTTAAGGTGAAATATTTTGTCCTATTTTTCTGGTTTCAAAAGAGTTTTTTTCCTGATGTAGCTTTCGGGTACGATGATCCCCGTGTCAAACTCCACATAAGCGATGGTATATACACAAACTAACCTTTTGCCATATTTATAATCAAATAATAATAATTTTTTAATTTATTCTTTTAAATCTTTTAGGAGTTGCATTTTTGAAGGCTGCCTCTGAAGCAAGTTATGATGTTGTTATAGTCGATTCTTCGGATACCGGGGTGACCCGGCCGGTTCAACCGGGACCCGGTCCATGGGGCGGGTCAACTCGGTCCGGGTTTATGTCTGTTTTCTGCCCCGGTGAGACCCGGCCGGGTAACCGGTTTAACCGTCGACCCGTTGAAACCCGGAATTTTTTAAAAGCCCTAATATCACAAATCAAAGATCGTCGACGCTCATTTTCATCTGCTCGTTTCTGCTTCTTTCTGGCTTTCATCCAGTCGGCCACCACAAGCTTTCATCAGTTTTTTGAACTGCAATTCATGATCGAAAGAAGAAGAAACTGATCGTACCTGAGGACAAATTACGCACCTCTTTGAACTGCAATTCAAGAAGAAGAAACTGAATCGAAGTAGGTTTAGAAAAAAGACGGCTAACGTGTATTTGATTGTGGACCACAGTGATAAAAAGAGGAAAATGGATCAATAAATGTGTATTTTAACGACCCATTTTCTTTTCTTCTATGTTTAGTCCAACAGCATTAAATGGCCCATCAAAAAGAAGAGACTTAGCATCTCCAATGGGAGGTTGAAGAAGAGGTTGATACTATTTGAATAATCTCTAAAATGACTTTTTACCATTGGAATGGATGACTTTTTTAAGAGGTCACTCCAACCACTTGATCTTCCCCAACCATTTGAACAACTTTCAATGTTTGATTCTTTTAGTCCCTATATTTAACAATTTTATATTTTAAGCTCATGTATATATTTATATGTGAATAATTTATTATTTCTATAACTATAAATTATAATTTATCATATTTCAATACTTTTTAAGGTCAAACATTATAATATTTTTGTAAGAGAAATTTTATAATAATGTTAAGTTTTGTAATGCTATAAAAATTGTTAAATTACATAAGTGAGGGGCATTTATAAAACATTTGATATAGATAAAGGTAAATTAATAATATTAGTGAAAAAGTTTTTGGAAAGGTTAACCATTGGAGAGGTTTTCAACTAATAGGTTATTAGATGATGTGACAAAAGTAATAAGTCATTAGAGAGGTTAACCATTGTGGATGCTCTAAAAAGAGGAATAGGTTGGAACATCAAAGGTTAATTTTATGTAATATTTTTTCCTATGAATTCGATCGGTTTCCGGTTGAACCACCGGTTAAACCGTGAGGCCGAGCAATAACCGGGGTTTTAGAACAATGTAGATAACTATATTTCTTCTCTGTGGTTGGTATAGTACATTCGATATGTTGACGTGGCAATTATTATTCAGGTCCCGCCCAAGAACTTCTTGAAAAGCCCTTTTTTGAGTCGGTTGTAAAAGCACTTCGTCCAGGTGGCATTGTGTGCACACAAGCTGAAAGCATTTGGCTTCATATGCATATATTATTGAAATAAATTGTTGCAAATTGTCACCAGGTGTTTAAAGGCTCTGTTAATTATTCATGGACAACATCCTAGGTAATCTTGTGTTTAACCGCCAATATATTTAACTATAAAAAAATTCATATTGTTAATTAATTTCTTAACATTAAAGTTTGAAATATGAATTCAGTGGTGTTATTGGGTTCATGTTATGTTCCAACTAAGGGGGGCCCGTGGTTGATTTCAAGAACCCAGTTAACCCAATAGATGAAAACGACACACAGTGCAAATCCGTGGGACCCTTGAAGTTCTACAACGAGACATTTTATTATGTACTATCTCTTGAGTCATTAATTTGGTTTTGAATTCTCACCTTATTTGTTTCTAATTTTAATATATAAAGATAATCATATATTTTTTAATTTGTTAAAAGTTGTAAGGGAAGTAAATCATGTAAGAAATTACGATCGAATTAATAACCTAAGGTACTAAATTGACAATATTTGCAAGTTTAAAGTACCGTGTTAGAGAATAAGTTGAGGTTTTATTTTGGTCGATGTGACAATTTTAGCATTATATTCAATGGACTTTTGATTTCATGCAGGGCCATTGTATGGTAGCAGATCTGGCCCATTTTATTGGGCTGGTTCATCTTAGTTATTGCTTTGTTGCCTCCTTACGTTAAGAACTGTACTTGTTAAAGTTATGCACTTACATATAACCTTACTTTATAATTTAGAAAAATATTGATACGACATTTATCTATTCATAAACTCGTATAAGAATTTTTACATCGAACTGTTAAGGTTTATGTTTTTTCGAATAATAGTAATACAAGTAAAAACAGGAAAAAGAAAGTTGCCAAACGTAATAATTATTATAAATTGGGTGACCGTTTACTTCTGCTAATAAACTATTTTGGACTACAGGATGGTTGTCAAACATTATAATAAGTTTTTTTGTAAGGATAAAGATGTTTGTGTCAGCGGCGGACCCAGGACGAAATTTTAGGGGTAGCACAATTTCACTAATCTGAGCCATGCTTAATAAAAAATGAACATCTTTTAATGCTATACTCTAAGCATTTAAATCATTAAACCATTCAACAACAAAATGCTTTAACTTGTTGCCATAAAAGAATTTGATAGGAAAATTATGCCCCTTTGGTTGACAACGTCCTTAAATATGCCCCTACTTATTTCATACGTTTGATTTGGATGATAAATTATAATTTTTGGCCTATCTCGCTGGTTCAAAGGAAGATCATTCAAATAAAAATGTGCTTGAATATGTTTTGTACATGTAGGTTCATTATGTGGTCTTTCACTTTGTGGACTTTTTCTAAAGCTGTGTTTTTTTATAATGACTAGTCCAAACTCCAATAGTTGTAGGCTATTATATATGGGCTTATTACATTTAGGTTATTATGTATTGGGCTGTAGGCTAAAAGTTCTATAGTTGTGGGCTGAATCTAAGGGGTAACACAGGCATTCAAATGCTCCACAGTGGTCCGCCCCTGGTTTGTGCCATACCAAATAGTAATATAGTATTATGAAATAAGATAGTTTAATGTAGGCTTTTGTGTGCTCCATGAACCTAACTAAACAGTTCAGAACTGAACTGAACTGAAAAAATGATTCCGGTTGTGGTAAGGACCGAACCAATGACGCTTGGAACCGAATCGGAACCAAGAAAGTTTCTTCGACTTTCTTTGGGTTTTTCTAGGTTTTGAACCGAACCAAACCACTGGGAGCTAGAACCGATTTTGCATGAAAATTAGAACCGAGAACCGAACCGATATAGCTCAGTCCGATTCAGTTCGGTTCTGCGATTTCAATCGGTTCTCGGTCCAATCTGCACAAGCCTAGTTTAATGAGAAAGAAACAAAGGCCTAATGATTATCCAAATGGGTTATATTATCAGTTTAAACCTTAAACAAAACAATTGTGTATGAATGATTAAGATCCTTCAAACATTACATAACAAAGAAACACCACCTAAATTAGTAATTACATGCATTTGAATGCCCACTAATTTCACGTTTCAAAATTTATTTACTTTTTAGATATTAGATATGTTTTTCTATTAATAATTAAATTGAAGACAATTAGCATCTTGGCATGAGGATGGCCATACCACCATGTGCCATCCTTACTGTAAAGAGATGATTACAACAACCAAATATACAAAGTTAGGGCTTTGAAATGACACATTTGTTGGAGACATTATTATAATACCATTTACCAAATTATACGTCTTATTTCTTTTCACAAACCATGTTTGGTTGGTTGTTAGGGGAGAATGTGTACAAGTGTAAAAGGAATATTTGTTTCCTCATATATTATGAACTTCAATTATGCTTCTTCTTACTCTTCAGTTTTTTATAATATTGTAAGACTAAGACTCATGCTAACAGTATATTCGGTTGATAATCAACATCCATTAGTTAAACTAAAGCCAATGGCACGAAGACGTTGGTTCTACAACCGGATTTGGCGACGGAGAATGACAAGAGGGTGGTGCCCGTTTTACTCAAATATACAATTTTTAGTTTCCGACCATTGAAAGTAAACAAAATAAAAATGAAATAAAATGAAATTTTAACGGATATATGATCTTTTTTAATTTTTTTTTTACCACATTTTCCAATCATTTCTCTACTATATATGTACCCACTCCAAACACTTATTTTTCGAGTTTAAAAGAGGAAACACTTGAGACGGTTAGGAAAACTGCCGAAGCGCAACAAACCATGATAAATAAACTCACCGACTTGACCGAGAAAAGTTAGTTTTGAAAGCTTGGAGTTTTCTTATATTTTTTTTTTTACCTAAATAGAAGCAAGAAAATAAGTTATTTAAAGACTCTCGAAAAAATGTTGGAAACAACTTTTCGCCGAAGTTTGTGACGATGTTTGGTCCGGGTTCACGTTTGGTCTCACGTATTATTTTACTCGTAATGTACTCGAATTAATTGTTGTTATGATTGTTTCCGAATCTTCTCCTAATCTTTTGTTAATTTTTACTTAGAAAAAAATTGAACAAGTCACCACTATTAAATGATTCGTAAACGTTTATCATTAAGTTATGATAGGATGGTTTAAATTTTGCCCATGTTTATTTTTATTATTGGAGTTTGAAAAAGAGAGACGTAAGTGGCACTTTAAATATGATTTGATGTTTAATGTCAAAATCATAAAATAAAACCCCACATATCTTAGTGTGTACAGAGGGTTAGATGCCCATTAAATCTCTATGATTGTCACAACTTGTACAATCAAGTTCCTTATTAAACTATTATTTAGACTTTAGTTTACTCTTTTAATGACTATTTAATTAAATATCAATCTAATCTATATGGATAGAACATTCCCTAATCATTAGTTATCAACACAAAGATTTGCTCCCTATTACTTAACCACTTCCTTTATTGTTCTTAGTTTACATGACAACATAAAATTCCCCAATTATTGTCAAAAACAGAATTAAATAGGATTTCAAACATAGTATTTATCAACTAAATATTAAAAGGCAATTTTACTGTTAAATGTTTTTCAGCAAAATACGTGACAGTTATTATACATACAAGTTTCTTACATTGTTTATTTTAGTTATGCTCATATATACATCATAAACTTTAATTTTAAAGTTAGAGGTCGTTTGCAAAAGAATTATACTCCCTCCGTTTCACAAAAAAATTTCTCATTTCATTCTAAAGTTTTGTCCCTCAAAAAACTTCTCATTTCTTATACTGGATGAGCTCCACTCAATAAAAAACTATTATTACTAAAGACTCCATAACTAATATCCACTAATTATCTTTCTCTATTCAACTCAATCTTATATTTTAAATCAAAAGTATTATCAATGTTCGCACCACTGACTATCACCTAAAAACTTGTACAAAAAGCAAATGAAAAGTTTTTTGTAGGACGGAGGGAGTACATGTTATCTTTTATTTTTGGGTTTGAATAATTTTAACTTAAATAATAAATAAATTATTAAACTGAAGACATGTTTTTGCCCTCAATGAAAAAGGTTTCACAGGACAAGAAAGGCTGACGATCTCTGTTGTCCTTTTATTTTATTTTCCCTTTTTTTAATGCAAGCGAAAATAACTTTTTTTTTTCCCTAGCATTTTAGACCCAAGAGGCCAAGATTGACATATTATAGTATCTCATATGCCTTTATTTTTGTTATTTATTTTTCATGTTTTATTAAGTCAAGAATAAAAGATGAAAAAGGTTAGAAAGAAAAAAACAATTTATACCTAGGGAGCTGATTTACTCACTTTGCAAGTCATAAATGGAAATTGTTGGCAAAATTCATTGAAAAAAGGGTACTTCGTTGAAGCTTCATTGTTACTTGCTTTTACAGCCATGAACGGGTCTCTTTTCCACTAACTCCAAATGGCATTTGAAAATATTTATGTCCACTTATAAAGGAAATCAACATTAAAGAAAATATATGGATGGACTTTATGCCATTCTCATCCATATACCCTACAATTTTAGGGGTTTTTTAAACTTTTGGTGATAGTTGGTATTTACGTTCATCCCCAATATTAATTTCAAAGATGATGGACTTAAATGTCATGTGCATATATGTACGTTTTTATATACTTCGTATAACTTTTATTCTGTTATAAGCATCAACTTTATTTTTGGGTAGATTGGTGTAGTGTATGTCCTTCTGTTCTTGATTTGACATGATGTGAATTGAAATTATTGTTAACTTAGGGACAATATCAATCACCAAAAATCATGTAGTAATTAAATTCTCTATTTTGTTTTCACACCGAGTACCATCTCTTGTGAATTTGGCAAAGATACTACAATGAAATCACTTTAAATTAATATGACCGGGACTTGAAAAATTTATTAATTTAGAGAGTTGTTAATTTGTTGATAAATTAATAATTATTAATTTAAAGAGTCGAATGTGTTCAATATATTCTTAAACAAGTTTGACATATGACTTTAAATTAATAATTCATTGAAAATCAATAATGACTTTTGAAATATAATTGTAAATATAAACAAATGTGTTCAATATTTTTTAAGCAAGTTTGACATATATAAATTACATGAATGTGTTAGAGTATTCAAACCATATCTCATAAGATGTCTTCTCATCTAAAAGGTGTAGCAAAATCAACTATGTCAAATCAAATCGTAAGGAGTTATGTGAGTATAAGATAGATTATTCTGCAAGCACACACACAAACTTGCATAGATGGCTTGAGGGGGAAATCTCAGTTGAAAGTTAGTCAAGGAACAATATCAAACATACTTGAGTGACGAGCTGACTATCTCTCTTATCTCTCCGCTAAAATGGAAAATGGAAGATCACAGATTAAATGAACTACACATGTGAAAATAAAGCATGTTCAGAGGTTCATAGTTTAGAAGAAATTGTGGGTACTATCATTGATAACAATGCAGAGGATGACGACGAAGATGATACGGTGCATTAGGAGCCTGTTACGCGAAAGGATACACTTATGGCGTCGATTACTCTTAACAACTTTATGATACAATACAAATATACAACACCTGAGCTATTTGATGCAATAAGAAAAGTTAAATATAAGCTCCAAATAGACTTGAACTTTAAAGGGAAACAGACAACTAATGAATCATATTTCCATAGACTGTAATATATATTTTTTAAGTTTCTATAAATTATTAATTTATATTTTTTTTTGGGACCGAAAATTATAAAAGGGATCTTCAAAAAAATTATTATCTTATTATTTTATCAAAATTTTCAAATTTTTACATTGGCCCAAGTTGGGACCACTTATTATTTTAAAAAATTTATTAATTTACCGAATATTAATTTAAAAAGTTTTTATTGTACATGCACAACAGTCGCGGGACACGAAACATTCCAAAATGATTAATCTGATACTCAAGACTTGTAGTTTAGTGGTATTGGTGTAAGGTGTAAGATGTTGTACATAAACTATATGTCATGTATTCAAATTCTGTTGTGAACAAATTAAAGTACATTAGGTGTTGTTCATAAAAATAAATGATTAATCTGATTAAATAAGTAATGGTGCCTAAGTGTGAAAAAAAAATTGTTGATCTAATCATAGTAATAGACAATGTTTTAAAACCCGGATTTTGAATCGGACCGGCCGATGGCTAAAAAACGGTCGGACCGGTCGGACCGTTTGGACCAGACGGTTGAACCGAATTAAAAAAAAGCCTAAAAAATATAAAATAATAATTATAATAAATCCAAAAAATATTTGTAATTGCATTTGTATACTACAAAAATGAAGATATGTAATTGTGAAAACAAATAATGGTTATCCACTGTGATCACTCGTCAATAACTGATACGTAACAGATACTGTAATTGCATCTTAGGATTATTTGTTGTAATTACAGATACTGTAAACGAAGATCACAATGATTATCTACAAATATATCTGTAATTGCATTTGTATACTACAAAAGCGAAGATCACAGTTAGAACTGGATCAAATTGAGAACTGGAAAATAAGTTTTGTCAGGCTGAGAACTATACCGATGACATCTTGAATCATACCGAACTAGACAGAGATCTAAGTTTAGATGAACGATATAGCTCAATTTTGGATTATGTTTGTATGAACGGTAACCGCATAGATCTAATGTGTAACAACGTCACATTAGAAGAGCTAGCATTATAAATTAAAATAATTGAAGGGCTAAAGTAAACTTGTTTAAAAAGTTTACATAAAATCCGTGATATTTCACCTATAAAGATCTTTATATAATGTGACGTGATTCGTATAGAGCAACTTTTATCTATATAGAGTAATTTTACATCAAATGACAGTCATGTCCTTAAAAGAAGGGGCGAAATATAAAATTTGGTAAAAGAAAAGTAAGAGCATAATTGTCATTTGGGATGAAATTGCTCTATATGAATAAATATTGTTTTGTACGTATCACCTCCCTTATACAATACGATAACTGAAACGAATTCTATCACATATAAGGCTCGTATCATGACATAAGAGTATAAGACTAAGTGTAAAACTCATTCCTAAAAACTAACTTAAAAGAAAATGAGACATTTAAACTTATAAATCATCATTTAGCTCATACTTTCGTCTATGTTGTATCGTAACACAATAAAAGTATATGAACATACACATATGTTAATATTATATGTCAATTTTACATATGAAGGAATATTAAATGCAAAAGTTAAGAAGGAATTGGACTATGAACGAGAGGGGCCTCCGCATCCTAGACATTAAAAAAAAATTAAATCTCTGACCCCTCAGTTTTCTATAATATCCATTTTCTCACTCACTTAAATAAATAACCTGCAAGATAACATTTTGGTAAATCCCACTACCACCCATAACTCTTTGTAACTTTGCCCACAAATGCCAAAAAGCTTCCTTTAATTAAAAAAAAGAAAAAGAAAAAAATGAGGGGTTGAAATGTTGAATAAATAGATAAGTAAATAATGGTACAAATCTCATCCAAGAAAGAGTCATCATCAGCTGAAGTCACTGCCTACCCTCATTCCTGCCATTGAGTTTAACCCTGTCTACAGAACACAAGTACACATTACTCCTCTATACGTACATTAAAATCTCATTTAATAATTAAGTGTAACAATAATAACTAGATAAACTACAAGGGTTTAAAGTGTAAAATGATAAATTTAATTAAGTATTAATATTAATTAAACTAGAAGGGCCCTAAGTGTGACAACTCGATATTTCTGGTATGTAACTTCATTTCATTTCTAGAACTTTCCCTATTTAGAAAGTTTCTACTTATACACATTTCTATTTCTGGCATCCATACACACAACAAACATACATATTTTTACACCATGCATTAGTGTTTGACTATTTTAGTCAACACAAACATATTACCTTTCTTATGGTGACATATTTGAGCTAAAAACATTTCTTAAAATAGTAACTTTATCGGTTACGCATTTAACAAACTGAATTAATATAAACGTGACTCGAATTGAACGATGGTTTAAACCCGACACCTAACCATGATCGACCACATTGTGGCCGGCCTACCCCTACTCGAGACCCCTTGATCGGCCGAACCACCAAGTGTGGTGAAGTCTATCTCTTTTGATCACTCTTGACCCTATCCACCCATTTTGAAAAGAGTCCTTGTTGTAGTCAAATTCTTCCATCTAACCCTAATCCTTCCATATAAATACCTATGTTTACCCAACAATTAAACTCTATTTGCTTCTTGTTGAATTCGGCCAAGCCCTAACTCCCGGTCACCCCCTTTGTCCGTCCGATCGCAAGAAAACAAGCCAAACTCGAACCCTAGTTCGTCCGATCCAAGGTATCATTCGATTTCCCCATTGTTTTCCTTTAAGTTTTCTTCCTTGCTCGCTTATTTTTCGAACCCGAGACCATGGCTGAGAGCCATATGGTCTCGGTTAGCCCTATAGCCGAAGCATGCATACCTTTATTCGTATACATGTGTGCATGTGTTTGTTCGTTTGATTCGTTACTCACTAGAATTGTTGTTGAAACATTGTTTTGATGCTTTGAACCCTAGATCTAACCATGTTGTGCCTTAAACCCGAAATCTAGCCATTAGACTCGAATCTAGACCAATCTAGAACCAAAACCGTAGGGTTTAGGCCTAGCCGGCCAACCCTAGCCGAAACTTAACCCTAGAAATCTAACCCTAGTCTTTGTTGACTTTCATTGACCTAGATTTGACCATCTTGACCCGTATCTACTTCAAACCTCTAACCCTAATTCGGACCTAAACACTAGCCGTATACTAGTTGACCTTTGTTGACCCGAAAGCATGTAAATCCTAGATCTAAAACCGTGTATAGCAAACCCTAATAAGAATGTTGACCTTTGTTGACTTTAGTTGACCAATGTGATTAATTTTGACCCAAACCGTGACCCAAACCCGAACTCTTAATCGGGCCAAGGCCCGTACTTGGCCCAATTCGGTCCACCTTAGTCCATCGGGCCCAAACTTTAGTTGGCCCATTAGTATCCAAGCCCATTTGGACCAAAGCCCAAACCTTTGGCCCACTTATACCCAAACCGAACCCATTGGGCCCAAGCCCAATCCTTGGCCCAACTCTATTGGACCCAAGCCCAATATGAGGCCCAAGTGGTCCAACCTAGTGGCCCATTTGACCCAATCTAGGCCCATTAGGCCCAATCCATTTCATTTCGTATCATTTCATTTTAAAACTCATTTCATATCATTTCATTTCATGTCATTTCATTTCAAGAACCATTTCATTTCATTTTATAAAACCCAATGTATTTCATTTCATTTCATTTTATTAATCTAAGTTCATTCGATGTCACAAAACATATAACATAACATTTAACGTATATCATATTTATAGAATCGCCTGTGTTAGCTTAGTCTAATTAGAAAGTCATATTGTTTAGGAAGCTAGGAGCCTTTGAGGGATCCTCTGTCCTAACCGTTGCAAAGCTTAGCCCAGGTGAGTCCACAGACCCCTTTACTCTTTTAACTGTTTTATAAACTTTGGGGTGGAAAACATAAACACAACTGCTACTGTTTTATTATGACTGTACAACATCTATACATTTTCATTATCGCATTGGCATGACAAACAATTATTATACCGGACTAAGGTTGCCAGCAATCATTAACTAGTGGATCTAGACCATGGATATGCAGATAGTACTATTGACTGACATTCATCCTCCCATCGAACGTTAGATCATTACTTGGTTTATCCAAGACATCTCCGGGAGTGTATATCCATAAAAGAACGATAACATAATGGAGTTGAAGTGTTGATTGTGGACTTAGGGGTTGGTATATTAACTCAATAGACTAGCTACCTGTTGGGGATAACAGTTCATGCGATGTCAAACATAACAATTTGTTCAACACATTTTCATAAACATAACATGTAGTTGTAGATATTCTACAACTACACTAAACATTTCATACTTACTACTCATATCATATGAGTGTTGAACTTTATACTTTTCAGTCATAAACCATTTTCACAACAAACATTTTGAGTAGCAAAACACTTTACTTTACTTTACTTTACTTTACTTACTTTAACCCTGTGGATTCACTCAACATTTTTGTTGACCCTTTTACTATTTATGTTTTCCAGGTAATTAGGTGCAGTGGATTGGAGGATATGAGCATTCGGATTGTCGTGAGCCATGATTAAAACATTAAGTTTACGAACAATCATTTCATTTCAAAACAATTTCTATTTTAGGAAACATACTATTTTTGGAAAGTTTCTATATTTGGAAAGTGAAACAATCTTCTATTTTTCGTTATTGCGTGGTTGTTTGTTTACTTAATTTTTGCTATGTTGTCATGAACGTTACACCCTCGTTCTTCCGCAAAACATTTTAAATGATGTAAAACTCATTTTTGGCGGGGTGTGACACTAAGTGAAAGTCCTTCTATCATAAATAGAAGGCATGGGGTTCCCTTATTGCTTGCTCACTAATCACGAAACCCTAGCCCCCTCCTCTCTAGGTTTCGGCCGAACACCCCACACAAGAACACAAGCCTTGTGTTCTTCGTGTTCTTCGTTCGTTCTTCGTATTCTTCAAGTCTTGAAGATTCGAAGATCATTACAAGGATCAACTAGAAGGTCGCTCGTCGTGTTCATCATCAGTGTACTAACTTAAGCAAGATTAAGGTATGTTTTGAGAAAGCCGTTTCTTCCTTCTCCTCTTGTTCGAATTCGACCACCAAGAACCCTAGGTTTCTTGGTTGGCCGTCGAATACACACAATCATGTGTGTGTGTTCGATTTTTTCGTACAAGGTTTCTTCGATTGTTAATTTAATCTAGATCTCCAAGATCCCAATCCTTTAGGGTTTAAGGATTAGGTTTAATCTCAGTTCCGCTTTTAGGGATTAAATCAGCTAGTTGCTTTTAACCGGTCAAGAACAAGTTCATGTTCTTGGCCAGTATGGTTCGAACCAAGTGACTAGGAGGTTTGCCCATGTGGTCAATCAGTATCAATGAAACCCTTCACGTTGCTCGAACCAGCTGGGCCGAAGTAAGCGTGCCAAATCCACAAATCATAAGACGCAACTGCTTCTAGCATGATCGTTGGCTCCCCTTGGTCACCTCGTGTGTATTGTCCTTTCCATGCCACCGGGCAATTCCTCCAAGGCCAGTGCATGCAATCGATGCTGCCGAGCATACCCGGAAAACCATGCACCTCAGCATGACGTTGATGTAAGTGCTCGACGTCATGCGCGTTGGGTTTTCTTAAGTACTCACCACTAAATAGATGAAATACACATTTGACAAAATTATCCAAACAATCATACGATGTTTGTTGTCCCATGTGTAGATATTCATCAAACAAATTGGCAGCACAACCATAGGCCAATTGTCGTACGGCGGATGTACATTTTTGAAGAATATTAAAACCCGATAGCATCGTCCCGTTGACGAAAATACAAAAAATATTCAGGTAAAGGAGTCTGAGAGTAAGAAGTTATACCATCACATATAAGGAGGAACAACGAACGGGTCATACGGAAACGTCGCCTAAAATAATCCTGCGGGAACGTGCGATTTTCAGCAAAGTAGTTTGCGTACAAACGCTCACCGGCACCTTCACGATCTCGTGGCACATACCTTCTCGGCGCTCTGGGATCGAAGCGATCTCTTCATCGTCCTCTGTATCAGATGAAAGAGCATTCACAATGGCGACCATTTCCTCGGCATTGTAAGAATTGGCTATCGTCATAATAGCTTCCAAATCGGAATCATATTCGGAAGAGGAATCAGAAACATTAGACATTTTATAAGTATGGTTGGGTGGTAGAAGAGAGAATTTTTGTTGTGAAAATTATAGAATGAAGGTAGGTATTTATAGAAGTTTAAAGGTTTACAATATATATATATATATATATATATATATATATATATATATATATATATATATATATATATATATATATATATATATATATATATATGCCCGATTCAGCGCAGAACCATTTAAAGCTGCAGAACCGCTGAACTATCCTAACATTCAATGTTTACTATATTATACATAAGCTGTAAATTTTCATAAACGTTGTAACCATCCTAACATCCAATGTTTCCAATTTTTTATACAAATAATATACAAATATATTTGTATAATATGTGTATAAAAAATTGAAAACATTGAATGTATAAATGTGTTATAGCGTGTATGAAAATGAAAATTAATGTATAACATAGAAAACATTGGATGTTATGATGGTTCTGCGGTTCTGCACCATTAAACGGTTCTGCGTTGAATCGGACCATATATATATATATATATATATAGGGTGCGATTCAGTGCAGAACCGTTTAAAGCTGCAGAACTACAGAATCATATTTCGGCCAATCATAATGCAGCAAAATGTAATTATTATTTATTTATTATATTTAGACAAAAAGGGCATTTAAGTAATTCAGCAAAAATCAGTAATGTACGGAAACTAAATGAATGTGCGCTGGTTTCCTAAAATTGTGGCTAGTTGGTTTGATATTCATTATCACATAATTAATTGAAAAATAAAAAACCGATTATCCTCTAATTCCTTGTAAACGTCGGAATTTCCAAGAACCCTAAACATCGATTCTCATTACTCTAAACAGAAGAAACATGAATACCGATCAAGAGAATTCAATAAACTCGGCAGAAAACATGTGTGAAGATTATAATCAGCAACGAACACCACTGAATATGACATTAAATGTCATACGACATTGAATGTCATGCACAATTACTATACATTGCATGATTACTATACATTGCATGATTATGACATTCAATGTCATACGACATTACTGTAAATTAAATAAAAAAATTCACAACAGTTGATGTAGTCGACATAAGTGTAAGATTATAATACACAAATACGTTTCATGATTACTATACATTGCATGATTAATATACATTGCCAGATTATGACATTGAATGTCATACGACATTACTGTAAATGTAATAAAAAAATTCACAACAGTTGATGCAGTCGACATAAGTGTAAGATTATAATACACAAATACGTTTCATATAACATTGAATGATTCAAAACAATTGACGTTGTTCCTCTTCCGTTTAAGATTAATTTGTTCCGCGGTTAGATACTTCACCAGCCTTAGCTTTCCCTTTCCGATTAAGATTAATTTGTTCCTCTTCTTCTTCATCTAAAACTAAACAATGACATACATTAGATGAAATACACACAATGATAAATCAAACCAACATACCAAATGTTTCAACCGGTTTATTCCTCCAACTTTCGTTGTAATTAACTGATCTTGGCTTCTTCCTACATCTTCTTCTTACACCTGATAACATAACATAACACAATATAACTTGATTTTATCACAAAATCATACAATATCAAATAACATAACATGGATGACTCCCATACATATATCCTTTATCAATCATAATTAACAAAATACACGTATTCTATTGAACATAAGAAACCAACTACATTAAAACGATTAATATAAGAAATTAACTACACCAAAATGATTAATATAATAAATCAACTACAACAGCTAAAAACTGAAAACAACCATTAATATTGTTCGAAAAAGGAATTCCGATAAGTATTTCAGAAGAAAAACATATCAAAATTAACGTAATCAATGAATGTAAGAAGAAATACTAATAGATTACTAACCAGAAATCTTTATTGAACCTTCGATTTTGTTTAACCGAACTCTTCTGACGCATGAAAAAACCCTAATTCGAACAATAGAACCTTGCGATTTTGTTTAACCTGCCGTAATTTCAAGATTTATTCGAACTCTTCTTATATATTCTAGAAGATTGAGTATATGTCATTTACAAATTGGGAGTTTTTTTGAAAAGAAATCAGCGTGATATTGGGAGTAGTTGGGTATTGTGATCTCCGAATATTTTGCACACAAATGGAAATGATTATTGATTTTAAATGACATTTAATATCTCTGCCATTAAACTTCCGGTTCTACCCCTCATCACACAAAATATACGGGATTTTTTATAATTAAATATTCTGAAACAACATCTTTCATAATAACCATAGATCTGATCATCAATGGTCCAGATTAAAACTTAAAATGGTTCTGTGGTTCTGTAGCTTAAATCGGTTCTGCGCTGAATCGGACACTATATATATATATATATATATATATATATATATATATATATATATATATATATATATATATATATATATATATATATATATATATATATATAGGGTGCGATTCAGCGCAGAACCATTTTTAGCGACAGAACCACAGAACCCTCTTCCAGCCAATCAAATCACAGCATTTAATAATTAATATGTTTTTATTAATATTAAACGAAAAGGGTATTTAAGTCAAATTGCACAAATCGGTTATCAGACGAAATACATTGGATGTTTGCGGCCTGTAATATTTAACGGAATATGTTGGATGTTTATGGCCTGTAATATTTAACGAAATACATTGGATGTTTTGGCCTGTAATCTATGGAACATAAGATGTTTTTGGTATTAGGCAATGAGTATTGTACGAAATGTGTTACGTAAAATAATCATTATATGATGTTGACCCAAATACATACAATGTTTACACTTTCAATACATACAATGTTTATACGAAAACACTTTAATATCAAATTTAATAATGACAAAAACATCAAATGCAGTAATTACAGAAACATCAAATGTAATATCAAAAACATCAAATGCATAATCATATTTCCCTCTTGTAATGTCATCCATTTTTTAAGATCCGTTTAACAATACTGAACATGCCCTTTGACCATTTCGGACTTCAATGACAAACCTGCATAACCAAAATGATTAGTTTACAGTAAAAATGTGTTGTAATTTTGAAAATATATATCCCCAGACAGATGTATACTAAGATTAACTGCCTATTTACTGTGCCAGAAAAGTATTCATTGTTGATAATGGGATCAAGAAACTAATTACTTAATTAATTTTAATTCACTATTATGTAAACTAGGTAACCACTTACTTTGGGCCAGTGCATCCCATTGTTGTCCCCAAGCCACCATTAAGCTTTAGCACCACAAGCTTATCCAATAGACTCTTAGTTTCAGCAGCACCTGGAGAAAATAACATAATAAATTCACAGATAATAAATAGATCAAGCAAAAAAGGTCACGATGTATGAAAAAGTAGAACTAACACAAGATTAAATCGTTACTTTTGTTACAAGTGATAACATATCGATATCAGTAGCATCAACAAAGAGATCATATTGTTACCTTTTGGTACAGCTGCTAGGCTATCATAGGGCACAACGATCTTGTCGGTTGGTATTTGGATCTTACTCCATTCAACATGTTATGCTTCGCCGCTTTGTTAAACAATTTACATGAAAAGAAAACATAAAATGAAAAATCAGACCAGAAGATCAACTACTCTCTGATTATTCAGATCTTATTTGACAAATAAGCAACCAAGTCTAACACATCTGGTGGTTTTCCTCATTTTCCTTTCTCTTCTAATTCTGTAATAAACAAACCATGCATTAGTGATCTTTTAACCATAAACACAATCACCAAAGGAGTAAACAGAACCATATCATGAAACAAGAACCAATTAGTCGAGTGTGTCTTACTAAAGTAATTCTGCACCAGCTATTTCAAATAAAACTTGTTAAAATTATGATATTCAAGTTGTTAATGTCTGATGTCTCTTTAAACATCACCAAGAACGATCATGACATATAAATCAATACTCTAGTATTTAAAATCACCACTTCCAAAATAAACTAATTTGCAAGCCGTTTAATCCAACCATAATCACACCTGTCCCTGACCTTTTGTGCTGTCAACAAGGCTCATTCAACCAAAGGTGTTACACTGGAAACCTCTTATCGACTGAACAATATACACGATAATGGGGATAAGGGTTTCGGAAGAAACCCACATCAAAATTAACATATCGATTAATGAAAGACACAAATACTAGCAGATTACAGTAAATCAATAACCTCAAAATCGATTATATGATGGTACAACATCTAAAAATCTCAAAATAGATGAAAAAATTGTTCAATTAAACACCAAAACTAAGGGTTTCGGGTGAAAACAGTACCGAAATTAATATAATCAAATAATAAACACCATATAATAGAAGTTTACTAACCAGACATCCTTGATGAAGCTTCAATTTCATAAAATCTCGTTCGTCCGTCAACTGTAAAAACCCTAATTTGATAAATCGATTTCATCACAACGCAATCACCAACCACCACCATCGGCGAACGAATCGGAATCGCCATCGCATATAAAAAAAAGAAACATCGAAAGGAAATCATGGTGGAGGTCGTCGTCTCTGGATCTGAATACCATATGGAGGCTAGGGTTATTGGAGAGAGAGTCGGATGAGCGCAGAAAAGGGAATGTACGGTTTCTAAGGGAGTGGGAGATGGGGATGAGAGAAAGTAGGCATTTTAATTTTCCGATTTTACCCCTAAATATCAGATTTTAATATTAATTGAAAATATAAAATATTCATCTTAATTATTAGCCATAGATTGAAATTAATCAAATTATAAACGGTCCAGATCTAATCTTAAGATGGTTCTGTGGTTCTGTCGCTAAAAATGGTTCTGCGCTGAATTGGACACTATATATATATATATATATATATATATATATATATATATATATATATATATATATATATATAGTGTAGAATTAGAATCAGAACCAATTAAGGCTACAGAACCAGCAGAACTCAATCTAAGCCATCGATTTATGAAATGAAATGATCATGGAAGACACATTAATATATTTGATGAGGGACCCCCAAATGTTGGTTAGCATGGATGTTATTCATGCATGTATACATATATGTATAGATATCACTTATGTATACATACATGAAAACACATACATATATGTATACATCCATGAATGACATCCATGCAAACCAATATTTGGGGGTCCCTCATCAAATACATTAATGTGTCTTTCATGATCATTTCATTTCAAAAATCAATGGTTTAGATTGAGTTCTGCTAGTTCTGTAGCCTTAATTGGTTCTGAAACTAATTCAACCATATATATATATATATATATATATATATATATATATATATATATATATATATATATATATATATATAGGGGTGAGTTATATAGAGAACTCATAAACCCTTATTAGCCAATTAGAAATTAGTTTATATTTTCCATTTATTTAAATGTAAAGGGCAATTCCGGTATTCACATAATTTCATATTTATAGAAACAATTAATTGAAATCTTATAATCATGGAAAGTAGAGATTTTGTATATCAATCTTCCGTTTAAAAACAGTTTACTCCATATTTTCCAGAATTTTAGCACCTTTCACGGAAATTTTTTTACACCATCTGATTTTTTTAATTTGTATGAATTGGGTTAACGTGTTTACATTTATGTTTTTGTACTCGTTTGTTTTTAGTGTATTGAACCAACGATTTGTTTGAAATTATGGTCGTGATACATATGTTTTTTGGTTCAGTTTATAGCTTTTTATAAATAATGGTCGTAGAACGTCTAATTCATGGTATTGTAATAGTATAATCAAAACATATCTAACATTCATGTAATCAAAACATAGATGTCTTCACAAAACATTGATGTCTTCACAAAATCAAAACATTTATTTAATCAAAACATTGATGTCTTCACAAAATCAAAACATTGATGTATTTCTCTCTTTCGTCAACTACGTGTTGTGCCTGTCAAAACATTGATGTATGTCTTCACAAAATCAAAACATTGATGTATTTCTCTCTTTCGTCAACTACGTTTTGTGCCTGTCAAAACATTGATGTATGTCTTCACAAAATCAAAACATTGGTGTATGTCTCTCTTTCGTCAATTACTTGTTGTGCCTGATTCAAAAAAACCTTAAATTGCAGTAATGCAATCCATCGTTACCTGATTAAAAAAATCCTTATATTGCAGTTATGAAAACAATCATACCACCAAAAAACAATTTTAGAGAATGCCGACATACAAATATTGTAAAACATCAGCGGTTCCTTTTGAACCAAACTGAATTTCATTTATGCAAAACCCCTTAAAAATAGCAACTTTCAATCTTTTAGATATTTGATTTCATTACCATCTGATGTCTCGCCGGCCACCACAGATCTCGCCGGATAAGGTATAATCGTCACCGCCACAGATCTCGCTAGATGATGAGTAATCGTCACCTTAAAACCGTATAACGGTTGGGCAGCAACTTTTGTTACAGGTGTATGAGGAAGCCGACGGATGAGAGATCTTGAGAGAGAAATATAGTTGTGAGAGAGAGATGAAGGGTTGATTTTAGAGATAGAAAGTGATTTAGGGAAAGAAACGTGAGTATTAAAGAGAGAGTTATTAGATAATGGGGTATATTGCGGTAATTAAGGAGTTGCAGTTATTAGATATATGTTTTCCTTTTTTAATTCTTTTTATAAAAGAAAAAAAACGTAATTGTAATGTCAGATTACGAAAATACCCTTTTTATTTAAAGAGAGAGTTCTCTATATAACTCTCCACTATATATATATATATATATATATATATATATATATATATATATATATATATATATATATATATATATATATATATATATATATATATAGTGCCCAATTCAACGCAGAACCGTTTAAAGCTGCAGAACCGCAGAACCATCCTAACATCCAATGTTTTCTATGTTATACATAAGGTGTACATTTCCATACATGTTGTAACACATTTATACATTCAATGTTTCTAATTTTTTATACACATAATATATAAATATATTTATATATTATTTGTATAAAAAATTGGAAACATTGGATGTTAGGATGGTTACAGCGTGTATGTAAATTTACAACTTATGTATAACATAGAAAACATTGGATGTTAGGATGGTTCTGCGGTTCTGCACCTTTAAATGCTTCTGCGCTGAATCGGACCCTATATATATATATATATATATATATATATATATATATATATATATATATATATATATATATATATATATATATATATATATATATATATATATATATATATATATATATATATAACGGTAATATTACTGTTGAAAAAAAAAAGAAAAAAGAAATTAAAAATCAACCGGCGCCCTCCCCTCCGTCTCGTCTCCAAACCGGCGTGGGTCAAACCGGCGGACGCACCGACGACCCGTGCCAATGGTGGCGGTACTGGGGGAAAACCGGCGGTGCCTACCGGCGGCACCATTGGCAGTGGTCTTAATACCTCTCAAAATAAAATACCTATGCCAATTTTCATTAAATGTCATGTTTAACTGTATACATAATGAGAACTTATTTTTACACCGTAAGTTTTAATGTCTACATCATACATTACAAGTTTAGCAGTCAATTATACAATCAAATTAAACAATGGTTGTGATACATGCCATAAAAGTTGTGGTGTAAAAATCACCCATATATATAATAGTGTATAATTTGGTGATTACTCAAAAAATCGGTGATGACCGCGAGTAGAATTTTCAACCAATTGTTTAAGAAATATTGGATAATTTTTAGAAATTTTGAATATTTAGAAGGAAATAATTTTTGATAATGATCCAAAATTTCTGATAATGATTCAAATTTTCTTAAATGATTGGTTCAAATTTTAGTATTTACCAAAATTTAAGTGCTTACCTGATCGTATTTCATATATAATATATGAGTTGCGTTCATGGAGGTCCCATAATTTTATAAAGTCCCAAGGGCCATCAGATCAAAATTAATCAATGATCAAGATCAATCCAAAAATTATACACGGAGGGGTATGATTGTCATTTGAATCATGTCAGACCTTCTCCAAAGAATCACATCAGATCTTCTTTAATCCAACGTACGTCGGAAACGTTTTGGCGATTTTCGGCGACCTCTAATCCAGCAATCACAAACAATGAATCGCAAACAGCAGATCTGAATCTCAAACAACGAATCGTCTGCATCAGTTGAATCACAAACAATGAATCGCGTTTTTCTCGAATTCGAGTCGTAATCAAAATCTCCGAAATCACATGCAGATCTTAATTTCAAAATCAAAATATGTGACGTTATCAATAAATCTGCATCCAGAATCTGTCAATAGCAATGAATCAGAGAAAAAAATTCAATGGGTCAGGTAAAAAGTTATAATTGAAGTTTACTAGATAACAAATCACAAGTGATTTGCTTACGAATCACATGTGATTGAAAGCTGTGCACATATGATTGCAAGCTGTGCGATAATTGAATACAATCAGGTGAAATCAATAAGCGAATCACATGTGATTTTTTTTGTGTAAAACAGGGAGAGTTTACTAGATAACAAATCACAAGTGATATGCTTATGAATCACATGTGATTGCAAGTTGTGCTTTAATTGAATGCACTCAGGTGAGATCGATAAGCGAATCACATGTGATTTTTTTTTTTTTTTTTTGTGTAAAAAAGGGGAGTTTACTAGATAACAAATCACAAGTGATTTGCTTATGAATCACATGTGATTGCAAGCTGTGCGTTAACTGAATCCGCTCAGGTGAAATCGATAAACGAATCACATGTGATTTTTTTTTTTGCGTAAAACATGGGAGTTTACTAGATACCAAATCACAAGTGATTTGCTTATGAATCACATGTGATTTCCAGTTGTGCGTTAATTGAATTCGCTCAGGTGAGATCGATAAGCGAATCACATGTGATTTTTTGCTTAAAACACGGGAGTTTATTAGATATCAAATCATGAAGTGATTCGCTTATGAATCACATGTGATTGCAAGTTGTGTATTATTTGACTGCGATCAGGTGAGATCAATAAGCGAATCACATGTGATTGTTTTGCGTAAGACATGAGGATTTATTAGATAATAAATTACAAGTGATTCTAAATAACATTATAGAAACACATGTGATTTTATATTCTGATTGATTATGTCAATATGCAGCTTTTGAAGTGAATGTCACTCCGAAACCAGTTAAATCATTGTACATGAGGAGGATTAACCAATTAAGGGGCAAAAGATTAAATCAATTGATGAGTGTATTAAATACAAATCAGTTGTGATTGTAAATAATGTATTAGTAGACTGTTACAGATCACTCAAATGTGAATTAAGTGAACTTAAAAAAAATTACATATGACTGAATACAGAGAAGTTACATAACAATCACATATGATTTCTTTTCTTTCTTAAAATGGGTTAAAACATGAGACTTTATTACATAACAAATCACATGTGATTAGCTTACCAATCACATGTGATTATAAATTATGTATTATTTGACTCTGATAAGATCTGATTGTTAATACAATCACATGTGATTTTCTTCATAAATCAAAGGAGTTTATTACATAACAAATCACATGCGATTAACTTACCAAGCACATGTGATTGTAAAGTATGTATTATTTGACAATGATTAGATGTGATTGTAAATAACTTTATAGAAACACATGTGATTTTATGTACTTAGATTGTTTACATATACAAATAACATGTCAAAATACAAAACAATCACATGGATACAACACAAAAATCACATCATTTAATAGTTGCGACATAACATCACATGAATTAAGATTTTCACGAGATTCTCTGTTTAAACATGCTTCATGTTCCATCTTCTTGATTTTCTCCTACGAATTATACTTGAAAAACAATGTAGTCTCGTCGATGATCTTGTTTGCATGGATGTTCATTTCATGAGTTAATATTTTAGATGCAAGTTTGGTAGGAGACTTTGATTTAGAAATTGTTGAAGGTTTAGATATAGATGCAGGTTTTGTGGAAGGCTTGGATTTTGGAATTATTGAAGCTTTAGATACAGATGCAGATACATTAGGACATTCTTTTGAAAACTTTATATTTAGCTTCTTAAGAACTTTTGGTTGTACTTAAGTTGAAACTTCTTTTGCTGATATAGGTCATTTTTTACCTTTATCTTTCTGAATTGGTAACTTGCATATTAATATACACAGATCATCATCTGCACATATAAAATCACATATAAACAGATAAATTATGATAAATAATTCCAATGGACAATGTTTAAACACAACGAAACAAATAATAAATTCAAACATGACAGAAACATAAAAAAATATTCTTAAAATCACATGTGATTTAATACTAGGAAACAGAGGATTTAAAACTAAACAGTTATAGAATCACATATGATTAACTACTAACAAACATCTGATGTAAAACTAAACAGATATTCATGTTGGAATTATGTGCACAATTAGTCAACCTATGGTGATACATCCATGCCTACGAAACACTTAAGGGTCACAACGGTGAGTGCATGTAATACGAGTAAGATATGTAATGATACCTGGAAGAGGAATGATTCATAATAGTCATTATCAATCAGTTAAGTATTATGTTAAGTTTAACTTATTATTAGATTAGTTTAACTAACTAATTAATACAAGCATTTGTACATTTACTAGTTGAGTAAATATACAATGTGTTAATTATAGATTATCCATAATATGATTTAAAGTAATTAAATCATATGGTGTTTGGATAATATTTTTGTTTAGATTATATAAAGTTTATTATATAATTAATTATTAAAAGTATAAAATGCAAAGTATATATTTCGTATATTTGATATACACGAAATATATAAGTGTATAATACTAGACATTTAATAGTTAAGTGCAACAACAATAACTAGTTAAACTATAAGGTAAAGAAACGTAAAAAGGAAAGTTTAATTAAGAATTAATCTTAATTAAACGAGAGGGTCCTAAACTGCAACTTATTTATCTATAAATAAGAGGCTTATGGTAACCCTAAAAACCCCTTACAACCCCACGAATTCCCTCCCCCCTCTCCCTTGGTTTTGGCCGAACACAAGCCTTGTGTTCTTCGTTCGTTCTTCGTGTTCTTCAAGTCTTGAAGTACAAGATCGTTACAAGGATCAACTAGAAGATCGCTCGTCGTGTTCATCATCAGTGGACTTACTTATGCAAAATTAAGGTATGATTTGGAAAACCCTTTTTCCTCTCCCCCTTTATCTGATCAGAATACACCAAGAACCCGTCGACGAATACACACAAGATGTGTGTGTGTTCGAGTTTTTCGTAAAAGGTTTCTTTCTTGTTAATCTAGTTTAGATTTCCAACATCCCAATCCTTTAGGGTTTAAGGATGAAGTTTAATCTCAGTTCCGCTTTAGGGATTAAACTAGCTAGTTGGTTTAACCAGCAAGAACAAGTTCATGTTCTTGTCAGTATGGTTTGAACCATGTAAACTAGAAGGTTGACCCAAGTGGTTGATCAGTGTTATGAAACCCTTCAGTGGTATCAGAGAGTTGGTTTAGAAATCTAAACAAGAATAACAAAGTTTTTTGTTTGTTTAAATTCCAAGTATTTATTTTGTTCCAATTTCTTTCTTCCTTCCCTATAATTTTCGAAAAAAAGGAGAAAGAACCCTAGGACCAAGAACGTTAAACTAGTTTAGTTTAATTGGTCAAAATGATTCTTTCCCTCCCCATGAATTTCGAAACATGTAGAAAGAACCCTAGGATCAAGAACATTAAACTAGTCTAGTTTACTTGATCAAAAGGATTCCCTACAAGTTTTTGAAATTTTGGAAGAACCCTAGGACCAAGAATATTAAATTAGTTTAGTTTAATTGGTCAAACGGATTCTTTCCTAAACCCCTTAGATTTTTGAAATCTAGGAGGAAACTTGGACACCACGAATGTTAAACTAGTTTAAGTTTAAGTGGTGAAAAAGATTCTTAGGCTTAAATTATTCGAAACCCTAAAGAACCCTAGGACCAAGAACATTAAACTAGTTTAGTTTTATTGATTAAGGTGATTAATTAAAAACATATTCTAGAACCTATTAAATTAAACAAGTTCATGTTTAAAAGGTTTAATTATTGTTTTAATAGGTTTATTAAAACTAGTTCTTTAAACCTAGAAATCTAGATGAAGTTTTTGTCTATAAGGTTTAAATTAAAAAGTTTAAATAAATTTGTTAAATTTATAATCTATCATAGAATTTAGACAAAGATAATTGTTTGAATATGATTGATTAGGATTAATCTTTCTATAATAGATGTTTTTGATCAAGAAAGTTAAAACCTAGTTTTAATTGATCAAGAACAAGATTAGGGTTTGATTAATTAAAATTAAATAAGGATGAAAGGAAGTGTTAATTTTAAGTTTTAAAATTAACAAGATGTATTTATATTTATATATAAGTTTTTGAGATTCTTAAAATATTTAAAAGAAGATGCATTTTTAAAAGGATAAAATAGTTTATACGTATTTTAATTATATCAAGTTAAAATACATATGTATAAACTAAGTGTAATATTCTTTTTAGAATATTATAAGTTTTTAAAGTAATAAATTATATATATTAAATACAAGATTAAAATGGAACATTAAATATAAAATGTTATTTTGATCATGTAGTTATAATATTAATGTAACTAGAATTTGTATTAAGTTATAATTAAGCTAGAATGTACAACATTGTAAACAACTAGAAATTGTACAAACAAAGTTTTATTGTAATTAGATAATACAAAAGTTATAAGTATTGTAATTAGATTGTATGAAGTCATAAGTTATTATAACTACTAAATTATACAAGTATAGTATAAGTATTTTACAAGACATGTAAAATACTAGATTAAAGATCAAATGTTAAATAACACGAAAACTTTATAACCTATATTTAACTAGTTGAAGTTAAATGTAAGAAAGGTTTAAACAAGTTTATAATAAGTTTATTAGTTTATATAATAAGTTTATATAATATATTATAGAATTATTATATATAGTCTTTATATAATAAGTTTATTAGTTTCACCAAGTATAGACCGGTGATTGTGTTTGATTAAGTTCCATCATGATTGTTGGAGCTAGTGGGAGCTACACAAGAAAATCACAAAGTTTATAAAGATGTCATTAGGACATAGTTTTGGCGAATCTAATAAGTTAAAATAAGTGTTTAATTTTATTATTAAACAAGTGAAAAAACAAAGTGTGTTAAACTAGGATTATGATTCAAGTTCATGGATCTTAAAGGAATTAAAATTCACATTTTAAAGTTTAACATAAGGTTTAAGTTTTTCAAGTAAATAAAATGAGCAAGTTTTATATAGAAAATGTTTTGTCACAAAACCTAGTAACGTTTTGTACACCTCGTTTTAGGTATACATATAAATCGCGCAACTTTTTGAAACTATAAGTATTAAAGGAAAAAGTTCTTAAGATTTAAAAAGGTGTCTTGTGAAATTCTTGAATACACAAGTCCCATATTTTAAATAAAGGATTAAAAATTGAATAAGGTTTAAGTTTAGTTTTAGGTCACAACAACCCTGGATTGCTTGTATAATTGATATAATAATTAGACTTAAGACAACTAAAGTGATAAACACAATATTAGAGTCAAATGTACAATTCCACTAAGTGTGGCGGAATAGCAATACCACTGATCAATTACAAGGTATGAAATATGAAAGCGTAAATTTGTAAGTACTCACTTGCCAAATGATCTCTATTTATAGTGTTATAGAGATCTCACAAGTTAGGCAAGGAGTAGTACAAGGACTATAGAAAGGAAAGGTGACCGAGATCAAAGGGATTTGATCTGGTCGAGTAAACAACGAAATGTTTACTCAGTCCTTGTACTTAGTATTGGATTTCAATACTGAGTCCCAATATTGAGTGACTGAAACTGTTTACTCAGTATTGGACCAAGACTTAGCTATATTATTCTACAAACTATTCTAAGCTAGTCTAGGTTGTCTTGTTATCTTAAGATCCCAAGGGGTAAGGCTTTTTGCCTTAACAATCTCCCCCTATCTAATGATAACAAGACAACATTACAAAGAGAAGTACAAAAATAAAGTTGCAGAGTCTTATTCTTCATCCTCTGCTAATGGCTTCATGCTCATAGTAGACTTCTTGCTTTATGTGGAAAAACTCATCCTTCTTTTTAAGTTCTTCTCTTCTGTTCCACAGTACATCAATAATCTTCTTTCTGAACCAAGGATCTTCTTTCTTGGTTATCATCCACTTTAGACCTACTATATAACTAATGTTTGCCTTTAGGAGATCTTCTTCTGTTATAAAACATTCTCTGTCATCTGAGTCAATGTACATATATCTAGAGGTTGGATATATAGTGCTCTTTTGATCTTGAAAAACAAGGTTAGGGGGAACATAGTATTATTTATTTAAGAATCTGAATGTGTTAAGTCATTCAGGTCTGTTATTTCTATATGCCTCAGTCATTACACTGAGTGCCCTGTACTCCCTTGGGAATAGTATTCCGTTACCAAAACATATTGGTGAAACCGCCCAGATTTCATCTATCATTAATTGGGCTTGAGAGGATTTTGAGGGCAGCTCCTTGATCATTTTTGTGATTTTGATCGAGTCTTGGAGGCCCATGTTTTGGATATCATGAAGAAAAATCTTCATGGGATGACTGATTAGCCCAGTACAGGTTGGAACAATCGATCCATTTATCATTTTTACCTTGTTCTTGTTAACATCAATGTTCAGCCAGCATATGTCCCTCACACTGAGAAACACTTTATATCTCAGTATATCCATCCTTGTCTCCCTGTACCTTGTTCTTTGAGCAACCGAGTTCCAATATTGTGGTCGAAGGTCAACTCCTTTCCTTCTTATTCTATGTGATGTTGAAGGAACACCAGTCTCAGTATCAGGGTCAGTCTCAGATTCTTCTCTGACACCAAGAGCATGTAAGTAGAAGAATTTTTCTGCCTCATCTTCTATTTGTTGTGCAGTTTTCCTTGGAACCTGCTCTTCATCACGAACAGATCTTCTAGGTCTAGTGATCAGTGGAGATGGAGCAAGTTCCTCACTTGATTCAGAGGACATAACAACTCTTGACATTCTTCTTGTTGGTCTTCTAGGTGCTCTTGTATCACCCTGAGTTGGAACTTGTGGTTCTTTTGGGGGCTCTTCATCATCTGAGGATGATGATGAAGAGCTTGCTTCAGATGCCATATCCAGTGCAAAGTTAATGAAATTCTGAGTTGGCACTGGATTTGGTTCTTCATCATCATCATCAGCAACTGGCCACACAAAAGGCCTATAAACAACAATTTGCAGGTTGTTCTCATACTGGGCAGATGGCTCAGTTTGAGCCTGCTGAGGTTGGTCAGGATCAGTCTCCCCTTGAGCAGATGGCTCAGACTGACTTTGTTCTTGTTCGATTCTTTCCAGGACTAACCTCCATCTTTCTCTTGTTCTTTCATACCGAAACCTTAGAGGTTCAGTATGAGAAGATTTTTGTGTTTGTTGAGATTGATCTTCATTTAATTTCCTTCTTTTCTTCCCCTGAGCAGATGGCTCAGGTTGATCAACCTCATCTTCCCTTTGTCTCTTCTCCCCCTATTGTTATCATTGGATGGGGAAAGAGGAGGTTCAGTGTCACCACCTGCATCTCCTTGAGTATCATCATGAGTAGGAGATGGCAGAGGTTCAGTGGCAGCATCAGTATCACCCCCTTGATCTTCATTTGTGGGTCATTGTCTTCGCTCAGTATAATCATCTCCACCTTGATCTTCATTCTCTCCACTGTGTTGAGATTGTGGAGCCAGTGGAGGTTGTTGTTGTTGACGTAATGCAACTGATTCTTTTAGTGAATCAATCTCATTACTCATAGTTTCCATCCTGGCCAGTATTGTATTCTGTGTGTTCTACATGGTCAAGATTTGTTGCATGATTGTTTGCAAGGAAACCTCTTCAACTGGAGCCTGTTGGACATGAGTACCCTGCACAAATGGTGCTAAAGAAACAAAAATAGTAACTGGTTAGTATGGATTGGCTTATCAGATAGAAATGTGGTGTTGTTTAATTCTAAAATCATGTAAACATAGTTTGTGAAATCTGTATTACATCTGGTTTATGATGAAATATTGTGGACTTGTGAATAGCATGTGTAAGAAATGTTTCAGTAAAAGTGAGTGTGATGTGTGATTAGTTCAGTGTAGGATAAATCACTTTTTTTGAAAAAGGTTTGGGTTTAGGAAGCGAAGCCTGGGATATGCTTCGTTTTGTTTTCAATGTTTATCACGCGGTGTTAGAGTGATAACAATAATGTGGCTTAAACCCCATGGTAGATATTTGGATAATGTGGTTTTAGGGTTTGTGATCATTTCTTAAATCATGTGATCCAATTTAACATAAATTAGGCATGATAAAAGCAGCACCAGTGGCTGTCAGTATGACATCAACCACCATTGTCTTTTTGTATGAGAAGACAATTGTAGGCTGGCAATGATATGTTGTGCTCAGTGTAGGAATTTTGCATAGTAGAAGTGGGCTAACTATGTTGGCCTTAAGAGGATATATATGGAAAAAAAAAATCGTTGGAGACTTTGGTCAGTATTGAGTTGTTACAAGCCAATACTTAGTCTCTGATTTTGAAAAAAAAAATATGTAGAAAGCTTAGGGTTTTATTAGAAATTCATACTTGAGGCTTTGTAAGATTCCCTCCTTCCTTCAACATAGGTCGGTGCTGGATCATTACTATGTTGATTTGAGCCCCATGCACCTTCTGGACCTTGTTATCCTCTTTCTTGACCTTCTTCCAGATTTTATTGCTCATAAGCAATATCAACATCAAGTGGAACATGTGGTTCCATGATTTGTGGTGGTTGAGTAATGTGTTCTTGATTTGGTTCTGGAAGATCAGCATGTGATGTTATTTGATGTTTCTCTTCCAATGAAGGAGTCAATGTTGGATGTTGACTATGCAACACTGAGTCTGTTAATAGTGAAACCATGATGACTGGACTCAGTTCTCTTCTGGACTTTCTTCGAATGATTAAGGGTTGGTCTTCAGTATCAGAATCTGATGCAATATGAGGAGCATCAGGTTCTGCTTCTTGTACTGGAGGGGGTTGAACATCCTCCATTTCAACATCATCATTGAAATTTGCATTATCATCACCATTGTCATCATCATTATGATTATCTTCATCAGTATCATCTTCATCTTCATCATCATCCATATGAGCCTCAGCAATGGCTAACATGGTGGCACTGAGTGGTGGTTCTTCCTCCCTAGGCTGATGGAAGAAAATCTTCTCATGAATTGGAGGAAGATCAGCTCTAACTCCATCAAAATCATCATACATATTGTCTGGCATGGAGTTCTAGAAGATTAGTAATAAAAACCTGCAAAAAGGAACATTAGGATTTCTTTGCCATGCCTGAATTAGTGAGACCAACTCATTGTAGATCAGTCTTGCATAATCAATGTGCCTGTTGTGGTACATGACATGCACAATTTGCATTCCAAAGTCATTGATTTGATCTAGAGCCCCTATTTCGTGGGTCATACAACGAATTATGGTAGAGATCATAATTCCCCACATGGGACCAAATTCGTGCCTTTTTATTGTTCCTGTTGTTCGTGGTCTTCCAAGGAGCGGCAACACTGAGCGTGCAATATCACGATCAACAAATTCGTCATACTGGGCATGTTCTGGAAGTTGAAGATCTCTTCTAATGATGGCAGTGGACACGAATGCGCGTCTCTGACCTCTAATTACCCAGCCTGTAATCATCTCTGGAGAGTCCAAATCTTCGGTGTACCAAAATTCGCAGAGCATTGCTGGGTAAATGGCTCTTGGAAATAGTTGAAGAGCATTCGAGATTGGGCTATGCGTCAGGTATGTAATTACTTGTCGGAATTGAGGGCATACCCGACCTTGAGGAATATCGAAATTTGCAGTTATTTTGTTCCTCGTAAACTTTAGAAGTTCATCTCGTTGAAAATCTTTTGCTAGTGTAGCATTCGGTGGAAAAAATTGGAAATTCGCCATTGTTCTGTGATTATGAAATGAAATATTGCTTGCAAAGAGAAAATAAGATCATTAATCGCAGAGAGTTTTGAGAGAAAGAGAGTAAATAACAGAGAAAATGAGTTAAAATTGAAGGAAATAGTTATTTATACTCTTAATTGGCAATCATTAGGGTATTGGGAAGTAAAAACGGCGAAATGACAGCCTTATCCTGTTCCAACGGTAACTTTTTGAAAGGAAAGTTACTTTTGGGGAGTATGAGGTTTTGTAATCAGTGTGATAACTCCAGGACTCCCAATACTGATTAAGTGTTAAAAAAATTATATTAAAAGAAATTTAAAATTGAAAAAAAAATTTAATTTAATCTATAAATTAATAAAAATTTACAAAAATTAAAAAATAATATACCAGACGAGCTATACTGAAATGATCAGTATTGGGTCAATACTGAAAAACCAATATAGGAAAGAATTTTTAGGAAAAAATAATTTCAAGGATTCATCATTCCCAATTGTCCTAATAAGTACATAAACCTTTCTTCCTTTTCCACATTATCTTGGATAAAGTGGTGTTTGATATCAATGTGCTTAGTTCTTGAGTGATGGACTGGATTTTCAGTGATAGCAATAGCACTCTTGTTATCACAATAGATTGGTGTCTTTTTAAGATCAAATCCATAGTCCATAAGTTGGTACTGCATTGTAACGCCCCAGAATTTGTATTAATTAAATAATATTATTTTAATCACACTGCTATTATTTATAATTAATATTATTCAGGCGACCTGTAATTGGACAGTTCATTTTTTTTATTAGACGTTCTAATTCGCGTTTCGGGTTTTAACCCGGTCATTTAATTAGCGGGTCGAATTCATTAGTTTATGTAATTCTTTAATGTAAGTTTGGAAGTAATTCTAGTTAATTATTTAGACGTCACTTAATCCCGAGGCCGGCCGAGAGGCCAAGGCCTTCCTGTGTTGTACTTGTTCCTATATCGAGCCGGGTTTTCCTTCCTTGTTTTCTTTTGGGTTCGTCTTCCACCAAATGAGCTCGAGTCTTTGATTTGCTAGCCATAAGGCCTATGTGCGTTGGATCAATGGGGAGGCCCATAATTCTTTTGGCTTGCATCCGATCACAATGTTTGGCTTGCGTCCTTCATGCCAATTGTCAGAATAAAAACCAAATATTTTATATAGTTGTCGGAAGTGGGCTCGAGTAAAATAAGAGTCCGAATAATAAAAAAAGAAACCCACCGTCTAACTTGTAGCATTTGTTATTTCGCTCCATGTGGTTTCATATTTATATTGCACTGGAAACCTAGCCGCCACCTCCTTTTTCCGTTTCTCATTTCCAGCAGAGGAAGACCCCCATCGCCACCTTCCTTATCCTTTTTCTTGCTTCCGGCGAATCAGCGCAACCACCATCTTCACCGTGTTTTGTTGTTCCTGTTTTGATAGGAAAACACACCACCATCCTGTTCCGTTACTCGTTCTGCTCCACCGTATTGTGTTGAGCTCTCAACCACCGCTACCATTTTGTGTTCTGTTTCGGTTCGCCGGAGTTCCGCCACCACCATTGTTTCCGTGAGCATCACCGTTGCTCTTTTCGAGTTCGTTTCAGCACCGCCACTCGTTTCCTGTTTCCGGTGAAGTCCCGCGTTGCTGAGCCACCACCTCCGCCGTACGTTTTGAGATACCATCGCTTCCGAGCTCCAACGTACGTCCTGCTCCGGTGAAACCTTGTTGGTTTCCGGTAAGCTTTGCTTCTGTTTTCCGGTCACGTTTTACCTTTGAATCCAACTTAACCTTTTGTTATTCTTTGTTTCCGTGCGGGATGTTTTGAGCAGTTGCAATTCCAAGCAGTGAAGATTCCGTCGAAGATTCCGATTGGTCTTCGAGCTTAAGCCGGAGTTGCGGTAAAACTATTACCGTCTCTTTTTATGTTATGGTTTTGTCTAACTAGCACGAGTTTTAAGTATACAATCGTTAATTCATATTATAATTCTGTTTATTGTCAAATGGATTTTGCCTTTGTCCTTTCTGGTGTAAGTTTACAATATTAAAAGAAAATCATTTCTTTAAAGAGTTCTTTTGTCCAACTAGGGACCCAAATGACATGTCGAAATTAGTTTTGATTTTGGCAAAAAGCACTCATGCATGACTGATTTATTTATTTATTATTTTAAGAAAATGTTTATTACGGAATTGATGGTTAGCGTTTTATAATTTAAACCACTTCTTAGCATCACTAATTAAGTTAAAATATTAGGATTTTTCTAATTGGGAAATCTATACATTTTAAAACAAGGTTTGAGCTAGGTTTAATCAGGGTTGTGTTTCGTGTTTTAGGATCGTCTAGACGCTAACTGAGCAGTAGCGTAGAGTACCAAGAGACCTACGGAGCTTACGTTTCTCGAGGTGAGTATTCTCACCGTGTATTCAGTTTTAACGTTATACATGCATGACTTACGTGTTATATTACTTGCACCTTAATTGTTATCTGAGCTTGATCTGTTATCTGAGGTTGATCTGTTATCTGAGTATCTGAGCAGCTGTTTACTTATTCATGATCTGAGACATTGTGCCTGGGTAACCGAGCTCGGCACAGGGTCATTCTGTGCTACTACTTGCTAGGGCATCTGAGATAATTATGTTAAAGAGATAATAAAACATAATAACACACATCTGAGTTTTTGGCTTTATGCCTGGGATCACCTCCCGTCTGAGTTTTGGGATTATTCCCGTCTGAGTTTTGGGATCACTCCCGTCTGAGTTTTTGGCTTATGCCTATCTGAGGTGTGAGGAGGGGCGAGGTTGATCTCTCGTCCCAAATCACACAAGCGCGCTATATAAATTAAAATCTGAGTAATAAAATCTGAGAAATAAATCTGAGTAATTAATCGAGTAGATTCTGAGTAGGAGTACACCGATGTGCCCTCATGTGTTGTATGTTATGATTGTTGCATTTTGAGAATTATTCACTCAGCTTCCCCAGCTGACCCAAACTTTCCCCCACATTGTTTCAGGTACCAGCAAAGGAAAGGAGAAGGTGGACGGTTGACCGCTGTATCTTTTCATTACTGATGTGGACATCATTTAATATTTTAAAACACTTTACTTTATCTTAATTATTTCCGCAATAAATACGTTTTGAATGTTAAATATTAATATCCGAGATTTATTTATGGGACCTTTCGATTATAATTTTATTTTCAAAAAAAAAAAAATTTAAAAAAAAAATCTTTTAAATTTTAGGGTGTTACATGCATCCATAAGAGTTGAGCACAACAACTTCATGCAGCTACTTATTCAGCTTCTGCAGTTGAAGTTGCTACTGAGTTTTGTTTCTTGGATGACCAACCAACCAATCTTCCACCAAGGAATTGGCATCCTCCATTTGTACTCTTTCTATCCAACCTGCAACCTGCATAATCTGCATCTGTGTACCATTCAAGAGCAAAATCAAAATCTTTGGGATACCAAAGACCCATATTAGGAGTACCAGATAAATACCTAAAAATTCTCTTAACAACTTTCATATGTGATTCTTTAGGATCAGCTAGATACCGAGCACACAAACATGTTTCAAACATGATATCAGGCCTGCTAGCTGTTAAGTAAAGTAAAAAACCAATTATACCTCGGTATGTTGATTGACATACTAGTTTACCATTTTCATCCTTACTTATCTTATCCTGAGTACTCATAGGGGTGTGCATAGAAGATAAATTTTCAAATTTGTATTTCTTCAGCATGTCATGCACATACTTACTTTGGTTTATAAAAGTGCCATCAGGCTTTTGATCAACTTGTAAACCTAGAAAATAAGTAAGTTCTCCCATCATACTCATCTGATACTGAGATGACATAATCTTTGCAAACCTATCACACGTTAATTTATCACTGGAGCCAAAGATAATGTCGTCCACATATATCTGAATAAGTAATATGTCAGGCCATTTTCTTTTTGAAAATAAACTTTTATCAATTTTACCTCTCGTAAATTTATTTTCAAGTAAGTACTCAGACATGGTATCATACCAGGCTCTAGGAGCTTGTTTAAGCCCATACAAAGCTTTATCAAGCTTGAAAACATAATTAGGAAATTTAGGATCAACAAAACCTGGGGGTTGTTTAATATAGACTTCCTCTTGTAGTTTTCCATTTAAAAAGGCACTCTTGACATCTATTTGATAAACCTTGAAGTTCTTGAAGGATGCATATGCAAGATATAGCCTGATTGCTTCAATTCTTGCAACTGGTGCAAAGGTTTCATCATAGTCAATTCCTTCCTCTTGCTTGTACCCTTGAGCAACCAGTCTTGCTTTGTTCCTGATTACAACACCATCCTTGCTCATTTTATTCCTGAACACCCACTTAGTACCAATGATAGTTTTCCAGTTGAGGGTGGTACTAAGTTCCACACTTTGTTTCTTTCAAACTCTGTAAGCTCTTCTTGCATAGCTTTTACCCTGTCTTCATCTAGTAAAGCTTCATCAGCTATCTTGGGTTCCATGGTAGATAAGAAACTTGAATAGAAACAGAAATTGGCAGTTGCCTGGGGTTCAAAGGTTAGTTTTCTTCTTGTCTGGACTCCTTCTTCAACATGACCAATAATGTTTGTATGTGGATGGTTTCTGAGCTCGCTTAGATTGGTTCCCAAGGTAGCATTTGAAGTGGTATCAACAACCTCTTATTGGACTGATTGATTGCCAGTCTCATACTGATTTGGGTTATCTTCAGTATTGGACTGCACAGGATGAACGATTTCTTCATTTTGCAGATCTACAGTTGGTTCTTGTTGTGGATCGGATGATTCTCCTAGTTCATGTGTTGAATGATTCAGATCAAGGTTTGAGAGCTCAGTATTGAGGTTCTCAGAGATGGGAACCTCAGTATTTGTAGTTGTTTTACCATACTGAGTTAAATCTTATTCATCATCACTCATGTCATTTAAGACTTGTGTGGGATTGGTTGTGGGATTATCAGCATTGGAGTTTTCTAGATTACACAAGGTTTCATTACCGTTTATGTTCTCCTTTGCTGAGGAAGAATGCTCATCAATGTTATCATTAAACGTCACATGGATAGATTCTTCAATCACCTTTGTAGATAAAACATACACTCTGAAGGCCTTTGAGTGTGGTGAATAGCCCGTAAAAACGCCTTCATTTGCTTTGGGAGCAAATTTGTTGAGATTTTTCTTAGTACTAAGTACAAAACATTTGCTCCCAAAGATGTGGAAGTACTCCACATCTGGAATTCTGCCATGATATAACTCATAAGGAGTCTTGAGGTGTCTCTGGACTACAGTTGCTCGATTCTGTGTAAAGTTAGCACAGTTTACAGCTTCTGTCCAGAAGCTAAGTGCCAGTCCAGCATGGCATAACAAACTTGCTAATACTGAGTTCCTAAATTCAGTACCATGGTCACTTCTAAGTTGCTTGACCTTGGCACCTTTTTGAAGTTCTTCTCTTTTGATGAAAGCAATTATTTCTGTGGTTGCATCTGATTTGGTCTTCAAGAAGATGACCCAAGTGTATCTTGAGAATTCATCAACCAAGACCAGAGTATAGATCTTTTTGCCCAGAGATGGTGTACTGATGGGGCCAAAAAGATCCATATGTATCATTGCAGGAGGTTCATTGACGGAGTGATTAACTTTAGATTTAAATGAACTCTTCTTCTGCTTGCCCATTTCACATGCTGAGCATAACTTATCTTTTGAATAAGTAATTGTGGGCAGCCCTTCTCACCAACTTCTAAATACTGAGCTCATTGATGTTCCTGAAGTTAATGTGAGAGAGCTTCTTGTGCCACATCCAGTTCAGTTCTGGATTGACTTTAGAAAGCAAGCACACACGGATAATGGGGTCAATTTATGAAAGATTGACTACATAAACATCTTTTTCTCTTCTGGCAATAAGAACAGGTTGTCCTTTTTCATTGTATATGATGCCATCAATCTTTCTGAATCTTACTTCCTTGTCATCATCACATATCTGACTAATACTGAGCAGATTGTGTTTTAGACCTTCCACATAGGCAATAAGGTGATGTTGCCAACTTTGATATCCCCATATCCTCTTGTCTTCCCTATTGAATCATCCCCAAACCTGACATAAGGACCCTTCTCTGGAGTATAATGTTGAAGGTAGGGGTGGCAATTTCTGACCCGACACGAAACCCGACCTGAAACCGAAACAAAAATAAACAGGTTTTGGGTTGAGGTAAAATATAATTGGGTCAGTCTCGGGTTGATTCAACTGACCCGTTTATTAAACAGGTTAGGTTCGGGTCAATGATACTTTAAACGGGTCGACCCGCCAACCCGTTTAATTATTAAAATTTATTTAAAAAATATATATTTATATTTAATTTATAATTTACAAGTTTAAACGTAACTAATAGTTAGATAAAAACTAAAAAGGCTACTTATAATGTGTTGTTTTGGTATTTTGTTATGGATTTGTGGCATAATAACAACATATATGAACTATTTGACCCGCTTTTGACTTGATAACTTGTTTAACCCGTTTAATTAAACAGGTTATATGAGTTAGGTTCGGGTTGGTTAGGGTTGAGATACCTGACCCGTTTAAATAAACAGGTCGGTTTCAGGTTGAACGTTTCTGACCCGCCAACCCAGGAACCTGAACCCGCGAACCCGAACCCGACCTGAATTGCCACCCCTAGTTGAAGGTATTCCGTACTGCCAGTCATGTGTCTTGAGCAGCCATTATCAAGGTACCATTTTCTATCACCCTGCACAAGATACAAAATAAGGATTAGTTCCTTTTAGGAACCCATTTAAAAATGGGACCTTTGGCAGGGATTACAGTATTATCCTTTCTGATCTCTCCTTTTGAGGGAGTCAATATCACTTTAGAGGAACCAGTATTGGTTTTCTGATGTGGCACTGACCATGAATCCCTCTTTTTCTTTGGTACTGAGTACCTAAGATTTGAGAGATTACTTCTACACTCATCTCCTTTATGGCCAGTATGATGACATCTATAGCATTTTCTGGGTCTATTTCTGAACATGTTTTCATATGGGATTTTTGAAAACTGTTTTTCTTTTGGTTGATCCTTATGAGTCAGTTTTGCAAATTTCCGACTTAAAAATTTAATTTGATCACCAATAGATTTTAAAAGACTATTTTTATCATTTTTAGTAGGAGGTTTTACATCATTTTTTACAGTCTTTATAGGAGATGACTCTTTCTTTTTCTTTTTAGTTGGTAAAGATGTCTGAATTTGTTTAGACTTCTTATCTTTACCACTTGAAGATCCTGTTGAAGTTGTATTTTGTTTGTGATTATTATTTTTTTAAATCACAACTTTAACAGGTTCTTTGGATTTTTCGTACATGAATGTGATGTCCCTGCAACTTCAGTATTAGATATATCTTTTGATTCAGAAGTTGTTTCATTTGTTTCATTTTTAGAAAATGGAGTAGAATTGAATAACAAATGAAAAGGTGGAACAACAGATGTGTCACACTGAGGTTCAGTGGGTTTAGTGCTGGATTTCTCTATTTCAGGAAATTCAATACTGAGCTCTTGAAGTTCAGTATAGCACTTAGAAAAGATGGAGGGACCAATAGGTTGAGATTGGTCTAAAATGATTTTATCCTCTTCATCTGAGTCAGTTTGACACCCAACTTCACAAAAGGTTTTAGATTTAACAAATTGAATTGGATTCATATCTGAAAATTCCTCAAATAAATCAGCAAAATTATTATTGTTTTTAAGCCGAGGATCAACACCAAGTGCAGTCCTCACATTGTCAGGAAATTGTTGCATTAGACATTTATTGAGTTTTATAGAGGCATTTCCCCAAGATTTACATTGTTTTTAAAACCTTTCTTTTTCAAGTTTGTGTAAATGAGCTTTATCAGCTAATCTTTGGTTCATTTCCTGAAAATTTAATAAATCAAGTTCTAAATCTTTTAATTTTGCCAATTTATCTAAATGTTCATTATTTACCTTTTCAAGTTGTAAAATTGTTAACTTTTTCTTTCTATACTAAAGTTTTAAGATCAACAATCATGTACTCAATTTTTTTTTCTTTTTCATTCATTGAATAAATTTGAAAGGCACTCACCTTGTAGAACTGAGTGGGATCCCAATCAGTGTGGACAATCATTCTCTCATCCTCTTTGAGGTCTCTTTCAAAAGTGCTTTTCAAAACCTCTTCAGTGAAAGCCATAAAGGCTTTGTTCTCAACCTCTTCCTCATCATCACTGAGGTCTTTATCCATCCAAGCCTCCGAGTAAAATGCCTGATGAGGTGCACCATTCACAGCAACTCCCTTTCCCTTGCTTCTTGCCTTCAACTTTACATACTTATCCCTATACCGTTTAGCACGATATGCAATTTTGTCATTTCGATCAGTTTCAGAAGACTTAGTGTTGCAGGTGGCAACAATATGACAAGGCTTTCCACACCTGTAGCACAGACCAGATCTTGAGTCAGTATTGGAAGAGCTAACACCAAGCCTCTTCTTCCTTAGTTGATCTAGCTTCATGTACATGAGAGCCATTTGGGTTTCCAGCTCTTCTGCTTCAGCATCTTCAAGATCAAGTTCTGTCTCATCTGGTTCAGTGAAAGTATAGGCATGTTCCACTGAGTTAACAGGTTTGAGAATTAAGGCGATACCAGTGGAAGTCTTGTCAGTCTTCTTCCAGTTGATCAGTCTAGAAGCATTGTTCTCTTCATGATTCAACATTAATCCATACAAAGTTTGAAGAGTGTATGTCTCAATGTTGTTAGCAGCATTGACAAAATTTGTCATATCAAGGAATTGTTGAGGAAGACTGTCCAGAAATTTTTGATAGAGCTCTCCCTCTTCATTTTCAATTCCAACACTGATAAGATCATGAACAACAGTATTGAACCTGTTGTAAATAGAGGTGATGTCTTCATTTGGATTAGAGAAGAAATTCTCATACTTCCTTCTCATGTTGCTCTTTCTTTGCAACTTCACCTTTGGTGTGCCTTCATGGGTGATGGACAAACTATCCCACATAGCTTTGGCCGTAGGCAATTTCATGATTGCAGTCAATATCTCTTTGGTAACTGCATTACTAATTACACCTTTAGCTCTTGAGTCTAGACTGAACAGAAGACGTCCAGAATCAGTCCAAGTGTGCTATAGCTTTGGAATGGTTCTTATAGATGCAGGAGCATCATCAGTAGCTGCAATGGGTTCCACAGTTTGTGGAATGATGGGACCATTAGTCAGTACTGTTGGCATTTCACAATGGATAGATTCAAGATACCATTGGGCCTTCAATTTCCACTAACAGAAATCTTTGCCATCAAAGATTGGCACACCCTTTCAGGACATAACTGGAGCACTGCTTGAAGACATTTTGGATTTTGTAGGTTGGGAATGGTAGGTATATGGAATGGCAGCCAAGGTAATAGATCGACTAAATAGAGATTAATTTAGCCTGCTCTGATACCAGTTGTTAGGTCACAACAACCATGGATTGCTTGTATAATAATTAGACTTAAGACAATTAAAGTGATAAACACAATGTTAGAGCCAAATGTATAATTCTGCTAAGTGTGGTATGCTGCGGAATAGCAATACCGCTGATCAATTACAAGATATGAAATATGAAAGCGTAAATTTGTAAGTACTCATTGCCAAATGATCTCTATTTATAGTGTTATAGAGATCTCACAAGTTAAGCAAGGAGTAGTACAAGGACTAGAGACAAGAAAGTGACCGAGATCAAAGGGATTTGATCTGGTCGAGTAAACAAGGAAATGTTTACTCAGTCCTTGTACTCAGTATTGGATTTCAATACTGAGTCCCAGTACTGAGTGTCCGAAACTGTCTAGTCAGTAATGGACCAAGACTTAGCTATATAATTCTAAAAACTATTCTAAGCTAGTTTAGGTTGTCTTGTTATCTTAAGATCCCAAGGGGTAAGGCTTTTTTCCTTAACATTTAGTTTAAGACTTAAACAAACCCAAGAAAATCTTAGATCTAAGTACTACCCATCTAATGGAACACCTCACTTGTTAAACGATATTCATATTATTAGGAGAAAGAACCTTAGATATGGATTCAAATATTTGCGAGTGTTAGGGTGCGTAAGGTTCTGTGATAATCGGGAGTCCCGGCGCAGAGCGTCACACTGTCTTAGATGGTATGGTCTACTTTGGTGACAATCGGGAGTTCCGGCCCGAAAAGTACTTGAGTAGAATAAACATACTACACTTTGTTGCAATTAGAAATGTGCAATTGGAATGTACAAAGTTGTAGTAAGTTAAAAGTCTATAGATTCTACGACCCCTAGGAATCGTATCAAGTCTTGGTGCGATTGGTAAGGATGTTACCTACCAGAAATAGCATGTCTCATCGGGAAATGCCCAAACCTTGCGGCGAGAATGTGAAATATGGATACTAGGTCTAAAATATTAATTATGGGTTTATAATATCTTTTAGAAGATGTTTGTTGACGATTACTAATTAAATCGAGTTTGATTTGTAGATGGCAGCAACAACCACAACGACACGTACCAATAATCTCTCACTATGCTTGTTTCTAGAAAAGGACGAATTGACTGGGTCAAAGTTTTTCAATAGGAAGCGGATCTTCAGGTTATGCTTAGGAATGAGAGAAAATGAAATGTCCTAGAAAGAGCAATACTATATGCCTTTGCCGCGAATGCTAGAAATGAACCAGAACAAGCATATTACGCTTGTAGAGTCTTCAACTCTTGCAATATGGCTAAGGGATCATCAGTGAGTGCTCACATCATGAAAATGAAAGAGCACATGGATCATCTTGAAAGACTAGGACACCTAGTATCGTTGCACTTAGCCGGATAAATGATACTCAACTCGTTGTCAGATGACTATAAGCGTTATGTAGTCAACTATAACATGCATAACATGGAGCAATCCATTGATGAGCTACATTCCATGCTCAAGACTAATGAGTTGAGTTTGGGGACCAAGTTTAAGAATAATCTCGTAGTAACTGATGATGTTAGTGAAAAGAGAGAGAGGCGCATTGGAAAGGGAAAGGGTAAAACCGATCCCAGCCAAGACGTGCCTAAGGGTAATGAAGTCAAACAAAAGGTCAAGAAGGTGAAGCCAAACAAGGCAAGTACCGAGAAACGGTGTCTTGGTTGTGGCGAGGGTCAAAGGGTAGGAGGCAATGCAAGCTCCTCAGTTGACTTGACCGACTTCTAGATACTCACTTTCTACTTGTAAAGTTTATTACGAGTAACTCAACTTTAGCAATCGTTTATTGCATGAGGTGATGGAAAGTGAGATGGCCTAACATGAGATGGTGATGATCCCACGAGCACCAAAGATTTTATAATTCAGTTTTTTTTTGTTTGGATTCATAAAAACAATTTTATTTTATTGTTGGATAATTTTTATATTTATGTTAAAACAAGGTTTTTGGTTTTATCAAAATTGAATCCATGGTTGAATTATACTGTGTGTGCATGTTTGATAATTACACTAGTCAAGTTTTATTACTAGATTGTAAGTCAAGTTTTTGATTTACTTAATATCTCATGATTTATATTTGTTTGATTGTTGCATGAATGATGATATCTTAGAAGCTCAATTACTTAGATACTAGAAATTAGAAAGTTTTTCTAATACACGTATTTAAGAGTTTTATGGAAAGATTAAGTTCAAAGTTTATTGAACTTAGTTAAAACATCTTAAGTAATAGACATTACTTATGATAGTACGTTTTAAAGTATTGGTACTAATATAGTATGATTATATTGGATATAATCAAGATAGACTTTAAGAGTATTATTACAAGTGTCTCATACTTGTGATAAAGGAATTTAATGAAGTCATAAATCCCTAACAAGGAATGTTGGATATTCGCAAAATCCAAAGAGTGACTTAGATATTAAATAAACTCTTAAAAGGGTCAAACTATATTAAAGCATTTAAGAATTAAAGGTATTAAATGCAAGTGTTTCATACTTGTAATAAATAAAGTATTTAATCAAGTCATTATTCCCTAATAAGAATACTGGACACTTAAAAGATCCAAGAAATGACTTTGACGTTAAATAAAGTTCTTAAAGAATACTAAAGCATTTAAGAATTGGAAGTATCGTTACAAGTCTCTTATACTTGTTAGATACAGTGATCAATGAAAGTCATAATTACCTAAACAGGAATATTGGATATTCGCAAATCCAAAGGATGACTTTAATAATTGATAAATTCTTAAAGGATTAAACTACAAGTTATTGACTAAAAAGGTCAAAGTCTTGAGTTAGTCTAAGTGATAGTTTAAGTGATGCTTAAATTCTATAAAAGTTAGTGGGAGTTATGACTAACATAATTCATTGAAGGCATTAATGAATTTAGTAAGTTAGTAAGATATTAACAAACAAGATATTACCATAACGTTAGCCAAAGAGTTAAGGGAAATAATAAATGATCATTGATTAGACTATTGCAAGCCTAATAGCGTGGTCACAAGTCTTGTGATTAATTTTTGTAAATCTAATAGGATACTCACAGCCTAAGTGAATACATTAATCATTTAAGGATATTTCTTTAGCTAGTAAAAGTATCTACAAATCAAGTAGTTAAGAGAGGTTTAGCTACAAGGCAAATTTTATAGATTTAAGAAACTAAGGAGTTAATTTCCAATCCTCCTATGTTTACCGAATCATATAAAAAGGCAAGACTAGAATACGTTCAAATGTTGCAAGAACAAAATTTAGCAAAGACAAAAAGTTATAGTATTTTTCGAAATACTCGTCTTATGTCTTTAGTTTAATAGAAATGACTAAATTGTAATTAGTGATAAAAGTTACAATTAGGAGTCACTGAGTAATCAACACGAACGCAAAGAATAAGCAATAATCCAGTAATAATTCGGTATCTATGTCCAGTTAGGAATAATACATGAATTAGTGATATTATTATTCAGACTTTGTATGTTTTACAATATCTATGAATAAAAGTCTCTTTATTCAAAAGATATAATCCGTGACTACACGTCTTGGTGGGAACCTTGATGGGACGTTAATGTCATCGCGGTATTTGGTGTTAGATTCGATGTTTTTCGAAGATAGCTACACAAGTTTTTTTGTAAACCAAATATCAGTGATATTTTGGCGTATAGACGAATATTGGATTGACCACCGTGATAATACTTCGTGGTTGAAAAGTTCAAAAGTATTATTCAGTAGGATTGTCCTCAACCACGAAGTATTATCACGGTGGTCAATCCAATATTCATTGAGCTCCAACAGAATATCACCGATATTTGGTTTACACAAAAACTTGTGTAGCTATCTTCGAAGAACTTCGAATCTACCACCAAATACCGCGATGACGTTAACGTCCCATCAAGGTTCCCACCAAGACGAGTAGTCACGGATTTATACCTTCTGAATAAAATAACCTTCATTCATGGATATTCTTAAAACATACAAAGTCTGAATAACAATGATACTAATTCATGTATCATTCCTAACTGGACATATATACCGAATTATTACTAGATCATTACTTATTCCTTTTGTTCGTGTTGATTACTTAATGACTTTTACAACCTTAATTGTAACTTTATCACTGAACTAGTCATTTCTATTAAACTAAAGACATAAGACGAGTATTTGAAAAATACTATTTCTTTTGCCTTTGCTAGATTTTGTTCTTGCAACATTCTAGAACATATTCTAGTCTTGCCCTTTTATGCAATTCGGAAAACATAGGAGGATTGGAAAGTAACTCCTTAGTTTCTTGAATTCATAAAATTCGCCTTGTAACCAAAGCCTCTTTTAGTCACTTGATTTGTAGATATATCATTACTAGTTAAAGAAATTTCCTTAAATGATTAACTTATTCACTGGAGTGTGAATGTCCTATTAGATTTGCAATAATTAATCACAAGACTTGTGACCACGCTATTAGGCTTGCAATAATCTAATCAACGATCATTTATCATTTCTCTTAACTCTTTGGCTAACGACTTGGTAAAACCTTGTTGTTAATATCCTAACTAACTTACTATATTCATTAGTACCTCTAATGAATATGTTAGTCATAGCTCCCACTAAATTTTATGGAAATAAGCATCACTTAAACTACTACTTTTGACCTAGTCAAAACTTATAGTTTAACCCTTTAAGAATTAATCAATTATCAAAGTCATCCTTTGGATTTGCGAATATCCAACATTCCTTTGAAGGGAATCATGACTTTCATTGATTACTCTATCTAACAAGTATAAGACACTTGAAATGATACTTCCAATTCTTAAGTGTATTAGTATCTTTTAAGAATCTCATTTAATGCCAAAGTCATTTCTTGAATTTCTCAAATATCCATTATTCCTATTAGGGAATTATGACTTGATCAAATATTGTATTTATTACAAGTATAAAAGACTTGTAATAATACCTTTTAATTCTTAAACTATTTAATACAGTTTGTCCCTTTTAAAAGTTCATTTAATGTCTAAGTCATTTTCCTTGGATTATACGAATATCCAATTATTCCTTTTAGGGAATTATGACTTCATTAAATTCCTTTATCACAAGTACGAAAGACTTGTAATGATACTCTTTAAAGTCTATCTTGATTATATCCAATATAATCATACTATATTAATACTAATACTTTAAAACTTACTATCATAAGTAACCATTACTTAAGATGTTTTAAATAAGTTCAATATACCTTGAACTTAATGCTTTCCATAAAAACTCTTAAATACTTTCATTAGAAAAACTTTCTAATTACTAGCATCTAAGTAATTTGAGCTTCTAAGATATTCACACAACAATCAGACTAATATAAACAACGAGATCATTATTAAGTCAATACTTGACTTTATAATCTAGTCATAAAACTTGACTAGTATAATCAACACACATGCACACACAATATAATTCAACCATGGATTCAACGATAAACTTAAATACCAAAATTTATCATAAAAATAGAAAATGTAATTTTGTTGAAAACAACTTAAAAACGAAAATTGTTTTACTGAATCCATACGAAAAATACTGAATTAAAACGTGGTGCTTGTGGGATCATTATCTCATGTTAGTCCATCTCACTTTTCATCATCTCATGCAATAAACGATTGCTAAAGTTGAGTTACTCGTAATAACTTTTTCAAGTAGGAAAGGAGTATCTAGAAGTTGGTCAAGTCAACTGAGTAGCAAGCATGGCCTCCTACCCTTTGACCCTCGCCACAACCAAGACATCGTTTCTCGATCCTTGTCTTGTTTGGCTTTACCTTCTTGACCTTTTGTTTGACTCTATTACCCTTGGGCACGTTTTGGCTGAGATCGGTTTTACCCTTTCCCTTTCCACTGCGCCTATTTCTCTTTTCACTACCATCATCAGTTACTACGAGATCATTCTTAAACTTGGTCCCCAAACTCAACTCATTAGTCTTGAGCATGGAATGTAACTCATCAATGGATTGCTCCATATTATGCATGTTGTAGTTGACTACATAAGGCTTATAGTCATCTAACAACGAGTTGAGTATCATTACTATTGCTAACTGCAACGGTACTGGGTGTCCTAGTCATTTTAAGACGATCCATGTGCTCTTTCATTTTCATGACGTGAGCACTTACTGACGATCCCTTAACCATCTTGCAAGAGTTGAACGCTCTATAAGCGTAATATGCTTGTACTGGTTCATCTCTAGCATTCGTGTCAGGGGCATTTAGCATTACGCTTTCTAGGACATTTCCTTTTCTCTCATGCTTAAGCATAATCAGAAGATCACGCTTCCAATTGAGAAACTTTGACCTAGTCAATTTGTCCTTTTCTAGAAACAAGCGTAGTGAGAGATTATTGGTACGTGTCATTTTGGTTGTTGCTGCCGTCTACAAATCAAACCCAGTTTAATAAGTAATCATCAACAAACATTCTCTAAAATATATTATAAACCCATAATTTATATTTTAGGCCTAGGATCCATATATCACATTCTCGCCGCAAGGTTTGGGCACTTCCCGATGAGACATGCAATTTCTGGTAGGTAACATCCTTACGGATCGTATCAAGACTTGACACGATTCCTAGGGGTCGTAGAATCTTTAGACTTATAACTTATTACAACCTTGTACGAATTTAATCATACATTTCTAAGTTGCAATAAAGTCTAGTATGTTTATTCTACTCAAGTACTTTTTGGGCCGGGACTCCCGATTATCACCAAAGTAGATCAGACCATCTAAGACAGTGCGATGTTCTGCGCCGGGACTCCCGATTATCACAAAACCTTACGCACCCTAACACTCGCAATGATTTGAATCCATATCTAAGGTTCTTTCTCCTTACAATATGAATATCGTTGAACAAGTGAGGTGTTCCATTAGATGGATAGTACTTAGATCTAAGATTTTCTTGGGTTTGTTTAAGTCTTTAAACTAAACTTAAACCTTATTCCAATCTTAATCCTTTAAAATGTGTGACTTGTGAATTCAAGAATTCTACAAGACACCTTTTTAAATCTTAAGAACCTTTTTCTTTAAAACTTATAGTTTCAAAAGGTTTGCGCGATTTATATGTATACCTAAAACGAGGTGTACAAGACATTTTACTAGGTTTTGTGAAAAACCTTTTTTCTATAAAACTTGCTCGTTTTATTTTCTTTGAAAAACACGAACCTTATGTTAAACTTTCAAATGTGAATTTTAATCTCTTTATGATTCATAAACTTGAATCATAATCCTAGTTTAACACACCTTATTCTTCACTTGTTTAATAATAAAATTAAACACTTATTTTAACTTCATTAAATTCACCAAAACTATGTCCTAAGGACATCTTTATAAACTTTGCGATGTTCTTGTGTAGCTCCCACGAACTCCAACAACCATGATGGAACTTGAGTAACACAATCATCGGTCTATCCTTGGTGAAACTAACAAACTTATTATATAAAGACTATATATAATAATTGTTAGTTTGTTTAAACCTTTCTTACATTTAACTCAAACTAGTTAAATATAGGTTCTTAAATTTCATACGTTATTTTACCCTTGATCATTAATCTAGTATTTTACGTAAATCGTAATATACTTGTACAAATAACTAGTTATAATTACTTACAACTTTATACAATCTAATTATAATATTTATAACTTTTGTGTCATCTAATTATAATATAACTTCGTTTGTACAATTTCTAGTTGTTTACAACTTTGTACATTCTAGTTCAAATTATAACTTAATACAAATTTCTAGTTACTTAATATTATAACTATGATCAAAATAACATTTAATTTAATTGTTCCATTTAATCTTGTATTATATATATACATAATTTATTTCTTTAAAAACTTATAACATTCTTAGTAAGAATATTACACCTAATTTGTACATTTGTATTTTAACTTATACTAATTAAAATACGTACAAACTATTTTATCTTTTAAAATCACTTTTAAATAATTTGGAAAAATCCGAAAATTATATATAATAATATAAATACATCTTGTTAATTTTAAGACTTTAAAATTAACACTTCTCTTTTATCCTTAATTAAATTTAATTAATTAAACCCTTATCTTGTTCTTGATCAATTAAATCCTAGTTTTAATTTTCTTAATCAATAACATCTCTTAGTTATAGATTAATCCTAATCAATCCTATTCAAACAATTATTAAACTTTGTTTAAATTCTAGGATAGATTATAACTTTAATAGATTTATTTAAACTTATTTAATTTAAATCTTCTAAACAAAAACTTTGTCTAGATTCTAGATTTAAAGGACTAGTTTTAACAAATCTACTAAAACAATAATTAAACCTATTAAACATGAACTTGTTTAATTATACTAGGTTTTAGATTATGTTCTTGATTAATCCTATTAACCAATTAAACTAAACTAGTTTAATGTTCTTGGTCCTAGGGTTCTTTAGGGTTTCGAATTCTTTAAGCCTAAGAAACTATTCCACCAATTAAACTAAACTAGTTTAACATACTTGGTGTCCAAGTTTCCTCCTAGATTTCGAAAATCTAAAGGATTAGGAAAGAATCCTTTTGACCAATTAAACTTAACTAGTTTAACATACTTGGTCCTAGGGTTCTTCCATAATTTCGAAAACTTGTAGGTCAAGAATCCTTTTGATCAATTAAACTAGACTAGTTTAATGTTCTTGATCATATGGTTCTTTTCTACATATCTCAAAAATTCGAGGGTTTGGGAAAGAAGCCTTTTGACCAATTAAACTAAACTAGTTTAATGTTCTTGGTCCTAGGGTTCTTTCTAGATTATCGAAAAACACTAGGGTTTAGAATCCTTATGACCAATTAAACTAAACTGTTTAACATTCTTGGTCTAGGGTTCTTTACCCTCATTCGAAATCCATGGGAAGAAAAAAAAGAAGAAGGAACAAAAATTAAAAAACTTGGAAATTAAACAAAAAAAAACTTTGTTATTCTTGTTTAGATTTCTAAACCAACGCTCTGATACCACTGAAGGGTTTCATTGTAACTGATTGACCACTTGGGTCAACCCCCTAGTCACACTGATTCGACCATAGACTGATAAGAACATGAACTTATTCTTACCGGTTGAACCAACTAGCTAGTTTAATCCCTAAAGCGGAACTGAAATTAAACTTAATCCTTAAACCCTAAAGGATTGGAGATGTTGGAAATCTAAACTAGATTAACAAGAAAGAAGCCTTGTACGAAAAACTCGAACACACACATACTTGTGTGTAATTCGACCAATCACCAAGAACCCTAGGGTTCTTGGTGCCGAATTCGTACAAAGGGAGAAAGGTGGAAAAGGATTTCCCAAAACATACCTTAGATTGCTCAGGATTAATCCACCAGTGATAAACACAACGAGAAGCCCTCTAGATAAGCTCTTGTAATGAAACTTGTTCTTCAAGACTTGAAGAACACGAAGAACGAACGAAGAACACGAAGAACACAAGGCTTGTGTTCTTCCTACTAGATTTCGGCCGAACTAGGGTTAGGGAGGAGGGAAAAATTCGTGGCTTATGGTTGTGGGGTGGAAGGGAATGAGCAACTTACAAGGGAACCCCAAGCCTTCTATTTATAATAGAAGGACTTTCACTTAGGCCCCTTCTAGTTTAATTAAGATTAATTCTTAATTAAACTTATCCTTTTACACAACCAACCCTTATAGTTTATCTAGTTATTATTGTTGCACTTAATTATTAAATGTCTAGTATTAATACACTAATATATTCCGTATATTATACACACGAAATATATATACTTTGTATTTATACTTTTAATAATTAATTATATAATAAACCTTATATAATTTAGACAATAATATTATCCAACACCATATGATTTAATTACTTTAAATCATATTATGGATAATCTATAATTAACACATTGTATATTTACTCAACTAGTAAATGTACAAATACTTGTATTAATTAGTTAGATAAACTAATCTAGTAATAAGTTGAACTTAACTTAATACTTAACTTGATTCATAAATGACTATTATGAATCAATCATCTTCCAAGTATCATTACATATCTTACTCGTATTACATGCACTCACCGGTGTGACCCTTGAGTGTCCTATAGACATGGACGTGACATCATAGGTTGACTAACTGTGCACATAAATCCATCACATGGCCATGCCCAAAGCGAACTGATTTGTTCTTTGTCGTTTATCACAACAGTTTTAATCAAGAAGTTAAGAAATGATTTCAAATACATGAGTTGATAATTTCTACCATGCTGGTATTCGTCATCACAAATATCGTTCTGCAAGGGATAAACCTAACACGTTACCCAAGAAGTAAAGACGGAGTGTTCTTTACTAGGCAACGCTATTAAAAGAGTTTCTCAAAAACTATACCTGGGTTACAAAGCTGTTTCTATGGGGTTGGTTACCTGCATGCTTATGTAGAGGGCCACTGCAGCAGTGTCATCAAGCTAAGGTTACGAACTTGCACAAGTGGGAGTCTATTGGAATTATGTGCACAGTTAGTAAACCTATGGTGATACATCCATGCCTACGAAATACTTAAGGGTCACACCGGTGAGTGCATGTAACACGAGTAAGATATGTAATGATACCTGGAAGAGGAATGATTCATAATATTCATTATCAATCAGTTAAGTATTAAGTTAAGTTTAACTAACTAATTAATACAAGTATTTGTACATTTACTAGTTGAGTAAATATACAATGTGTTATTCATAGATTATCCATAATATGATTTAAAGTAATTAAATCATATGGTGTTTGCTAACATTATTGTTTAGATTATATAAAGTTTATTATATAATTAATTATTAAAAGTATAAAATACAAAGTATATATTTCGTATATTTAATATACACAAAATATATAAGTGTATAATACTAGACATTTAATAGTTAAGTGCAACAATAATAACTAGTTAAACTATAAGGGAAGGAAACGTAAAAAGGAAAGTTTAATTAAGAATTAATCTTAATTAAACTAGAGAGTCCTAAAGTGCAACTTATTTATCTATAAATAAGAGGCTTAGGGTAACCCTAGCAACCCCTTACAACCCCATGAATTCCCTCTCCCCTCTCCCTTGGTTTCAGTCGAACATAGTGGGAAGAACACAAGCCTTGTGTTATTCGTGTTCTTCGTTCGTTCTTCGTGTTCTTCAAGTCTTGAAGTACAAGATCGTTACAAGTCACAACTAGAAGATCGCTCGTCGTGTTCATCATCAGTGGACTTAGTTAAGCATGATTAAGGTATGATTTGGAAAACCCTTTTTCCTCTCCCCCTTTGTCTGATCGGAATACACCAAGAACCCTAGGGTTCTTGGTGGTCGACGAATACACACAAGATGTGTGTGTGTTCGAGTTTTTCTTACAAGGTTTCTTTCTTGTTAATCTAGTCTAGATTTCCAACATCCCCAATCCTTTAGGGTTTAAGGATTAAGTTTAATCTCAGTTCCGCTTTAGGGATTAAACTAGCTAGTTGGTTTAACCGGGAAGAACAAGTTCATGTTCTTGTCAGTATGGTTCGAACCAAGTAAACTAGGAGGTTGAGCCAAGTGGTTGATCAGTGTTATGAAACCCTTTAATTCAATCGCATGTGATTATCTAAAACAAACATGTGTTTTAAAACTAAACAGATACACAATCATGTGATTAACTAAAAAAACATATGTTTTAAAACTAAGAATATATAAAATAACATGTGATTCAAAACAAAAAATACCAAATATGTGGTTAGATAAAAAATCACATGTGATTATACTGAAATTACATGTGATTATACTAAAATTACATAACTACGAACTATGAATCACATGTGATTCAGTTATTAAAAAAAATTAGAAACCTGAATCGCTTACAATAACTTGTGATTTTAATAGAAAACAACAACATATCAACAAACAACATATGAAATCGACGGATTATCAAAGAGAAACCCTAGAAAAGTTCGAAATACAAAAAAAAAACATAAATGAACAAGTATTTCTGCATAACCTATAAAATACATAAAAATAACAACAAAACAGGTTAAAATTACCAGTAATAGGTTCGGAGTCCTCTTGATTTTGATCGGAAGGTTTTCTCGAAGTAGTAGATGTTGAATCAGCCATAGTAAGTGTTAGGACTTATTTAATTGTATTCAATAGTCTACTGACTAGTTTTGACATATTGGATAGTCTTAAACTAGCAATTAGGATAATCATAGACAATTAGTGATAGAGTATAAATAGTCCGTGTGTAATTACTAATTGTAACTTTGCCAAAATTAATCAAACTTATCATTTCAAAGTTCTCTCCTCCTTCTCTCTACTTTCTCTCACTAAAACTCTTTTCTTCATCTTCAAGTTTCATCATCTAGTCAATCAAACTATGGATTGATGCTCATTTCGGTATTCACAATTGGTATCAGAGCATAATTTCACTCAGAAATCGATCCACAATTATAGTTTGGATTCCAGAATTGAAGATTAAATGGGTTTTTGAAGAAAAAGAACTCAAAAATCAAAATCCGAATATGAGGTAGTTTTGTTTGTTTTTATGGATTAAACTTGTTCTCCTATTTATTTTTTATTAAGTTTAGTATTAAATTCCAATCAATTCCAATCACTTTTGATCATGAATCAGTGATTTTTGAGAAAAACCATTAAAACTTGAGTTTTGAAGTTTTTTTGTTCTTTAAATTGAAAATTAGGATAGATTGAGTTAGTTTTTGATTGAAATGGATTGAAGGAAAAAAAAATAGAATAGTTTGCAAAAAGAATCATTCGATTTGGTTAAATATTGAGGAAGTTAGGATCAAATTAGTGGATATTTTAGTTGTCTCGGTACGCTACTGCCCTCATGAACACGATGAAGGAGCTCGACCATTGTAACTGATTCGATCTCGACTCACGATCTCGACCCGAGAACCCTTCTCGACCCGAGAACACTTCTCGACCCGAGAACACTTCTCGACCTGTGAATCGTTCTCGACCCAAATACTTGATCTCGACCCTTTTCGGCTGAATACCCTTCTCGACCGAGAACCTTCAATCCGAGAACCTGTTCAACCCGGAAACTAATCTCGACCCAAGAACCGATCTCGACCCGAGAACCATCTTCTCGACCCGAGAACTTTTTCAAACTTAAAAATTTTACCTCATCGTAATCGCAATTTAACTATTCAAAAATGACTTCAAAAGAAGCACGTCAATTGGATCAGATACCAAACCACCATTCTCTTCAGGGGAGAATATTCTCAATGGAAGAAATGATTTCTTCATTTCATCCTAGGTCATCCATCAGGAGCACTAATTCTCGATTCACTTGAGAGTGGTCCAGCAAAAATTTTCGAGACTGTAGTTGCTACTCCAAACTCTACTCCACCATTCGTTGGAGGTGTATTTGACATTGCTCCTGCTGCTTACTCTCCAGAACAGAAAGAGAGAGCTAGAGCTGATGTGTACTCACACTCGTATATGCTGCAAGGTCTTCCAAATGATATCTACAACAGTCTTGATAGTTTTGAGATCGAAAGGAATTATGGGATGAAATACGCAAACATATGGAAGGAACTAACTTAGGGAGCAAAGCAAAAATGGTTTCAACACTGAATGCTTATAGTCAGTTCAAAAATAACCCAGGAGAAGAACTTCAGAGCACATATCATCGATTTTGTAACTTGTTAAATGATCTGAGGAAGAACAACCTGAAAAAGGAAAATCTTGAAATAAATATAAACTTCATCAACATTCTTCTTCCTGAATGGAAAATGTTTGGAAACAGTGCAATGCAACACAAAGATCTGAGTTAGATTGACATTCACGAACTATTTGAGTATTTACACCAGAATGAACCCATGGTTAAAGGAACTGTCAAGACAACACAAGAAACTGCTTATTCGTTTGCAATTTTAACCAAACAACATCAATCCTTACTCGCTGCATAACCTAAGGAGGTAAAGGTAGCATCTCAAACTGTTGTTCCTTAGGGAACATATGAATAAATTGAGGCTGTTCGTTAAGCTGTAGCTCTTATTACAGGTTACAATAAGAAATACTATACCACACCAACCAACAACAACCTTAGATCTTCCTCAATCTTCAAATTAAGCTCACCTTCTCAAACTGCAAATGATAAAACATCATCCTCCACTACTGAGCCACCAAAGAAGTGTTACAACGGTGGCTTGACTGGGCACTTTGCCAAAGAATGCAAGAAGCCAAAGGTTCGGGATTTTGAATACTTTAAAAGAAAATTGCTACTGGCTAAGCAGATTGAAAGTGGCAAAGTCCTACTAGCTGAGGACATGTAGTGGCTGGAAGACTCGGATGACCAATAGGAAGAACAGTGCATTGCAAGTTTGGCTCTTATGGCAAGATCGAATGAGCTTAGAGCCGAGTTGGGCATTCTAGAGAATGATGAAAATGAGGTACACTCTTCTTCCTTTGATTTTTCTTCTTCTCACCCAGACACTTACTTTTCCACTGATTTAGAAAATGAGAAAACTAAATTTATAAAAGATCTAAGTCAATATTCTCTTCAAATAGAACAAATGCAAATTTTTGAACAATCAAACAGGGAATTACAAGATCAGTTGTCTATGTCACAATCTAAATTTCAAAGTGAAATCATTGCTTTTAAAGAAAGTTTACAGCAACAAGTAAACACCAATCATCATTTAAATGCACAAATTCTAACTTTAAAATTAGAAAATGCTACATTTTGACGACAACTTGAAACACTTGTTCCACAAATATATAAAGATAACTCATGTAAACAAAAAACTCAAGATTTACAGAAACAATTTTCAACTTTTCATGCCACTCATACCAGTGAGGTTACTAGATTAAATAAGATAATCAATGATAAAAATATTGAAATATCAAATTTAAAGAACATGAAAACAATTCCAAATGACAAAGAAGATTTCCGCAAGCTATACCGTGATTCAGCAGCTGAATTACAAAAGGAATGAGAATGGGCAAAAGCAGGTGAAGCAAAGATGAATAATTTTTAGGAACAATTGAAGACATCAACTTTAGAAATTCAAAAACTAAATGAAAAAATTCAAGAAGTAATGATACTCTTAAAAGTGAAATCAACGAACAATCATCCACAATATATAATCTCACAAGCAAAATGGTAAATGCTGAAGAACACTGCAAAAAAATTGGAGCAGACAATTGTCAAATCAGGCCATACAAAACAAGCAATCAAATTCAATGAACAGAAGAATTCAAATATTACAACTCAAAAGCAGGACTTGGAGCAGATAATCCTAATTATCTAGAGAAAGCCGTTGATGTTCTACCAACCTTGTATAACTTTAAGTACATGAACAAGGGATTCTGGCAAAGCTTTCTACATATGCCGGATGAAGAAGTAGAAATTGAGAATTCAACAGAGAAAAGAAAGAATATGCTCAAATCAGTTTCAACTATTCTGCTTTGAATACTACATATGAAAAGAGGGAACCAAAATTTGAAAATCATGAATATTTTCCGATTATCACTCCAGAAGAATTCTCAATACCCGAAGATGCAATATTAAAACAAACCGTCGAACCAAAGCTTTATGTTCCACCTTTGATTTTAGAAAAGAAAATTGTTCAACTTGAAACTGAAATTGATGAAACGTATAAAGCTTTTGATAAGGAAAAGCTAAATCTTCAAACAAAAATTCATAAATTAGAAGATAAAATTTCAGAATTTAAACCTTTAACTGACAAAATGTTTCACAAAATTCTAAAGGTCCTCTGATAGGTCATGCACCTGTAAATCCAGTGCCAACTATCTTGAGAAGAAACTCTAATTCACATGCTTTAAATGTTTATGATAGAAAATTAAAATCTCAACTTAAGAAGTCCAAGCCCGATGGAGTCCACGGAGATGTGCAGTCCAAGAAGCCTAGTTCGTCTAAGTCCAGAATTATTAGGAAGCCTTGCGTGCTTAAGAAGTCTAGATCATCTACGTCTTCAGTTTCTTCTTTTGCTATTAAAAATAATTGTAATATCTCCAGATATTTTCAATCTCCTGCAATGGCTTTTGGAACTGCTTATGATGCTTCTGTTTATTGTCGTGCTAATTATTCACCAGATTATGATACTGTGTTTGTTAAAACTGATATATTTGGTAAAAAGATACTGTATGATAAAGCTACAAAGAAACAAATTACTCAGAATGATGATCGATTTTTTGTAAAGATAAATGCTCCATGTGGTTTAAAAATCAATGTATCTCGTATATCTGGTAAAATTATAAAATCATGCAAAACATGTTTCCACAACCGTGCAAGAAATCTGTGTCTCGTCTACCAAAACCTAATCTAACAGGTACTTCTTCACATGTTTTCAAAAAAACGAATGTTTCTTCCAAAATCCCACCACACTCTGATATACATTCGTCTACTCGTCGCCCAGTGTCTCGAGGAAATTCCGCACCTAAACCAAAATCTTCAGGTTCCTCAAACAGAGACAACAAAACAACTACCAAAACGTCAACATTTGTGAAATCTCACTGGATTATCCAATCCTCTGAAAAATCTTTAAAATGGGTCCTCAGATTCACAACCTCTGAACTGCCTCCTTGCAGTTCTCCAAAGCTCTAAAATGATCATAAAACAATTCTACATAAAACATCTGTCACTAATCGTACAGGACCCATACATGATTGGGTACCTAGAATGTTTTAATTGTTTTATGTAGAATCTGTGGTACCTTGACTCTGGTTGTTCAAGGCACATGACTGGAAACAAAGCTCTTTTAACCAACTATCGTGACAAATATTTGAGAACAGTCAAATTTGGAAATGAACAGTTTGCATGCACCAGGGATCTTGGTCTTTGGTCTTTGGCTGATTAGGCAGGTTGCATGCTGGATAGGAAGAGTACCTCGGGTGATGTTCAGTTCTTGGGTGATAAGTTGGTCAGCTAGTCAGCTCGCAAGCAGAACTGTGTTTTCACTCTCAACTGCAGAAGCGGATTATGTTGTTGCTGCTAGTTGTTTGTCCCGGGTGATATGGACGCAATCAGAATTAAAGGATTATGGCTTTTCCTATAGCCGTATTCCTTTATATTGTGATTCAAGAAGTGAAATTGCAATATGTTGCAATCATGTTCAACACTCTAAAACAAAACACATTTATCTTCGGTATCATTTTATCAAGAGTAAATTACACGGACAGTCCCTGTGGTTTGACCTGAGTTTTAGATTTACTCCCTAAGTTCCAGAAAGTACACCCGTGGTCACCGTGGTTTGGACTTTGTATCGGTTTTGGTCCCTAACGCTAACTTATGTTAATAATGGCTGTTAAATCGAGGCATGTGCAAAGCACATTGGGGTAATTTTGTCCTTTTACCCTCCTCATCATCTTTATCTTCCTCATCATCACCATTAACAGAAAATCCATGATTTGTCTTCTTCTCCGGCGAGCCATCCCCCTCCATCTTCTTCTCCGGTGAGCACTTTGGTCACCACCACCGCCGCACACATCCACCGCCTCCACCTCCGTGGGACTATTTTCCATCTCTCTCTCCGGCCCCATTTTCCACTCACACACACAAAAACACACAGTCTCACTCTAGAAAACCGACGGCAGTTTCTTTGTTACTATCGATCAAATATTGACCTTTTGGATTTCTTACTTGAAATACCCGGAAATGCCATAAAACAGAGTGAGATTACAATGGAGTCACCGGCGCCCTAGAAGATGGTGAACAGAGTGGCCGTAAGATCTTCAGTGATAGATTCAATTAAATAGTGTTCATAATAACGATACCAAAAGAGGAGTTACGGCAGAAGATTACTATGCCGGAGTATTTACGATTTGCTATACGTGACTCAATTTCTTCAAAAGATATTGACGCCATAAAACGCCATTACGACGCTACTAACACCACCAGCGCCGGCGCTGTAGAGTGTCCGTTGGTTGTTTTTATAAACTTTAAGAGTGGTGGCCGTCGTGGATAGGAGCTTAAAGCGAGATTGCAGGAATTGATGGGTGAAGAACGGGTTTTTGACTTTTTATTGTATTTTATATTTAATTGTTTTATAAACTTTAATAATTGTTTTTTGTTTTTTTTCGTAATTTGGCATATTCATCGTTGAAGAAACTATATAAATTTATTTGATTTTGATCAAAATTTGTAATTGTTAAACCATTAGAACTTAATTTTGTCAATAAATTAATTTTAAATTAAAAATCCTTTTCATACACTCTGACAGATGTTTAGGTTCTTAATTTTTTGTTAATGGTGATGATGAGGAAGATGAAGATGATGAGGAGGGTAAAAGGACTAAATTACCCCCATGTGTGCTTTATACATGTCTAGATTTAACAGCCATTTCTAACGGCAGTTAGCGTTAGGGAGCTAAACCGATACAAAGTCCAAACCACGTTGACCACAGGTGTAACTTCTGGAACTTAGGGACCAAATCCAAAACTAAGGTCAAACCACAGGGACTATCCATGTAATTTACTCTTTTATCAAAGATTTTGTTGAACTGGGCAATGTTGAATTGTACTTCCTATCCATAGATTTTCAATTAGCAGATTTGTTTTCCAATTCCTTAGATGAAAAACATTTTAACTATCTGGTCTCTAAGCTTGGTATATTAAATCTCAAAACTTAATTGTGTAAATGTTTATATTTAGCATTCTGTTAGTCTTTGAATTTTCTGTATCATCGTAATGGCCTTCAAGTACATCACATTTAAAAACCCGGTCCTCAACGAAAAATGGCTTATACATACTTCAGTGTATAACCCGCTCATAACAAGAAAGCACAACTCAATTAATAACTGCAAAGAGTCTTCTCCACCCCTCTACTGCTGATTAAGGTACGTTTCTAAACGAACGAACTTTTAGATACCTTTGTTTTGTCTAGGGGGAGATGTTAGTCCCCAGACTAAGTAAATAAGATTTGATGATCAAATAGCCAAGAAGAATAAATCAGCTAAAGTATGTATCTCACCTGAAGCACATGTATATTCATAACCCTTCAGCTAAGTACGTACTTAGCTCAAGTGATAGAGTCTAATTAGCAGCTATACAAGAGTGATCATTCGATCATATGGCCGAAGGACAGAAAACCAAAGAAGACCACTCAGCTGAAGGTGGAATCAGCTGATGGTACATGCTGCAGATTAAGACTTAGTGGAAAATGTTCTTGACACTTTGAACACTTTCCTTTCCCGCTCAAAGAAGAATAAAATGAATGAAGAACTTCTATTTTAGAATAGAAGATACTTTTCAGAACTTCATCATTTGTCCCTCCAAGCAAGAAAAGGGAAAGTCAACTTTATTTGTACTTTTATAGTACACTTTTTTACTGTGCGTCAGAAAATGTTGAAAAAGAAGTTTACAAAAAGTACGTTCAAGACTTTAACCTATGCTAATGCATTTAATGTTTCCGTGGACAAGTCTACGTCAACGAATAATATGTTTACACATGGATAAACTTGTGGAGAAGGAAACATAGTTCTTGGGTTATAAATAGAGACGTAAATGCTTGCATTTATACGTACCTTTTAACATTCATAGCACAAGAACATTGTCTGAGAGTTTGTTATTGTTTGATATTAACTTCTTCATAGTTAATACTCAAGCTATAAATACATCCATCTGTATCAGCTGATCTCTCTTAGCATAGGATCTTAGTTTGAGCATTCAAAAGTGTCACTTCAAGTATAAATTTTTAGTGAGTCTGTACTCACTATATTCCGCAAACTTTGTACCGCATTAAGTTGTTTTAATAAACTCTTAATCATTGAAAAATATTGTGTGTTCTTTACTTTCTTTTCTTTACTTAGCCATAATGCAACACATTAGTGTTGTTGGGATCCAACAACTGGTATCAGAGCAAGTGTTAAAGTTGTTTTCCATCAACTTTAAGCATCTGTTATGGCCGAACGTACATCTGATCTTCCATCATCTGGAAAACCTCCTAAACTCACTCAAACCAACTAACCCATGTGGAAGTCACATATGTTGTCCCAGATGATAAACTATCACCCTAGACTTCATGACAATATAACAATAGGAAAATAGATTCCTCAAACCTTTATTCATGGCACTGCTGACGTAGCTAAACATTATGTTGTTAAGCCAGAAGCACAATGGTCAGACGCTGATAGACGTCTTGTTCATCTTGAAGATAAAGGTAGAGATATGTTGTTTCAAGCAGTTGGTGATGAGCTGTATCACAACATTCAGTTTTGTGGCTCTGTTAAAGAAATGTGGGAGAGATTGGCTGAAGTGTACGAAGGCACATCTGTTGTGCATGAACACAACAAGAACATGCTCATTCATGACTATGAGTTGTTTAAAGCCAAGCCTAGTGAGAACATGGCTCAAATGTTCAACCGTTATAACATTCTATTAAATGAGCTGAAATCCATGGGGTTGAAAAAAACGATATGTCCAAAATGTGTAAATTTATGGCAGCTCTTCTAGCTAAATGGGCTACCATTATAACTCACATGAGTACATCAGCTACTTTGAAAGATTACACTCTTTCCTCTCTCTATGGTATGTTCCTTAGTCATAAGAGAACTGTACTCAACAAGTTTCAGCCTCCAAAGGACTCAAAGGCGAGCTCCTCAGGATCTTCAACTGCGCTTTTTTCTATAGACAAACCAAGCAAGATTGAATATCCTCCCTCAGATGATGAAGTCGATATAACTTCAGCTGTTGATCTGTTCATAATGCCTGAAGTCAGCATCGAAGACATTGATGAAGATGAAGACGAAGACAATGAAGCTTTAATAACTGAGCTTGCTCTTCTCGTTAAAAATAGAAAATTCTTCAAAGGCAAATCTGGCCCTTCATCTAGAAGCTCAGGTAGCAGGCCTATCTCATCAGTTGTACCTTCCAAATCTTCTGGAAGTACACCTGACATCTCAGAGATAACCTGTTACAACTGCAACAAAAAGGGACACTATGCTAACGACTGCAAGCAAAAGAAAACTAGTTCATCCTCTTCAGCTGGTAAGTCCATTGAAGAAAAATACAAAAAGCTACAAGCTTTTACCAAAAAGATCCTTGAAGAAAAATACAAAAAGCTACAAGCTTTTACCAAAAAGATCCTTGAAGAAAAGAAGGCTCCTGAAGGAAAGTTGCTGACATGGGACTTGTAGCTGAAACTCACGACTGGGCTGACTCTGATGACAGCTCTGCTGAAGATCATGAACCTATGGCCATAATGTGTTTGATGGCTCATGCTGATGAAAGCATCACAGCTGATGACACTGGTTCATATCAATGGGTCAACATCATTCACAAAAAGGTAACCTCTCTAATCTCTACTGAGGCTAAAGAAGCCAAAGAAATTGTTGTTTCCATTGTCTGTGACTTTCACTTCATTGATCAGTTGAAAGGTGAATATTTTGATAAACATAATTCTATTTTAAGAGAAAATGCTTTTCTAAAAGAAAGACTAGATGATCACATAACTTTAAAACAAGAACTTTTTGAAACAAAATTTATAAACTCAGTTCTTCAACATGATCTAAATGAAAAAGTTAAAGAACTTGAATCAATTAAAAAGATTAGTGAATCATGGTCTCGTTCATCCAAACGTGTGAGTGAGTGTGTTAACTCACAGATTCCCAGTCAAGTACAAGTTGTTCTAGGAGGAGATTTCCTTGCTGCAGCTTCTGTACCTGACAGCTGTACGGAAGATCCGTACTACTCCTCGCCTGATGCTTTTGTGCCAGCTGAAGAGTTAGTGTTTGGCTGCTTTGTTAAGTCGACCAAAACTTATGCTACTGATATGTGTCCGGAGGATCATCCTTCTGAACCAACTGGGAAGAATCATTTGCTGATTCCTCAGCCATGGTTGTGAGATCTCCTACATTAGTTATTCTTGAACCAAGTACGTCTATTTTGGGTTCAGCAACCGTTGTCTCTTCTGCTAGACCTCTAAGGAAGACTAGCAAGACAGCTAAGAAAACTATTCTTACTCCCTTTAAGGGTGAGTCAGCTGGAGTCCGTACTCGAGCTGCAAAGAATAAAGGTAAGAGTATTTCCAAAAATACTCAAAGTCATTCTTCAGCTGGTTCTGTCAAACAGCTGAAAAGCAATGTCAATAAGCTGACACCTCTCATTCAAACTCTGACTATCTCTGGTAATCAGAAAATGAAAGGAAGTTTGGGTCCCAAACCCAACTCAGTTGCTTCACCTTCTACTCCACAACAAAAATTACAGAAAATCTTATAAATGTGGGGAACGTGGGCACTTGGCAAGTGAATGTGACAACACAAACTTAAGACCCTCTCCTCTCTCGGCTTGTGAATCGACTGAAAAACCATCCCCAGTGAGCTCCAGTATGAAATCACAAGGCCACACAGCAATGTGGGTTCTTAAAACGAACTAATTATGATAATATTTGTGCAACGCGATCAAAGCAAACATATCTGGTATTTAGATAGTGGTTGCTCAAGACATATGACTGGCTGCAAGTCCCTGCTTGAGGAGTTCAAAGTTTGCGATGGTCATTTTGTTGTGTTTGGTGATAATGGTAGAGGCTCAACTAAAGGTTATGGTTCCATTTCAAATGGAGCTATAAAAAACACAAGAGTTGGTTATGTAAACGGGTTGAAACATAATCTTATCAGCATTAGCCAACTATGTGATGCAAAGTTCTCAGTGAACTTCAATGAATACAGAGGAACGGTTACAAATAAAAGTGGAAAGGTTGTATTAGTTGCACCAAGAAACAACAACGTATATACACTTGACATGAATCCAAATAATCAATAAGTTTGTCTATTTTCTCATTCTACTGAAGAGCTAAACTGGCTGTGGCACAAGAGGCTATCTCACTTAAACTTTAAAAACATATCAAAGCTGGCTCGAGGTCAGCTGGTGAAATGCTTACCACAAATCAAGTATGAAATGGATAAGCTTTGTTCAGCATGTGAACAAGGTAAACAACATAAAAGCTCCTTCAAATCAAAGCATTGTTTCTCCATCAACAGCTGCCTTCACATGCTTCATATGGATCTCTTTGGTCCTATGAGTATTGAAAGTCTAGGTGGAAAGAAATATACACTGATTATCGTTGATGAAATTTCACGGTACACTAGGGTCATATTTCTTCGTCACAAAAGTGATGCATCTGATGAAATTATCAAGTTCATCAAAAAGATGGAACTTCTAAACGGGTCAAGGGTTAAAATGCTGAGATCAGACAATGGTACTGAGTTTAAAAAATAGTACATTGGAACACTTCTGTTCAGAAGTTGGTATATCTCAAAACTTTTCAGCAACAAGAACACCTCAGCAGAATGGTCTTGCTGAAAGAAGAAATATGACCCTTATAGAAGCTGCAAGAGCAATGCTTGCTGAGTCAAATATGCCAAAACAAATTTTTGGCAAAAGTTGTCAATACAACTTGTTTTACTCAAAACAGGTCTCTCTATGTGAAGAGACACAAGAAAACTTTTTATGAGATTCTTCATCAAAGGAAGTCATGTTGAATTATGTGCACAGTTAGTCAACCTATGGTGATACATCCATGCCTACGAAACACTTAAGGGTCACACCGGTGAGTGCATGTAATACGATAAAGTTATGCAATGATATACGAAGAGGAATGATTTATAATAGTCATTTATGAATCAGTTAAGTATTAAGTTAAATTCAACTTATTACTAGATTAGTTTAACTAACTAATTAATACAAGTATTTGTACATTTACTAGTTGAGTAAATATACAATGTGTTCATTATAGATTATCCATAATATGATTTAAAGCAATTAAATCTTATGGTAATTGGATAATATTATTGTCTGAATTATATAAAGTTTATTATATAATTAATTATTAAAAGTATAAAATACAAAGTATATATTTCGTGTATATAATACCGAAATATATAAGTGTATAATACTAGACATTTAATAATTAAGTGCAACAATAATAAATAGATTAACTATAAGGGATGGAAGTGTAAAAAGGAAAAGTTTAATTAAGAAATGTTTCTTAATTAAATTAGAAGGATCTTCTATTATAAATAGAAGATCTAAGGCTTCACTTTATGTCTCTAATGCTTAACCCTAAGCCACGAAATTTCCTTCCCCCCTTTGGCTATTTTGGCCGAGCGACACACCAAGAACACAAGCCTTGTGTTCTTCATGTTCTTCGTTCGTTCTTCGTGTTCTTCAAGTCTTGAAGAACAATGATCATTTCAAGTGATCAACTAGAGGATCTCTCGTCGTGTTCATCATCAGTGGACTTACTTAAGCAAGATTAATGTATGATTTATGGAACACTCTTTCTGCTCTTCCCTTTGTTCGATCGAACGAAAACACCAAGAACCCTAGGGTTCTTGGTGAGTGTTCGATGAACACACATAAGCATTGTGTGTGTTCGAGTTTTTCGTACAAGCTTCTTTTCTTGTTAATCTAGTTTAGATTTCCAACATCCCATAATCCTTTAGGGTTTAAGGATTAAGTTTAATCTCAGTTCCGCTTTTAGGGATTAAACTAGCTAGTTGGTTTAACCGGCAAGAACAAGTTCATGTTCTTGTCAGTATGGTTCGAACCAAGCATACTAGGAGGTTGCCCCAAGTGGTCAATCAGTTACAATGAAACCCTTCAGTGGTATCAGAGCGTTGGTTTAGAAATCTAAACAAGGATAACAAAGTTTTTGTTTGTTTAAATTTCCAAGGTTTTTTTTTTATTTTTTGTTCCTTCTTATTTTTCTTCTTTGTAGATTTCGAAAAGGGTAAAGAACCCTAGAACAAGAATGTTAAACCGTTTAGTTTAATTGGTCATAAGGATTCTAAACCCTAGTAATTTCGAGATCTAGAAAGAACCCTAGGACCAAGAACATTAAACTAGTTTAGTTTAATTGGTCAAAAGGCTTCTTTCCCTAACCCTGGTAATTTCGAAAATTACAAGAACCCTAGGATCAAGAATGTCAAAATTTTTGGTCAAGAGGATTCTTTCCTTATTCGTTGATCTTCAAAATCTAGGACCAAGTATATTAAACTAGCCTAGTTTAATTGGTCAAAACGATCCTTTCCTTTCTTCCAAGATTTTCGAAAATCATGCGGAAACTTGGACACCAAGTTTGTTAAACTAGTTTAGTTTAATTGGTGGAAAAGTTTCTTAGCCTTAAGGAAATTTTCGAAACCCTATAATTAACCTAGGACCAAGAACATTAAACTAGTTTAGTTTAATTGGTTAATAGGATTAATCAAGAACATAATTTAGAACGTAGAAAATTAAACAAGTTTATGTTTAATAAGGTTTAATTATTGTTTTAGTAAGTTTATTAAAACTAGTTCTTTAAACCTAGAAATCTAGACAAAGTTTTATTGTCTATAAAGGTTTAAATTAATAAGTTTAAATAAATCTATTAAAGTTATAATCTATCCTAAAATTTAAACAAAGTTTAATAATTGTTTGAATAGGATTGATTATGATTAATCTATAACTAAGAGATGTTATTGATCAAGAAAATTAAAACTAGGTTTTAATTGATCAAGAGCAAGATAAGGGTTTAATTAATTAAATTTAATTAAGGATAAAAGAGAAGTGTTAATTTTAAAGTCTTAAAATTTTCAAGATGTATTTATATTATATTATATATAATTTTTCGGAATTTTTTAAATTATTTAAAAGTGATTTTAAAAGATAAAATAGTTTGTATGTATTTTAATTAGATTAAGTTAAAATACATATATAAAAACTAGGTGTAATATTCTTATTAGAATGTTATAAGTTATTTTTTAAAAAAGTAATAAATTATATATATATATATATATATATATATATATATATATATATATATATATATATATATATATATATATATATATATATATATATATATATATATATATATATATAATACAAGATTAAATGGAACAATTAAATTAAATGTTATTTTGATCATAGTTATAATATTAAGTAACTAGAAATTTGTATTAAGTTATAATTTGAACTAGAATGTACAAAGTTGTAAACAACTAGAAATTGTACAAACGTAGTTATATTATGATTAGATGATACAAAAGTTATAAATATTATAATTAGATTGTATAAAGTTATAAGTAATTATAACTAGTTATTTATACAAGTATATTACGAGTTACGTAAAATACTAGATTAATGATCAAGGGTAAAATAACATAGGAAATTTTAGAACCTATATTTAACTAGTATAAGTTAAATATAAGAATGGTTTAAAACAAACTAAGATTATTATATATAGCTTATATATATAATAAGTTTATTAGTGTTCACCAAGTACAAACTAGTGATTGTGTTTACTCAAGTTCCATCATGGTTGTTGGAATTAGTGGGAGCTACACAAGAAAGTCACAAAGTTTATAAATGTGTCCCTAGGACATATTTTGGAGAATCTAATAAGTAAATGTTTAATTTTATTATTAAATATAGAAAAACTAGTTAAGTTAAATTAGAGTTATGACTTGTGTTCGTAAGTCATAAAGAATTAAAATATGTGTTTTAAAGTTTAACATAGGGTTTGAAGTTTTTCAAGTAAATAAAACAAGTACGTTTTATTAAGATAAGGTTTTTCACAAAACCTAGTAATATCTTTTGTACACCTCGTCTTTAGGTATACAAAGTAAGATCGAACAAATTTAAAACTTAAAGTTTTAAAAGATATTTAGAAAGGCGTCTTGTGGAATTCTTGAATAACACAAGTCGCACATTTTAAATAAAGATTAAAATTGGAATAAGGTTTAAGTTTAGTTTAAGACTTAAACAAACCCAAAAAAATCTTAGATCGAAGTACTATCCACCTAATGGAACACCTCACTTGTTCAACGATATTCATATTGTAAGGATAAAGAACCTTAGATATGGATTTAAATCATTGCGAGTGTTAGGGTGTGTAAGGTTCTGTGATAATCGGGAGTCCCGGCGCAGAGCATCGCACTGTCTTAGATGGTCTGATCTACTTTGGTGATAATCGGGAGTCCCGGCCCAAAACGTACTTGAGTAGAATAAACATACTAGACTTTACTACAAACTTAGAAATGTGCAATTAAATTGTACAAAGTTGTAGTAAGTTAAAAGTCTATAGATTCTACGACACCTAGGAATCGTATCAAGTCTTGGTACGATTGGTAAGGATGTTACCTACCAGAAATAGCATGTCTCGTCAGGAAGTGCCCTAATCTTGCGGTGAGAATGTGATATATGGATCATAGGCCTAAAATATTAATTATGGGTTTATAATATATTTTAGAAGATGTTTATTGATGATTACTTAATAAACTGGGTTTGATTTGTAGACGGCGCAACAACTAACACGACACGTACCAATCTCTCACTACGCTTGTTTCTAGAAAAGGACAAATTGACTAGGTCAAAGTTTCTCAACTGGAAGCGTGAACTTCGGATTATGCTTAGCCATGAGAGAAAAAGGAAATGTCCTAGAAAGAGCAATGCTAAATGCCCCTGTCACGAATGCTAGAAATGAACCAGGACAAGCATATTACGCTTGTAGAGTGTTAAATTCTTGCAAGATGGTTAAGGGATCATCAGTGAATGCTCAAGTCATGAAAATGAAAGGGCACATGGATCATCTTGAATGACTAGGACACCCAGTACCGTTGCAGTTAGCAATAGTAATGATACTCAACTCGTTGTCAGATGACTATAAGCCTTATGTAGTTAACAACAACATGCATAACATGGAGCAATCCATTGATGAGCTACATTCCATTCTCAAGACTAATGAGTTGAGTTTGGGGACCAAGTTTAAGAATGATCTCGTAGTAACTGATGATGGTAGTGAAAAGAGAAAGAGGCGCAGTGGAAAGGGAAAGGGTAAAACCGATCCCAGCCAAGACGTGCCCAAGGGTAATGGAGTCAAACAAAAGGTCAAGAAGGTGAAGCCAAACAAGGCAAGGACCGAGAAATGGTGTCTTGGTTGTGGCAAGGGTCAAAAGGTAGGAGGCAATGCAAGCTCCTCAGTTGACTTGACCAATTTCTAGATATTCACTTCAAGACACTTGTAAAGTTTATTACGAGTAACTCAACTTTTGCAATCCTTTATTGCAAGAGATGATGGAAAGTGAAGATGGCCTGCATGAGATAGTAATAATCCCACAAACACCAAGTTGATTTTATATTTCAGTGTTTTTATTTTGGATTCATGGAAAATAATTTTATTTTGTTAAGACAAATTTTTTATGTTAAAACTCATTTTTGGCTTTATCAAATTATGAATTTATGGTTGAATTATAATGTGTGCATGTGTGATAATTACACTAGTCAAGTTTTATGACTAGATTGTAAGTCAAGTTTAGATTTACTGATAATCTCATGATTTATATTTGTTTGATTGTTGAATGAATAATAATATCTTGGAAGCTCAATTACTTAGATACTAGAAATTAGAAAGTTTTTCTAATACAAGTATTTAAGAGTTTTATGGAAATATCAAGTTCAAAGTTTATTGAACTTAGTTAAAACATCGTAAGTACTGAATTACTTACGATAGTACGTTTTAAAGCATTAGTATTAATATAGTATGATTATATTGGATATAATCAAGATAGACTTTAAGAGTATTATTACAAGTGTTTCATACTTGTGATAAAGGAATTTAATGATGTCATAATTCCCTAATAGGAATATTGGATATTCGCAAAATCCAAAGAATGACTTAGGTATTAAGTAAACTCTTAAAAGGGTCAAACTATATTAAAGTATTTAAGAACTAAAGGTATTAATTCAAGTGTTTCATACTTGTAATAAATACAGTATTTAATCAAGTCATAATTCCCTAATAGGAATGTTGGATATTTATGAAATCCAAGAAATGACTTTGGCATTAAATAAAGTTCTTAAAAGATACTAAAGTATTTAAGAATTGGAAGTATCATCTAAAGTGTTTTATACATGTTAGATACAGTGATCATTAAAATCATGATTCCCTAAACAGGAATATTGGATATTCGCAAATCCAGAGGATGACTTTAATAATTGATAAATTCTTAAAAGATTAAACTATAAGTTCTTGACCAAGAAAGTCAAAGTTCTTGACTTAGTCAAAGTGATAGTTTAAGTGATGCTTATATTCGATAAAAGTAAGTGGGAGCTATGACTAACATATTCATTAAAGGTATTAATGAATTAAGTAAGTTAGTAAGATATTACCAACAAGATATTACCAAGTCGTTAGCCAAAGAGTTAAGAGAAATGACAAATGATCGTTGATTAGATTATTGCAAGCCTAATAGCGTGGTCACAAGTCTTGTGATTAATTATCGCAAATCTAATAGGATATTCACACTCTAGTGAATAAGTTAATCATTTAAGAAAATTTCTTTAACTAGTAATGATATATCTATAAATCAAGTGACTAAAAAAGACTTTAGTTACAAGGCGAATTTTATGAATTCAAGAAACTAAGGAGTTACTTTCCAATCCTCCTATGTTTGCCAAATTGCATAAAAGGGCAAGACTATAATATGTTCTAGAATGTTGCAAGAACAAAATCTAGCAAAGGCAAAAGAAATAGTATTTTTCAAATACTCGTATTATATCTTTAGTTTAATAGAAATGACTGGTTCAGTGATAAAGTTACAATTAAGGTTGTAAAAGTCATTAAGTAAATCAACACGAACAAAAGGAATAAGTAATGATCCAGTTATAACCATGTATCTATGTCCAGTGAAGAATAATACATGAGTTAGCATCAGTATTATTCAGACTTTGTATGTTTTAAAAGATCCATGAATAAAAGTTACTTTATTCAAAAGATATAATCCGTGAGTACTCGTCTTGGTGGGAACCTTGATGGGACGTTAACGTCATCGCGGTATTTGGTGGTAGATTCGAAGTTCTTCGAAGATATTTGCATGAGTTTTGTGTAAACCAAATATCGGTGAATATTGGATTGACCACCGCGATACTACTTCGTGGTTGAAAAGTTCAAAAGTATTATTCACTAGGATTGTCCTTAAGCCTGAGGTATTTGGTTTGGGATACAATGACTAATGTACTTTGGTTCGTCTTAGACAAGCCTGAAATATGGTTGTCATACGAGGCTTTACTGGATGCAGAGGAAGTTGTATATTGAATCGAAATATAACAAGATGGTAAGTGCACCTCCTTTTTAGGAGAGATATTTATGGGTCCCTTGACATGATGATAAACTGAAAATGCACGGCGGTGCTCAATGAACTGATCTGTTCTTTGTCGTTATCACACAGTTTTAAATCAAGAGGTCAAGAAATGATTTCGAGTACATGAGTTGATAATTTCTACCATGCTCGTATTCGTTATCACAAATATCGTGCTGCAAGGGATAAACCTAACACGTTACCCTAGAAGTAAAGACAGAGTGTTCTTTACTAGGCAACGCTATTAAAAGAGTTTTTCAAAAACTATACCTGGGTTACAAAGCTGTTTCTATGGGGTTGGTTACGTACATGCCTATCTAGAGGGCCACTGTAGGTCGTATCATCAAGCTAAGGTTACGAACTTGCACAAGTGGGAGTCTGTTGGAATTATGTGCACAGTTAGTCAACCTATGATGATACATCCATGCCTACGAAACACTTAAGGGTCACACCGGTGAGTGCATGTAATACGAGTAAGATATGTAATGATACTTGGAAGAGGATTGATTCATAATAAGTCATTTATGAATCAAGTTAAGTATTAAGTCAAGTTTGACTTATTACTAGATTAGTTTATCTAACTAATTAATACAAGTATTTGTACATTTACTAGTTGAGTAAATATACAATGTGTTGATTATAAATTATCCATAATATGATTTAAAGCAATTAAATCATATGGTTATTGGATAATATTATTGTCTGAATTATATAAAGTTTATTATATAATTAATTATTAAAAGTATAAAATACAAAGTATATATTTCATGTATATAATACCGAAATATATAAGTGTATAATACTAGACATTTAATAATTAAGTGCAACAATAATAAATAGATAAACTATAAGGGGTGGAAGGGTAAAAAGGAAAAGTTTAATTAAGAAACGTTTCTTAATTAAATTAGAAGGACTTAAGTGAAAGATCTTCTATTATAAATAGAAGATCTAAGGCTTCACTTTATGTCTGTAATGCTTAACCCTAAGCCACCAAATTTCCTTCCCCCCTTTGGCTATTTCGGCTGAGCAACACACCAAGAACACAAGCCTTGTGTTCTTCGTGTTCTTCGTTCGTTCTTCATGTTCTTCAAGTCTTGAAGAACAAGGATCATTGCAAGTGATCAGCTAGAGGATCTCTCCTCGTGTTTATCATCAATGGACTTACTTAAGCAAGATTAAGGTATGATTTATGGAACACTCTATCTCCTCTTCCCTTTTGTTCGATCGGACGAAAACACCAAGAACCCTAGGGTTCTTGGTGAGTGTTCGATGAACACACATAAGCATTGTGTGCGTTCGAGTTTTTCGTACAAGCTTCTATTCTTGTTAATCTAGTTTAGATTTCCAACATCCTATAATCCTTTAGGGATTAAGGATTAAGTTTAATCTCAGTTCCGCTTTTAGGGATTAAACTAGCTAGTTGGTTTAACCGGCAAGAACAAGTTCATGTTCTTGTCAGTATGGTTCGAACCAAGCATACTAGGAGGTTGACCCAAGTGGTCAATCAGTTACAATGAAACCCTTCAAGCCATACATCGTTTTTTTTATGTGTTTGGTTATGTGTGTTTTGTGTTGAACACACGAGATCAGCTGAGTAAATTTGATTCTAAAGCTGATGAAGCTATTTTCTTGGGTTATTCCACTGTCTCCAAGGCATACAGAGTGTTAAACAAAAGAAGAGAAACATTGGAAGAATCTATGCATGTCACTTTTTAAGAACACTCAAAGGCCTTAAATCCAACCTCTGCCGATTCATCTGATTCATTTCAGAGAACAATTGTGCCTCCTTCTAATGATACAGCTAAAGCGTTCTCTGATGCATTAAACTTATTTGAAGTACCAATAAATGATTCAGATGATACATTCCATGATGATCTTTCGTATCTTGTAGATATTGCAGCTGTTCAACAAGAAATTCCAACAGCTAGAGCGTCATCTAAGGCTGGAAACAATTGTATGCCAGCCTTAAATACTTCAAGGAGATTAGTTCCAACTGAAGTTCCTCATTCCGCCGAGCACTCAGTTGCTCAACAAGGATTAAACTTTGATGAGTCTTCCACTTCTTCAGCAGCTCCTCAATTAAAGTGGACCTCAGAACATCCAATTGGACTAATCATTGGAGATCCACAAAAGGGTGTAATTACAAGAAGTAAAGCATCGTGCAATCTATGCTTATGGTCATGCTTCCTAGCAGCTGAAGAACTGAAAAACGTTAAAGCCGCTTTAGAAAGCTCCAGCTGGATTCAAGCGATGCAGGAAGAACTTAACCAATTTAAGGTCAATAAAGTATGCTAGCTGGTACCCCCACCAGCTGGTAAGACTATAATTGGTACCAAGTGGGTTTTCAGGAACAAAATGGACGAAGATGGTGTGCTTATTCGCAATAAAGCTCGACTTGTTGCACAAGGATATCGTCAAGATGTAGGGATCGGTTTCGATGAAACATTTGCTCTAGTAGAAAGGCTCGAGGCTATAAGAATATTTCTAGCCTTTGCTACCTACAAAAACTTCACAGTTTTTCAGATGGATGTGAAAAGTGCGTTCTTAAATGGAAAACTGCAAGAGGAAGTGTATGTCAAGCAACCACCAGGTTTTGAAAATCCTAAGTATTTAGACTACGTGTTTAAATTGGATAAAGCGATGTATGGGTTAAAACAAGCTACTGGTGCATGGTATGACACACTTTCTACTTTTCTTCTAGCAAATGATTTCACAAGAAGGAAGATTGATAAAACCTTATTCATTCGTAAAATCAAAGGTGATATCATTCTTGTTCAAATTTATGTGGATGACATAATTTTTGGTGCTACTGGTGAAAAACTTTGTAGACGTTTTTCAAAACTTATGTATACAAAGTATGAGAAGAGTATGATAGGTGAATTAATATATTTTCTTGGCTTACGAGTTAAGCAATCTAAAAATGGAATCTTTATAAATCAAGAAAAATATATTAAAGATCTTTTAAAGAAATTTGACATGAATTCATCATCATCAATGAAGACTCCTATGGCTCCTCAAAACAACTTAGATGCTGACTTAGCTGGGAAATCAGTTAATGTCACATTTTACAGAGGAATCATTGGGTCATTACTCTATCTCACTGCCAGCCGACCATATATTATGTATGATACTTGCATGTGTGCTAGGTAACAAGATAATCCTAGAGAATCCCATCTAATAGCTGCTAAACGTATTTTGAGGTACCTCAAAGGTACTCCAAGCCTAGGTCTTTGGTATGCCAAAGCCTCCGGGTTTGATCTAACTGGCTATTGCGATTCAGACTTTGCAGGATGCAAGATGGATAGAAAGAGCACCACGGGAGGGTGTCAGCTGCTAGATGGAAAATTAGTCAGCTGGACTAGCAAGAAACAGAACATTGTTTCTACGTCTACAACTGAAGCAGAATACGTTGTTGCTGGAAGCTGTTGTGCTCAACTCCTTTGGATGAAAAATCAGCTGATGGACTTTGATATGAACTTTTGCAAAGTACCTATCTACTGTGATAACACTAGTGCTATTGCCATCAGCAACAATCCTGTTCTTCACTCCAGAACCAAACACATCGATATAAGGTATCATATTATTAAAAATCACATTGAACGAGGTGACGTGGAACTACACTTCATTTCAACAGACATTCAGCTGGCTGATTTATTTACTAAACCACTAGATGAAAAATGTTTCAATTTTCTAATCAACGAGTTGGGAATGTTGAATGCTTGAGTCAGCTGATGAAGTACTATCAGCAGCTGACATGTCTCACCTCCTCACAAAATAGTACATTCAGCTGACATAACCTTTTATTATGTACATATGTTAGCTGAATAAAATATCTCTAACGGATATCTTACAAGTTTTATAAGTTAAAACATTTCGTATTCAAAAAGGGAATCTTTCATCCCTATCCACAAGTTTCTCTGCCAAAATCTTTTATACTCAATGAAAATATTTGGCGGACTATACATCTCTGACACTGAAACGGATCCACTAACCCTCATTGTCACATTTGGCCGTAAAAGTATCACGCTTCCCTAAACTTCCATAGTTGGAATCCAACTACTTATTTTTGAACCGGTTACTATTCCGAAACCTACCCATTTTTGTTCACTTACCCCTATAAATACCCCACTACCCACACTCGCCTTCCTCACCACCCTCAAAATTCTCTCCTAAATCTCTCTCACAAACCCTAACTGTTCTTCATATCCTCTCTCATTCTCTCCAAAATGTCTACTTCTAAGAAAACCTCCAAAACCCCTCTTACCCGATCCGGAATCGGATTCACTCAGAACTCGAACATCATTGCGAACACCTCTCCACCGGAAAACTTAAAAGAAATCTATCGTCTGGTAGGAAAGTTCATTCGCTACTGTCATGTCTGTGGATCGTTCTTGCGTTTCACTAAGAGCTTTTACGAGCTCTTACGTGATTTCTGGGTCTGCCCCTCCATCTCCGGGGACAACATCTATGCTCAGGTCGGAGATCATCAGATCATCATCACTGTTGATGATTTTCAAACTGCTTGTGGGTTCAATTTTCTGTTTCCCTGTGAACTTCCTCAGGAGATGAAATCTTCTGAAGAGGCAAAAAAGAATCTGATCGATATCACCGGATATCGATTAGAAAAAGCTGATGGCAGGGTTCCTGTCTTCAAGAAATCTCAGCTAATGAGACCATGGGCCTACTTCTTCACTCACATCATCCAATTTATCGGAAGCAACAATGGGTCTCAAAACCAGTGTACCTTTAAGCTTCAGATATTTGCTGAAGCCCTAATCATCGATCAGCGGATTGATTATGGGAGACTGGTGTTCGAGGAGGCTAAAAGCAAGCTCAAAGCGAAGGGAAATAATATTCCCTATGTTCGATTCTTCACCCTGTGCATCGCTCACGTGATGCTAAACTTAGGGATCGACTACGAAGACTTGGAGGGGGAGTGCTTTCACGTTCGACCTTTATCTAACATCATCTTCTCCAAACAGAAGGATGGTGTTCAAGGAACACCTCTCACCTCATTTATGTTGAACATCATTAAAGATCATACTAGATCCAGGAGGGATCAAAAGAAGGGCACCAAATCGAAGAAATCTGCCCAAAAAGGAAGTCTTCTTCTCATGAAGAGGGTCTATCAGCTGCTAGTGATGCTCTAATTGGCGTTGATAGAACTCCCACGTCAGCAGGAATATCTTGTCCAATTGATGTGGAAGATGAGGAAGAGGAGGCAGCTTTACCTCTAAAGAGGAAGCGGGTTAAGAAAACAGCTAACTGCCCTCTCACACCCTCTCCCTCTTCCCCGTACTCACCCAGTGGTCCCCGTGCTCCTTCTCGCCTCATCCGATCGAAGAAGAGATGACCACTTGTTTTGGTGATGTGGCGTCAGATGATGCTGATATGGCATCAGCAGCATCATCAGGATTCTCCCAGGGTCCTCGAGGTATTCCTTTGAATCCTCTTTTGAGTGGATTACGATCATAAGCTCTGCCAGCTTCTTGGGCAGAGCTCCCTTCTTTTTTTCACTCTTGCAGTGTTTCTCTAGAAACTCCATTGGTCGGAGTTTCTAGCCAAAAACTCCTGGTTGAATCCACCCTTTTTTCTCCTCTTCCTGCTGATCTCTCAACAGATCAGCAGCTTTCAAAATGGCAATTTCGTTCTTTATGAGTTAGTGCCGGCTCCACCCTTCGGCGTTCGTCCTCAACTGATTCATTATTAGTTGTTGTAACAAGGGGAGAAGCTCCACAAGCATCCATAGTCTCTCAAAAAACTACTGGTGAACTTTTTGGCTCATCCCAAGCCACCCGTGAGTCAGTCGCACACACACCACCACCAACTTCTTCATCACCATCTGAGTCAGCAGTTGAAAATAAATTGACTGAAAACCAAGTCTTTCTTGAAACTGTTCTTTCTGTTTCCCACAATGTTTCCAGCATACACCAGCTGGGGATCGAGGAAACCACCACCGCCGATGAAGAGACAACTGTAGACCAAGGTTTTACTAAGGCACGCACCCAAGCTACCAGTGATCGCAAACGTTTATGCCAACTGAGTTGTGAGGCAGCTGACACACCACCCAGAGGAATCAGTCCTTATGTCTCTATACCAGATCAGCCGACTGGTGAGACTGAAACCCTAGATGACCGAATAGCTTTCAGCTTGCTATTCGGATCCACTGATGATGTCTTGGCTGACCAAGACATCGAGCCATATGTTTCGTCTCCTGAAATAGACGAAACAAATGAATCACGAAACAAATGAATCTAGGTTTCAAACAGATTTGACAGTTGATGTCGGCACTTCTGACAGAACCCAGAAGTTTCAACTGGATCCAACTCACCCCCTTAGTTGTTGAGCATCCGATAGGAGCCACTCCTCCTAACTCCGCAACAACAACTTCCGCAGATGAGGCTACCCCTCCAGCTGGAGACATTCCGGACCCTTCACCCCCAATTGTCCAAGTGTCCCATGGTGAAACCAGCAAATCTGGTGAAGGCATTCCCACCAGAGCCTTAGCTGCTCTGGTGTCTAGAGTTGTAAAATCCCAGATACGTCCTGGGATGGCCACGCTGAGGAAGCAGCTGAACACCCTTCGAAGGGACGTTCCACATGAGTATGCTCAATCTGTTGATGCTCTATTAACTAGCATTGCTTCTCTGCACACTTAAGTCCACACTGCGACTCCTCAGCTGGCTCTTATTTCTGATCAGATTCGATGCAACACTAGCGAACTCATAAGTCTCAAATCTTACATTCAGTGAGAGCTCCACACTATCCGTGAATCTGACAGAACCGAGAAGGACAAGCTTCTACTGGACGCCCGTGCAACTGAAGTAGAAGTAGATCGATGCTGGCATTATTACAATCACAGGTAACCCCTCTTCTTACAGTTGTTGATCGTATTTTCCTTGAACAAGAAAAGCAAGAAGATCTGTTGGCCAACACTAACAGCCATCTCTGCAAGGCTATTGATGCTTCTGCTGCTGCTATGTCTACAAGGATGGACAAATTGGAGACTGAGGTTTGTTCGTTGACCTCTCAAGTTACTGGTCTCCAAGGCACCCTCGGCCTCATTCTACAAAAGCTAAATGAGGATGCCCTAACTGTCCGTTCTGCTGATGCACCAGAGAGTTCCTTACGTTGGAGCCAATGTTCACAAATTATAGTCACCTCTGCTGTTGGAGCCAATGTTCAAGAAGATATTCCAGCAGGTGAAACTCCAAAATCACCACCACCCACCTCTGCTAGAATACAACAACAAGAAGAAGGCGTTTCAGTAGACGAGACCACAATTCCAACAACACTCGTCACTACTGAAACACCTGAGGTAACTTCTTCAGCATATGAGACAACAACTCAATCAGCACTCATCCCTGTTGAAGCTCTCAGGAAAGAAGATACCTCAGCTGATGTTGTTCGCATTGTTGATTCCTTTGAATCAGCTGGGGTCCTACAAGTCCAAGACCCGGAAATCCAAACCCCCCAGCCTACCAGACAGGTGAATCCTCAACCTGTTGAGGGGGAGTCAACCTCTGCTATGATTGTCGCTTTACTTAAAGAAGATATGGGAAAAACTGGTGATGCTGCTGAAGTTCTTGCCCTACAAAAACAAGTGATAGAAAGTTACCATGAGAAGGAAGAAGTAGAAAGAGCTGAAAACATCAGGTTTTTAACAAAATTCTCGACAAGCGTAGGCAGGGAGGAAAAATCAGTAGCGTGAGATTCTCCAAACACTCTTCCAGCTCCCCACAAGAAATCATTATCGCAGAGCTGGATGGACTCCACTAACTGAAAGGTTGCAGCTGAGTAAGATCAGCACTCACCTTAGCTATGGTGAGTGGCTAGAGTTGTCACAAGCTGGAAGATCTGCAAAACCATCTCACAACATGATAGATCCGGAAGCTGAGATAAGATTCGCCATCAACACATTCAAGCTTCTTTGCGAAAGAATCTAGAAAGATGCTCCTGATTTGGCAGATCACATACCGATAGATTTGCGTGAATCTCATGCTGACACTGTCAGGCAACCAGCTGGTGAAAGCTCTTCTGCAAGAGGAGAAAAACGTAAGTCATTTCTCCTCGACCCAATTGCAGAACCCAGATCACCTGAAGGAGGGTCTTCGATACGTGCAGCAAAACCTATAAGACCCATCCTTTCTACAGCCGTACCCACTGGAGTTACCTTCGCTCCTGGGAAAATTGTGAAAGAACCTACATACGGCTTCTGCTATCTGGATGCCAAGAAAAGGTAATGCTTTCAACGAGTTGATGAATTTGATAGGTGTGATATTGATCATCTCCTCATCCATCACAAACAACTGAGTTCTTCTATGTCTGAAGGAAAACAAAAACTCTTAAGCAGAAGCAACTTGGCCACCAGCGAACTATCCTTCAAAGTCCTAACCGAAGACACCAAACAACAAAGAACTAGTTAGGAATTTGTAAAATTTGAATGATTTTATTGTACTCCATCAGCTTTATATCAATATAAAATCAATTGCTGTAATATACTTGTAAAAATATTATAAAGATAAAAATAACTAAAAGAACCCAAAGGGGCAAAGCACATAAACATTCAGCTCATGAAATTCAATTCAACAGTTGAATCATTAGAGGTTCATACTTATACAGCTATTTGATTGCATCAAATAAGGAGAGACTGTTCGTCCCAGAACAAAGTAAATAAGATTTGATGATCAAATAGCCAAGAGGAATAAATCAGCTGAATTATGTAACTCAGCTGAAGTATGTATCTCAACTAGGGGTGCCCAACGGGTCAACCCGACCCGACCCGGCTCTTATTGGGTCGGGTCCATCGGGTTTGAGGTTTAAAAAATCCTAACCCGAAACCCGACCCGATAAGGATTCGGGTTTGTCGGGTTCGGGTTGGTCGGGTTTCAGGTTTGTCGGGTTGACCCGATCGGGTTGGTCGGGTTACACTTGAGTTAGGAATTATTGATAAATATTAAGAAATTATTTAATATATTAAATTTTACGAGTTTTTATTTAACACTTGTAATTAATAATTGATTTTTATTGAATACTTTATCATATAATTTTCTAATTAGTTGATTTAATAGTAAAAATTTCTTAATTTTAATAGGAAATATAATACTTAAACTTTAATCGGGTCTAATCGGGGCAACCCGAACCCAACAAAGTTAAGAAATTCTAACCCGAAACCCGACCCGATAACGAATCGGGTTGGCCGGGTCGGGTTTAAAAAACCCGATAATAATATGGAACCCGAATATACCCGACCCGATTAGCATAATCGGGTTCGGGTTCGGGTTTAAGTCGGGTCGGGTCAACCCTTTGGGCACCCCTAATCTCAGCTGAAGCACAAGTATATTCATAAACCTTCAGCTGAGTACGTACTTAGCTCAAGAGATAGAGTCTAATCAGCAGCTATACAAGAGTGATCATTCGAGTTTATGGCCGAAGCACAGAAACCCGAAGAAGACCATTCAGCTGAAGGTGGAATTAGATGATGGTACATGCTGCAGATTAAGACTTAGTGGAAAATGTTCATGACACTTTGAACAATTTCATTTCCCGCTCAAAGAAGAATAAAACGATGAAGATCTTCTATTTTAGAATAGAAGATACTTTTCAGAACTTCATCGTTTGTCCCTCCAAGCATGAAAAGGGAAAGTCAACTTCTTTTGTACTTTTATAGTACACTTTTTTACTGCGCGTCGGAAAAGGTTGAAAAAGGGTTTACAAAAAGTACATTCGGGACTTTAACCTATGCTAATGCATTTAATGTTTCCATGGACAAGTCTACATCAACAAATAATATGTTTACACGTGGATAAACTTGTGGAGAAGGAAACATAGTTCTTGGGATATAAATAGAGACGTAAATGCTTGCATTTATACACACTTTTTAGCATTCATAGCACAAGAACATTCTCTGAGAGTTTATTTTTGTTTGATATTAACTTCTTCATAGTTAATACTCAAGCAATAAATACAGCCGTCTGTATCAGCTAATCTCTCTTAGCATAGGATCTTAGTTTGAGCATTCAAAAGTGTCACTTCAAGTATAAAGTTTAAGTGAGTCTGTACTCTCTATATTCCGCAAACTTTGTACCGCATTAAGTTGTTTTAATAAACTCTTAATCATTGAAAAAGATTTTCTATTCTTTACTTTCTTGTCTTTACTTAGCCATAACGCAACACATAAGTGTGTTTGGGATCCAACAGGAGAAATATTAATTCTAGGGGGAGAATGAGTATTTTAGGGAAGAAAATTTCAAAGATCAAAACAACAAAACCTTTTTTGTTAGTAATGGTGATCACAAGTCATTTGTAATATCCGTAAACGATCTCTTTACTAGAATACTGCTAAAGATTGCATTTGTTTATTAGAAACTCTTATGATTCTCGTTGCTGAAAAATGTCATAACTCAAAACAGAACCTAAAAGGAAATTGTGTTAATCCAAAACCGTTTTTGATCGCAACAGTCATTATATGTTGTTGTAATATTCGTAAACGATCTCTTTACTGAATTTATTCAGTAAAGATTGCATCTATGTATTACAACTCCTTTTAATTTTTGTTGCTTATCATCTTAGTATTTTCATACAAAATCAAAAACATTCTGCCTATAACGATAAGTATAAGTTGTTGTTCTATTCGTAATTGATCTCTTTACTGAACTTATTTAGTAAAGATTGCATCTGTTTATTACAACATCTTTTAGTTCTCATTACTTACTCTCTCAAATATTTTAAATGCCAAATTTTTCATTCAAAATTCAATCTTTACAAAATCCTTTATTAGAAATGTAATTGGTTAGGCTTAGATCTTATTCGTAAACGATCTCTTTACTGGACTTATTCAGTAAAGATTGCATCTGTTTAAGATTCTAGATTCATCAATCTCTTTTCTGATTATTCAAATTGATCGATTTCAAATGTTGACTAAATTGCACATGAGCGTTATAGTTCACTTTGAAATAACTCCTATGATCTGCTAAAACCAGCATGATCTTCCCCAGGAGCCACCTACAATATAGGACATACTGTGAGGGTCCATAGGTCTAGGTGAGCAGAATCAAGTATCACGGGATCTTGATTGGGGTGTGTAGAGGTAAACGTTGAGAGGGGAATGAAGTATGGGGTGCAAATCAGCTAATCTCAAAATGAAATAAAACGAGGGAGTAGTCGAAAATTGAAAAAGTGAGCTTGAGTGAGGAGTGTGTGACAGGGTTAAAGAAAACGGAAAACTCTTACCTGATCGATTAAAAAGCCGGGTAGCCACATTTCTATCAGATTGAATATGTTGCTCTCTGATATTGAAAAAACCATCATGGACCCAGTGATGCAAAGCACAACCCCACTTGCCACTCAAGTACAAAAAGTACTTGTTTTAAAAAACACGGAGATTAACACATATGTTATCGACATCTCATTTTGAGATTGTTGATATTGAAAAAGAGGACACCTCTCCAGTCCTCGCCTTCGTTTGTCCACCAATCGATTTTAGAACCGAATTAAACACCTTTTAGGACACAGACATTCTACCAAGCATATCTTTGTGATATTGCCAGAACATTCATAGTGATACCAAAAATATTGGTATTCCACGATGATTGAATGGAAATCCTACCAGTGCTAACATCAAAGCCAACGCTGAACGTAGGTCACATAGTTTCTGTAACTGTTGTGTTAATAGTCAATCTATGTGATCCTGGTTTTCCCTGGTTGAAAATAGTGAAGATATCTGATGACTGTACTCTAACATTATCAACAACAGTCAAGATATCAGATAATGGATTTGATGATCGTACTCCAACATCATCAACAACGGTCAAGAAGATTTAAAAGAAAAGAAGATTAGACCGTACTCCATCACTATCAACAACGGTTAGGAGCCAAGGATGATGAAGAACAGCAAATCGACAAAGCCACGACTTCAAGAAAATACTTCCGCTGCAAACAACTCTATCTATGGGTCTTCATTTCGTCGATTAATGTGAAGTCTTCTGAGATACTTTCTATTGGTTGAAAAGCCAATTAAAAGTATTATTTTCACATGTCATCAAAAGCTGAAGCTGATACTTCAACAAAACTATTCAACAAATTATCATTCAGTTACAACTTTTGCTAAAGATGAAGAATTCAAAGATATGCTAACTCGACTATTGTTACAAAGGGGGAGATTATTAGGACTTATTTAATTGTATTCAATAGTCTAGGGACTAGTTTTGACACATTGCATAGTCTTAAACTAGCAATTAGGATAATCATAGACAATTATTGATAGAGTATAAATAGTCCATGTGTAATCACTAATTGTAACTTTGCCAAAATTAATCAAACTTATCCTTTCAAAGTTCTCTTCTCATTCTCTTTACTTTCTCTCACTAAAACCCTTTTATTCATTTTCAAGTTTCATCATCTAATCAATCAAACTATGGATTGATACTCATTTCGGTATTCACAATAAGTACCAATGTATCAGAAATATGATGTTGTATCCGTGATTAAGAAACAAATTTCGCGAAATAATGAGAAAAATCGACGAAAACCGGTTGAAACCAAGGGTTTCTTTGATCGTTTGTGTGAATGAGAGAGCAGAGGAGAGGACGTAGAGCGAGAGAGTGGGAATGTTGAATGTGAAGATAGTTTCAGTTATGTCACGCGTAAATGACCAAAGTTCCCCTCCGCCTAAAAATATAACTTAATTGGTAATATAATCTGGACCATTGATCTTGATGATCCAAGGGCCAGTGATTGTTCCTTGAGACTTTATAATTTTGATGGACCTCTTTGAATTATATATATATATATATATATATATATATATATATATATATATATATATATATATATATATATATATATATATATATAGGGTCCGGATCCGGTGAGGACTCAAAAACCGGTGACAACTGCAAGGACTCCAAAAAAAAACCCTAAAAATGATCCAAAACAAACTTTTTTCAAAAAAAATTCTTTTTTAAACATAAAAATCGCAACCTATAAGATACAAAAAAAATAAAAAATTTCAAAAATGATCAAAAAAAAATTATGGATAATAATTTTAATCTACAAAAATAATATGAATCATTATTATGATCCACAAAAAAAAGTGGACCATAATTTTTTTTCAAAATTATTTTTTGGTCAAATGTAGTAATAATCATGGGGAGTTATATATATATTTTTCGGAATTTTTTGAATTTTTTTTTAGATGTCCTCGCGAATCCTCACCGTTTTTTGAGTTCTCACCGGATCCCACACACACACACATAGACACACACACACATACATATATATACATATATATATATATATATATATATATATATATATATATATATATATATATATATATATATATATATATATATATAAGTGGGATCCGGTGAGGACTCGTGAGGACACTTTAAAAAAAATTCAAAAAATTCCGAAAAAAAATATATAACTCCCCATGATTATTACTACATTTGACAAAAAAAAATTTGAAAAAAAAAATTATGACCCACTTTTTTTTGTGAATCATAATAATGATCCATATTTTTTTGTGGATCATTATTATGATGCATTTTTTTTTTTAATCATTTTTAAAATTTTTTTTTTTTTTTGGATCTTATAGGATGCGATTTTTAAATTTAAAAAAGAAATTTTTTTTGAAAAAAGTTTGTTTTGAATCATTTTTAGGGTTTTTTTTGGAGTCCTCGCAGTCCTTACGCGGAAAAGAGTCCTCACCGGATCCGGACCATATATATATATATATATATATATATATATATATATATATATATATATATATATATATATATATATATATATATATATATATATATATATATATATATATATATATATATATATATATATATATATATATATATATATATATATAACAACAAATACATATACTTAAATAATTATTACAAGATATTGGCATAATTATTATTTATAACAAATTTATTTGTTAGATTTTGTGTTATTTGTATTATTTTTTATAATTATCTATATAACAATAAAAATGAGTTCCAATATTGATGTTGCAATTAATACTATGTATATTACTCCTCAACATTGATTTTGCACTTTAAACGTCACAAGAAACGACTGATTACTATATCAATTACCAACTGAAAAATTGAACTCCTTATTTCTATGCATAATTATCAATTACCAAGTGAAGAGTTGAACCAATCAATTATCAATTATTTAAATGCACCGTTTCAATTGACTATACCAATAGCACTAAAAACTTAATATAAAGTTGCTTGCTTTTAATCCAGCCGTTTCACACCAGCCTTTAATCTTGCTTTTAATCCATCCATTTCATACTAGCCTTTAATCTAGCTCTTTCACTGCCCACACAGCCCTTTCATCACCTATAGTAAAGATTTAATCCAACTGTTTCAAAAGCATGCCATTACAAATTCCATAATAATTCAAGTGCAGGTATATAAGTTGCAAATGTCCGGGTATACAACAATTCAGCCTACTCTTATCTTAACAACTATGAGTGCCAAATATTATAATGGTGGGTCAAAATACATACCTAATTGATCAAGCGTTTACGTATATAATTCACCTAATGCATTCTTCTCTTTACAACTTGGCATATCGAGCTCCTCAGCTACACTTGAGATCCCTACATTTATAGCGAAAATCAGGTTAGTTTTCTCTACCAATGAATACACACGCCTGAGTATAATTCTCATTGAATATGTAAATGACAGCGACCTTGGTGAAAACCCGGCAATCTTACATGTATCTAATATCGAGTCCCGAAAAGGATAGACACGATGAGGTATTTACATTGACACCACATTGCAAAATCCTCCAAACTTATATTGTTTGTTTCTATGCAGGCTACGGGTTTACAAAATCACTGTTTTTGTAAAAAAATAACAGAATTTAAGATAAAAAAAATTTTAAAAATAAAAGCAGAATTTCAACAGAATTTTTACTAATATCATTTTTGTTTCTGTGCAGGCTACAACTTTACAAACTTAGTGGAAAAATTTTTAAAAAAAAATAGAATTTCAACATAATTTGCACTAATATCATTTTTGTTTTTGTGCAGGCTACAACTTTACAAAATGAGGCTGAAATCGTGGGCATCCGGACAAAGAACAGTTGGTATAACCCTTCATGTGATAGTGGGAAATGCAAAAAAGGGGTGACCCGAATTAAAATTGATTTAATAGTATGACAGTAGTTCAAGAAGCAAAAGAGTAAATAGTATGATAGTTCTTAGCGTCTGGACTTTAAGCATTAGTTTAGATTTCAAATTCAAATGTTAAACATACAACTATGATAAAACATACCCTTCAAGACAAGTGCAACCTTACCGTGTCTCTATATTTTCAAATGTTTTTGTCACATTAAGCATAGAATTTGTCGCTGGCCCACTTTTTGAAATTTTGATTGTTGACTCTTTTAATTAAAAGGCTCTTTTAATCCCATAAACTCATTATAGGAAAACATCAGGAGTGCATAAATGAGAGCTTGATCAAAACCAGAATCATGTAGATTAAAAAGTTATTGTAATCGTCTATCATATGCATCACCAATTCACCATCACCATAATTAACAACATATTCTTGAAATCTTGAAGATTTTAAATGGGAATTTGAATTTCAAGATGAAGATGATAAAGTTTTCATTCGAAAATATATGTAGGAGATGTTAGCCTAAAAACCCAAATCTTATTAAAGCATCGTAATTTTTGATAAAATGGAAGAAATTTGATTGAATAATTATTGTGTTTATAGGTTTCAATCCAACAATTGGTATCAGAGCCAAGAATAAAACCGAAAAATAAAGAACGTACCTTATCGGAAAAGACGACCGGAGGTTCAGAAAACTCGAATCATTGGCGGATTTTAGGGCTCAGAAACTTCGTCGCCAGAGAGACGAAGTACGAACAAATAAGCAGACGATCAAAGGGGAACGACTGGAACTGACGTTGTCACATCACCACTTGAAAACCGTCGCCGGAAATAGAAGATCGTAGAAGATCATACAAACGAACGGCCGGAAGATAGACATCGAGAGAAAGGGCTGAAGCAGGAGAAAAGACGGATGTTTTTGTTCCCCAAATTAAAAATACGATGTTTTGTTTCTTTTCAAACGTGAGATTCTCATGGCGAGATCACATGTTTTGATTTAAAAATAAAGGAGGTTTTTATTAAAGATTTTTTAATATAAATTTTAAACAATATTAATAACCTTTTTAATCAATATAATAGGCATTTTCATTATTAAATTTAAATGAATCAATACATTTTAAAATAAAACGAGGAATCTACTATCTACTATTATAATAAGACAGACCATTTTTGACATATGGCATCTTCTAAACCTTTCAATGCCACATGGCACACTAAAAACCACCTTAATTTTTTAAATATTCAAAATTAAAATTAAAATAAATTTAAGATTAGCTTTTTTAAATAATTAAATTAGTTATTTACGAAGTGTATCAGAATAAGGTGTAATCGTAATCTAGAATAATTTGCTCAAATGTTCAATTTAGGGTTACCTAATTATTTTTTTAAAAAAAAAATCTGATTTACTTCCTAATTCAAAAAATTACTGAAATTACTAAACCTAAATTAAAAGTTTATCCTATTTATACACATCGAACTGAATTATCAGTTAATAATGCATGTTCGTTGATTCTTTTACTCAAGATAATTAACCCAAAATGATCACATAAAACAGTTCATACGGATACTAAATCATAATTAACTTAACAATTACCTTTTTATTTATATTTATTTTCTTAAAAAAATTATTATTATTTTTTAAAAAGAAAACATTGTGTGATAATCACATTTAATTGTATAATTGATCAATGTGATTATACAAAAAACATCAAATGTGATCAAGTATACAATCACATGTGATTATATAAAAATATCATATGTTATTAACTATATAATCACATGTAATTAGCACAAAATATTGTTTTTAACGAAAATAATAATAATAATAAAAATAATATTTAAAAAATAATATAAATTTGGATTAGAATTTATATGAGTGTCAAATGAGCAAAATACCCTTTATGTATAATTTATATGATAAATCTTAACCATTAATTATTATTGATCACTGATTGAAATTTGTCCCTTGAGACTGCAAGAAAATTAAGGACTACCTTGAAAGTTTACATTTCTCAAATTAAAGGGACCCACTTAATAAAATAATATTACTACCAATGATTCCACCAATAAATTACTTTCTCTCTCCAACCTAACCTTATATTTTAATCAAAAGTATTACTCGATAATTACAGTAAAATCTCTTTAAATTAATACTCGATAATTAATAAACCCTCTAAATAAAAATTTTGCCGAGTCCCAACTTGGCCCAATGTAAAAAATTGAAAGACTCAATAAAATTATAAGATAATATTTTTTTAGGTGATCCCTTTTTTTATTTTCGGACCCAAGAAAATCATAAATTAATAATTCATAGAAACTGAAAAAAATATATGACATTCTATTAAAATATTTTATTTATTTGTATTTTATTAAAAAAATTATTTTCTTTTGATTAAAAAAGATAACATCGTGTGATAATCACATGTGATTGTAAACTGATCAATGTGACTGTACAAAAACATCACATGTGATCAAGTATACAATCACATGTGATTATATAAATACATCACATGTGATTAAGTATATAATCACATGTAATTATCACAGAATATTGTTTTTAACCAAAAAAAATGTTTAAAAAATAAAATAAATTTGGATTAAAATTTATATGGTTGTCAAATGATACCCTTTGATGTATAAAATATACTTCCTCCGATTCAAATAAGTGATACACTTTGGCTTTCACGGTTTTTGAGGCAAAAGATTATAATGATGTTTAATTAGATTTATTGGATGGTTAAAGGGAATAGCTGGATGGGTCCCCAATCTTTTTGAATAAAGTGGGGTTAATGATGTTTAAAAGTAAAAAGTAAAGGTAAAGGGGTAATTTTACTTTGTTAAAGTATATAGTTAGTGGGTGAAGGCCCACTATTTTTTGCCAAATAAGGTAATTTTTCAAAGTGTATCACTTATTTTGAATCGCCACAAAAAGAAAAGTGTATCACTTATTATGAATCGGAGGAAGTATGATAAATTTTGACCATTAATTATTATGACCAATGGTTGAAATTTGTCTTTTGAGAATATAAAAAAATTAAGGAATACCTTGAACAATTCATTTATCTTAAAAAATACATAAAATATATATTACAGTAGAATCTCTTTAAATTAATACTCGATAATTAATAAATTCTCTAAAATAATAAATTTGTCCGGTCCCAACTTGGGCCGATGTAAAAAATTGAAAAACTCAATAAAATTATAAGATAATAATTTTTTGGGAGATCTCTTTTTTATTTTTGGTCCCAAGAAAATCATAAATTAATAATTTATAGAAATTGAAAAAAAAAATTAAGGAATACCTTGAACAATTCATTTATCTTAAAAAATACATAAAATATATATTACAGTAGAATCTCTTTAAATTAATACTCGATAATTAATAAATTCTCTAAAATAATAAATTTGTCCGGTCCCAACTTGGGCCGATGTAAAAAATTGAAAAACTCAATAAAATTATAAGATAATAATTTTTTGGGAGATCTCTTTTTTATTTTTGGTCCCAAGAAAATCATAAATTAATAATTTATAGAAATTGAAAAAAATATTATTACATTCTATTAAAGTATAATTCAATAACTGTCTGTTTTTCTTTAAATTTTAAGTCTATTTGGAAGTATCTTTAACTTTTTTTTATTGCATCCAATAACACGGGTGTTGTATTTTTGCATTGTAAGAGGCATAGGCTAATTTATCTTTTTTATTTGGTATGTACATTATAATTACTTAAAAACTCTTTAAATTAATAATTATTAATTTATGGATAAATTAATAACTCTTTAGATTAATAAATTCCGCGGGTCCTAACATTATTAATTTAAAGAGTTTTTACCGTATCTTAAAAGACATGAACCCTATGTTGTTTGTGTTTTTTTTAGAATAAATAGGGTTTTGATGGTTACAATCCTAAGGACTATGTTTAAGTGCATTAAAAGTTTTACAACAATTTTGGGATAATTATTATTACCTTAAAATATATATTATATAGAAAAAACTGTTATTATTACCTTACAAAATATAGAATACACATTACCTTTAAAAACACGAATCCTATCATGTTTATATTAACTTAAGTTCATGTTCTTAATTATTTAAAATGTACTACTTTTATGATTGTGTACATAGAATGCTTTTATATGTACAACAGAATAAATATATATTTGAGAGAATCAATTTTTTCATACAAACAGTTATATGTAGTGTTAGCTAGAGTAAAGAGCATAAAATATTTAAAAATATTAATAGAAGATAAAGATGATGATATAAAAAATAAAATATCAAATGTTATTTTTAAATAATTCTTTATAAATCTACCTTAATTTATCTTTTTTGTTATTTACTAAATGTTTAAAATTTTTATATTTCTTTTAAGATGTTTATATATTAAAATTCCGTAATTATACATCATCATGTCTATAACATTATTAATAATCCAATAAAATAATTACCTTATAGAAATATTATATGATTTCTTATCTAATACTCCATCCGCCCCACAAAAAAGTTCACATTTCTCACTAAACTTTAATCCCAGAAAAAAGTTCACATTTGATGGACCCCACATAATAAAATATTATTCTTACTAAGAACTTCACAATTAATATTCACTAATTATCTTTCTCTCTCCAATCCAGCCTTATATTTTAATCAAAAGTATTACTATTGACCTCACCACTAACTATCACCTAAAATCTTGTGGCCAAGAGAAATGTAAACTTCTTTGTGGGACGGCGGAAGTATTTTATATAATTACATATAACGAATCATATTTTTATTATGTCAATGTTACCTTCAGCATAATTATGACAGACCGTGAATTTTCACGGGTTATAAACTAGTTCTTTTATAAAGAAAAGTAGTTTTCCCATGTTAAAAAAAATTCAATAGACTTTAAGAGACAATTAGTTTGATTCGCCCCGCAAAACAATGTAGATTCAAAATAACTAATTATCGTGAACAAAGCACGTGCATCGCACGGGCCATGCTGACTCGTTTATCTAATTTTACAGTCTAATATTCCTAGGATGGGTGGACTATCAACGTCTTAATTAAGGAAAATAAAACATATAATTTAGCACATTATTCAGTTTGATTTTTTTAATTACAAATTATGCACTTACAATAGCATAATATGTGAAGATTTCAATTTTAAAATAACGAAAACAAAAGTGTTTACTTGCAAATAGTATAAAGCTCTAGGGAATGGGATCAGCTGCACGCATAGTATATATAGAAAGGTTGTTAACATGTAAGTAATACATACAGTATACTTTAAAACGGTAAAAGGGTAAGTTTAATTATGAGTTCCATGCAGTTTTCCCCAACTTGTATATGTGTTTTATCTTTATAATTTCTTGGCAAAAGATACGTATACGTACTTGCAAAAATTGTACCAATGCTGGTAATAATTGTTTTTTAGTGCATTGGTCCACATACACACTAAACAATTGACACCACCCATTGGTCAACTAAAGGACAGCATAGTAAATCCTTACGTACCTTATTGGTTTATTTTTTCACAATAAAAAGGACTTCACAAGTATTAATACAGTGAATTACTCCCTCCGTCCCACAAAAAACTTCTCATTTGGTTTTTGCACAAGTTTTAGGTGATAGTTAGTGGTTGGGTCATTGATAATACTCTTGATTAAAATATAAGGTTGAGTTGGTGTTAGGACTAGTTTTAAGCTTTACAATGTACTTAGAGTTAATCAAACTAGTTTAGAGGCTAGGGTATAAATACCTTGTGTGATGACTAATGATGTAAGCTTTCCATACTTTCTAATTGAATTACCATTTGAAAGCTCCTCCTTCTCTCTAGCTCTCTCTCTCAAGAACACACACTTTCACACATCGAAATCTTCAAATCAACATGAATTGCTTAGATTATCATTGAATTAGCTCTCTCAATTGGTATCAGAGCTTAATCCAATCCGGAACAGATCTAAAATCATTGATTTTTTATGCTGATTTGAAGAAATTAAAGGAAAAAGATGAAGATATTCAAGTTTATGAAGAACAGTGATATGATTTTCAAAATCTGAGGTAGACACTTGTAATTTGAGTTGATATTACGATTCTCCTTCAAATTCTAACAACATTAGATTCAAATTTCGTTCAATTTGGTCAAGAATTAACCTCAATTTGATGATTTTTGTTCAAAACCATGAACACATTTGTTTTTCAGTAAAAAATCGAAATTCGATCGAATATTGTTAAAGTTTTGGTTTGTTTGATCGGATCATTACATGTTAAACTGATTTTCGCATACAATGCAATTGGAATCACTAATTTTGGTTGAAAATTGAAGAAGATATGGCAGATTAAAGTGATTCTACATCAGTTTTACGTTGCTTCTGGTCTCAAGAACTTTTAGGATTGTATAACAGAATGTTGAAGCATTACGATCGTAATCCCCTATCGTAATCGTAAAGTTCAGATCGTAATCCTGAAATGTAATCGTAAAGTCTTGATCAAAATCCTGTATCGTAAAAGCTATGTTGAGTTCTATTCAGAAGTATCAACTAGGATCATAAACCGTGGTTAACAGGATCGTAATCGTAAACATTTGAACAGTATCGTAATCGTAAACCTTTGAACATAATCCTAATCGTAAACCAGTATCCAAGATCGTAATCCAGCAGTCAGGTTAACAAGATCGTAATACAGGATCGTAAACCCTTATCCCGGATCGTAATACAGGATTGTAATACAGGATCGTAAACCCTTATCCCGTATTCAGATAATCGTAATCCAGGATCGTAAACCATATCAAGATACTGATTTCACTGAATCATAATCTAGCATCGTAATTCCAGTTTTTCAAGTCAGAATCATGATCTTTGCCTGCTTCACGATACTTGTTCACGATACTTGATCTCAGCCCAAGCTTCACGATCGCCTGCTTGCTAGATCTCATCCAAACCTTGTTTCGGCCCAAAACAATTCAGGCCCAATATCAATTAAATTTCAATTAACGGCCCAAATTCATCTTAAAACACATCTCGGCATCTTCTTGCAATCTAAGCCCAAATTCAATATTAACCCAATTTTTTTTTTCTTAGAGCACAAAACTTTTAAATTTTTTTAACCCGAAACCAAAACCCGAGAACTTTAAATTTTTCTAAAACTCGAGAACCATCAAACGCAAACCTGAAAACTTCAACTTCTCGACCCGAGAACTTTTGAGGAATTCGACTCAACTCGAGATCTCAAATTGTTTTTAATCAAACACGAGAATTTTATTTTACAAATTTAAAAATCATTCTCAAATGACCTCAAAAGACGCACTTTCAATCGGATCTGATCTCAAACCACCGGTTTTATATAGAGGAGAGTATCCTCAGTGGAAGAAACGATTTCTCCACTTTATTAAAAATCAGGAGTTAGCTACGGAAATTCTTGAATCTCTCAAGAATGCAAATGTAGTATTTTATGAAGATGTTGCTGATTCTCCAGATTCTATTCCTCCAGTTATTGGTGGTCGATATCTAGTTAACCCTTCTAATTATACTGCTCAACAAAAACAACGTGCCAAAGCCGATTTACAAGCTTATTCATTTATGTTTCAAGGCTTACCAAACGACATTTATAACAGTCTGGATAGCCTTGAAACAGGAAAAGAACTTTGGGATGAAATCAAAAAACTAATGGAGGGAACAGTTTTAGGAAACAAAGCAAAAAATGGTTTCTACCCTAAATACTTATCAATCGTTCAAAGCCACAATCGGAGAAGATTTGGAAACTACTTATCATCGTTATTGTACATTGTTGAATGATCTCCGTATCAAATTCATCAACAGTCTTCTTCCTGAGTGGGAAATGTTTGGGAATAATGCCATGCAACACAAGGATCTTAGTCTGATCGATATTCATGAACTTTATGAATATTTTCACCAAAATGAACCTATGGTGAGAAACATAGTTAAAACCAGACAAGAGACTGCAGATACTCTTGCGCTACTCACAAAACAACATCATCAGTATACTACTTCTACAAAAATGAAAGAAAGTGTAGAAGCACCTGCACAATCTACAGCTGATGATATGGAAATAGATCTTCAAGACGTACTTCAAGCTATGTCACTTATTTCAAACTATCAGAAGAAGTACTACTCAAAACCAACAAACAACAACCTAAGATCTTCATCAAACTTTAAATCTGTTCCATCTACTTCATCTGCTACAACCACAACTGATAAGTCAACTCTCACACTGTTGGATCCAATGAAAAAATGTTATAATTGTGGTATTGCTGGTCATTATTCACGTGATTGCAAGAAGCCTAAAGTCCGTGACTCTGAGTATTTTAAACGGAAGATGCTAATGGCTAAGCAAATAGAGGCAGGAAAAGTGTTGTTAGCTGAAGACCTTTAGTGGATGGAAGATTCTGAACCTGAAGATGAAGAACATGCAGCCAACTTGTGCTTTATGGCAAGAGAAAATGCTGAGGTTGCTGATAGAATCAATGAAGAAGTCGACAAGGATGGCAAGGTACTTAGTTCTCTTCTCTCTATTAATAATGATTCCACTAATTCTGATACTTGTTTTGTCTAAACTCAGATATCTCAGATAGAATTGTTAAACCAAACACTTTTAGTTGAAAAAGATTTAAATATTCAACTTCAAGATCGTTTGAATGATTTGGAAAAACAAAATGAACAAAATGCTCATCTAGGTGATCAACTTGTTCATTATATTAAACAAAATACAATTTTCAAACAAGAGAATCTGGAGTTACAAACTCAAATATCAGAATTGAGGATTAAATATGATAATGATTTTAAGAATCTGTCTCATACATTTTTAGAAAAAGACCTTGAAATACAGAATCTTAAAAATATACAAATTTCGATAGCAAATGACCGAAATGATAAAAATTACAAATTGTACACTAAAACATGGCATGAATATCAACTTACTATAAACCATTTGGAACGTAAAGAACAAGACTTTGATGATAATGAAAAACAGTTTAAATCTTTAAATTCTCAAATTAAAGAGTTGTCTGAAAATTCACATGAACAACACATCAATTCATCAAACGAAATGAAAAGCAAACAGAATATCATACAAAAACTTAAAAATGAAACCAATGAATTAAAGTCTCACATCAAACGTCTTGAAGAGTTGATTGCCAAAACAGGACACACTGATCAAACCATCCATTTGAACAAGCCTAAAGAGTTCAAATATTTCAACTCAAAAGAAGGGCTAGGAGCTGATAATCCAAAATATCTTAAAAAGGCGTGCAAAGTGCTTCCAACATTATATGATTACAAATACACGCACCTAGCTATCTGGCAGAGTTTCATTCGGATGACAAACGAGGAAGAAGAAATTGAGACCTTTAACAGAGCTAAAAAGGAGAATGCACAAGTTAGTTTCAATTACACTGAATTAAATAAAACATATGAAACTAAAAAGGCAAAATTTGAAAATGGTGATTATTTTCCAATTGTTACACCACAAGAATTTGAGATTAAAGGTAATGTTGTTCCTCAACAAAAAGTCACACCAAAGATTTACATACCATCTCTAATTCTAGAAAAGAAAATTTGTCAATTGAAAAATGAAATCGATGAAACACATAACGCATTTGATAAAGAAAAATCAGATTTACAAACAAAAATTCAAGAATTAGAAGATAAAATTGTTGAAATAAAATCTGTTTCTAATCAAAGTGCATCTCCAAAGCCAACGTCTCTCAATGATAATTTTTCTACTCCTAAAATTCCAACTATTTTAAAAAGCGATTCTAATTCCACTGTTTTAAATGTTTCAGATAGAACCTTAGAATCCAAGCTCAAGAAGCCAATGCCTGTTGGAGTAAAAGAAGTTGAGCCATTTAAGAAGTCTAGTTGAACTAGATTTAGTATCCTTAAGTCCAAGGAGCTTAAGAAGTCTAGATCTCCTTCGTTTTTAGCTTCTTCTTTTTCAAATTCAAATAAATGTAATAACTCAACAACTTTTATTTCTCCGAAACAACTTTATGGAATTTTTTATGATTCTGCATTCTACCGTCCGGTTAATTACTCTGTTAATGGTGATAATATGTTTGTTAAAAAGGATAAACATGGTAAAATGATATATTTTGATAAAAAGACGAATAAACCAATTTCTCAGTATGATGAAAGATACTTTATAAAGATTGATGCTCCATGTATTACTCGAAACGACGTTCTTCATAAATCGGGTAAAATCATTAAATCGTGCAATACTTGTTTCCCGCATCCTTGCAAGACATATGTTTCTCGTCCATTTCAATCTTCTCGTCAACAATCAAACCCATCAATCTCTGAAAAATCTTCATCGATTCTCGTCTTGTTTATCGGGTAGTTTCTGCACCTAAATCACCAAATTCCGGTTCCTCGACTTCTTCTCACAAGCTAAATCAAAAACCATCCAAGTTTGTTAAATACAAATGGATTAAAAATGAACAATCAACCTGGATTTTACATTCTCCTGAGAAATCCTTAAAATGGATTATAAAATTACCAAAAACAGAACTGCCTCCTTGCAGTTCTCAAACTCTCTAAATTCATCACGTTTTATAATTCTACATAAAACATCATTTACTAATCGTGTAGGACCCATATCTGATTGGGTACCTTTTGTTTTAATTTTTTTATGTAGAATATATGGTATCTTGATTCTGGTTGTTCAAGACACATGACCGGAAACAAGAACTTATTAACGAATTTTAGAGACAAATATTTGGGAACTGTTCGGTTTGGGAATGACCATTTAGCTTCCATCATGGGTATTGGAGATATCATTCGTCACAATTTAATCATCCGAAATGTGACTTATGTTGAAGATCTTGCTCACAATCTTTTTAGTATTGGTCAATTCTATGATAAAACTCTGGAAGTTAATTTCCGAACAAAGAAGTGTGTTGTTCGAACCTATGCAGGAAAGAACTTTTTACTGGATCCTGTGAGACAAATCTGTTTACTATCAATTTAAATGATGTAGTTCCACTGGAGGAAGTATGTTTAGTTTCCAAAGCAACGTCTAATGAGTCTTGGTTATGCATCGCCGTCTTTCACATCTTAACTTTAAAACTATTGACAAACTGGTGAAGGGTGGCCATGTTTCTGGTCTTCCAGATGTCGCATTTGACAAAGATCATCTCTGCTCGTCTTGTAAACTGGGAAAAATGACTAAAAAGTCTCATAAGTCCAAACCAGTTCCCAGTACTTCCAAAACACTTGAACTGCTTCACATGGACTTATGTGGTCCGATGAGTGTTCAATCCTTAGCAGGTAAACATTATGTCTTGGTCATTGTTGATGATTATTCTCGCTACACATGGGTTCATTTCTTACGTACCAAAGATGAAGCTGCTGATATCATTATTGCTTTCATCAAGAAAACTCAGACAAATTTGGATTTAAAAGTCCACACCATTCGTACTGATAATGGGACTGAATTTAAAAATCAAACTTTAGATTCTTTTCTTGCATCAGTTGGTATAACCCATCAATTTTCCGCTGCCCGAACTCCTCAACAAAATGGGGTTGTTGAACGAAGAAATCGTACCTTAGTTGAAGCTGCTCGTACCATGCTTTCATTTTCCAAACTCCCATTATCTCTTTGGGCTAAAGCCATCAGTACGGCTTGCTTCACTCAAAATCGTTCAATCATCAAGAAAACCTACAACAAAACTCCATACGAACTCATTAATAATCGAATTCCAAATGTTAAATTTTTCCACAATTTTGGGAGTCGTTGCTTCATTCTCAATGATAAAGACAAATTGAATAAATTTGAAGCTAAAGCTGATGAATGAATTTTTATGGGGTACTCACGTGAATCAGCATCCTTTAAAGTATATAATCGTTCAAATCACATGATACGTGAAAGTGTAAATGTTACATTTGATGAGACTTTTCCTCTGGATTCACTGACAACTAATATTGAAATTCCATTACCTTCGTCGTCTCCCTCCACATCGGAAAATAATCTTGATGTTTTATTTGAACATTTTTATGATGATTATCATAACCTCCGACATACATTACTTGAGGAAGCTGGCGTTCCATTTCCATCACTAGCCGATGTTCAATCCATCACTGTACCTGAAATGCAAATTTCAAGTTCTACTAATTCTCCATCTCATACTTCTACTGCTCACAATACAACCTTATCTGATTCAGATTCTTCTTCATCATTGGACAACCAGTCATCACCGGATATTCCCCCACTTCCTGCTCATGATGCCAATACTTTAGACTTAACTTTAGTTCCACCACAAGTTCCACCTTTGGTGATTGATTTCTCCAAGTTCAATGTTAAACATGTTGATCCTCCACCCTCTACATCCAATACTCAAACTGCTATTATTCCACATCATGCATTCACTGATACTTCAAATATCAATCCGGGTCAACTTCCACTTCCTCATTCTCTAAAATGGACAAGAGAGCATCCTCTACATCAAATAATAGGTAATCCTGACTCTTCTGTTCAAACCCGTAGAGCCACTGCTGATGAATGTCAATTCTCTGCTTTTCTAAGCTCTAATGAACCTAAAAAAGTCAGTGAAGCTCTCTCAGACCCAGACTGCATTCTTGCTATGCAAGAAGAAATCAATCAATTCGAACGATTAAAAGTTTGGCGTCTGGTTCCAAAACCACACGGGAAATCTGTTATTGGTACTAAGTAGATCTTCAAAAATAAAAAGGATGAAAATGGGATTGTAATTCGTAATAAAGCACGTTTAGTCGCGCAAGGGTTTGCTCAACAGGAGGGCATTGATTTTGAAGAAACGTTTGCTCCAGTTGCACGAATACAAGCCATTCGTATATTTTTGGCATATGCAGCACATAAGAATTTTACAATCTATCAAATGGTTGTAAAAACTGCATTTCTAAATGGCATTCTCAATGAAGAAGTTTTCATTCATCAACCCGAAGGTTTTGTAGATCCAAATTTTCCTAATCATGTGTATATTCTCGACAAAGCACTATATGGGTTAAAACAAGCTCCTCGTGCGTGGTATTTTGTCCTTTCCAAATTTTTAGTTGATTCTGGTTTTTTAAAAGGAAAAATTGATACAATACTTTTCATCAAGCGACAAGGGGATGACATTGTTCTCATTCAGATGTATGTCGATGATATCATTTTTGGTTCTACAAATCCCAAATATTGTAAACGATTTTCTGATCTTATGCTTAAACAATTTGAAATGAGTATGATGGGAGAGATGAACTTCTTTCTTGGTCTTCAAGTTCGCCAATTACCTACCGGGATCTTTATTAATCAATCCAAGTATATATCACTGATCTATTGAAAAAATATCTCATGGATGATTGTAAACCAATTTCGACACCGATGTCACCTGTTCTAAATTACATGCTGATCCTGATGGTAAACTTGTTGACATCACAAATTATCGGGGGATGATAGGATCATTGTTATATATCACCTCGAGTCGACCTGATATTATGTTTTCTTCTTGCATCTGTGCTCGGTATCAGGCTGCTCCAAAAGAATCACATCTTCAACCAGTCAAACGTATCTTCCGTTATCTAAAGGGTACTCGGGATCTTGGTCTGTGGTAGCCTAAAGAAACTTCTTTTTATTTGTCTGCTTTTTCTGATGCCGACATGCTGGGTGTATGCTGGATCGCAAGAGTACATCTGGAAGTGTCCAATTTCTGGGAGATAAATTGGTGAGCTGGTCTTCTCGGAAGCAAAATTGTGTATCTCTTTAAACTGCAGAGGCTGAATATGTTGCTGCTGCAAGCAGCTTATCCCAGGTAATTTGGATGCAATCACCATTAAAAGATTATGGCTTTTCATACAGCTGAATTCCTTTATATTGTGATTCACGAAGTGCAATTGCAATTTCTTGCAAACCTGTCCAACATTTCAAAACTAAACATATTGATCTTCGATATCACTTTATCAAAGATCACGTTGAACAAGGTAATGTGGAACTGTACTTCGTTTTAACCGATTTTCAATTAGCTAATTTGTTTACCAAGGCTTTAGACGAAAAACATTTTAACTTTCTTGTGTCTAAGCTTGGTATGCTAAATCTCAAGACTTAAACCGTTAGACTGTTTAATTTTCCTTTTTTTTATATTATTTTACTTTTTCATTGTTATAATAAGATGGCTTTCAAGTACATAAGCTTGAAACCCATTTTCAATGAAATCATTGGTTGAGGAGGAGAATTTCTATATTCACTTGTCAAGGGGGACAAAATCGATATTAATATGTCAAGAGGGAGCATAACTGATTTCATGATTTATGAAAGTCAACTGTTGAGGGTGAGCATCCTTTAAGAATTGCTAAACAATTTTTCAACGCTCCTTTCAAAAATTATTTTTTATCATTATTAATATCGGGTATCAATTTTTGTAATATCCGTAAACGATCTCTTTACCAATCTCAGTTGGTACTAATAACATCTGTTTATTACAAATTTTCTTATTCTATATTACTAATAATTTTTTTTTTTCTCTCAAACAGTTTTTCAACCTCTTACAAATTTACAATCCCACAAGGTTATCAATGTTGAGTATTAGCTTTTGTAATATTCGTAAACGATCTCATTACCAGTCTAGGTTGGTACCGATTGCATCTGTTTATTACAAATTTTCTTATTTTTCATTGCTACCTTTGTGTTACTTCATTGTCAAAATTTTCAATTGTAAATCGATTTTTCTCATTTTAAATACAACTTTCATTTTCCAAATCTTTGACTTTCTCTGCTGCCACAAAACCTGGCACACATCAATACTCAATTAAAATTTTTAACTCAAATTGAGTTGCTGACATCACATTTTTTATCAAAATCTTTATTAATCAGTGATGATCAACATTCCAAAAATTTGTTATCTCACTTTGTGCTCACAATGATGTGTTCACAACGTAGGATATAAATTTTTGTCATATTCGTAAACGATCTCTTTACTAATCTCGATTAGTACTGATTGCATCTGTTTATGACAAAATTTCGTCTCTTGCGTTGTGGCCCTTTTTTTCAAAACCCTGATTTTGCACATAAATTTTTCATTTTTCATAATACTTGTTTGCAACACTCAACACAATTTGCTATTAAATTCGTCGATCTCTTTACTCATTTCAATCAGTACTTATTGCATCTGTTTTTAACACCATCTTGGATTGATTGTTCTTACCATTTTTCAAACGATTTTCATACTAAAATGATCAATGGAGAAATCATTTTTCATTTTCTCCAAACTGTTCAGATTCAATTCTGACGTACTCATATTCTCACACACACAAAATCGTGTTTACTGCACTAACCTCAGTTAGGTCATTGATCTTGTATATCCGTCGATCTTTTCTCTGGACATGTTCAGAGAAGATTGCATCTTTGTAAGTGGTATACTTCACTGATCTTTGATATAACCCAACAAATTGATCTCTTTTAAATCTCAAATACTTGATTAACCATGTCTTTAATCATCGTGTTCGTTATATCCGTAAACGATCACTTTACTGAAGTTCTTCAGTAAAGATTGCATCTGTTTATGACTTCATGTGATTATTGACATCGCTAGTTTTCATTTTTCAAATATTTTTCTCCAAGATTCTTGGATAAATCAATTTTTGTCTGGTTACTTCATGAGTACTACATGTTACTGGTTCTCGATTCCGAAAATATCCAATATTGGCTCTCGTCTTACATCGACACACAATTTCTTCTCTCTGTATACACAAGCCAAACATTCAGCATTAACATGAGGACCTTGGTCATGATCCTCATGAGGGGGAGAAAAGAGCAAGAAATAGTTCAAGTACCGGGTTTATAAATGAACAACGTCAAAAAGAACCAAAAACATCTTATCAAAGAAGAAAATTATCATTGTATGTCCTCAGATTATTTGCAAAATCAGAAATGTTTTATATCAAGTGGTTCAGAGGAAGAGAAAGTGATAATCAGTATACTAAATGGAAAAACAAGTGAAGAAGAACAACCGATTCATCGACAGAAATTTCTCTCAAAATCTTAACCACATCTTTACAAATCATTCCTTTCAAATTCTATACCATCACAATCGAAAACTTAAGCTTTCAAATCATTCATTTCAATCTAAATCTTAACCGTACAAATCATTCTTTACAAAATTCAAAACATCACTATCCTGTCATCACAAAACCTCTACCACAAAAATTCAAAAACAAAATGCCCAATAACTGAAATCCCAGACAAATTCTTCCTAACTGACATTTCATTACCAGAACTTTTAACCTTAAATGAGCCATTTTTAGATCTTTCTTCCACCAATAGATTCAACGAAAAATATTTTCTTTGAGTGTTCGAAACTTCGAAGTTCTGTGATGATACTTTCTTAAAATTCAGATACGCTTTGCATGACAAAAGCAGAAAGTCTAATTGCGTCTACTGCCACTCAGATGTAATCATTGAACAATGAAATCTAGAGATGCTTGAAGAAATAAAATTAGCCATCTTGAAGTACATCTGAGATTACATGAACATCGTAACATGCCCACCTTTTCACAAAGTTACGCACCCCTCTATTAACATTTGATCAGATCAAGGGTTTGCAATGAGAGCACGAACCTACTTCATACGTGAGAAGGGAAGCAACGGGCCAACAGAAGCAATTGAAGAAGGAAGACTGGGATGAAGGGCTTAAAGCTCAAAAATGGGGAAATTGCTAGGACTAGTTTTAAGCTTTACAATGTACTTAGAGTTAATCAAACTAGTTTAGAGGTTAGGGTATAAATACCTTGTGTGATGACTAATGATGTAAGCTTTCCATACTTTCTAATTGAATTATCATTTGAAACCTCCTCCTTCTCTCTAGCTCTCTCTCTCAAGAACACACACTTTCACACATCGAAATCTTCTAATCAACATGAATTGCTTAGATTATCATTGAATTAGCTCTCCCAGTTGGAGAGAGAAAGATAGTTAGTCGATATTAGTGGTGGAGTCTTTAGTAATAATAGTTTTTTTATTATGTGGAGTCCATCAAATATGTGAAATGGGAAGTTTTTTGTGGGACAAAAATTTAGAGTGAAATGAGAAGTTTTTCGTGGGACGGAGGGAGTAATTTTTACATCATAATTTTTTAGTGAATATATCACACTGTACAAGTATTCCTGCAAACTGTGCAAATATATAAAATAATTATTGTAATAAATGGATTAAAAGATGTGGTTTAAAATCACTCCCTATTAAATAAGGCATATAAAGAAAAAACCTTTTCACTTATTATAAGGCTTCAAGCTAGCTAGCTGGCCTGAAGTTTTAACCAAAGGATTAATATTTTTTTGTATTATATTCTGATGCATATGCAATGATAGATTAGTAGGTTTTATGGGAGCTAAAGATCGTATTAAAAAATAAGCTCAACTAAAAAGGTCATAACTTTTGGTTCGGGTCCCCGTTTCAAGCCCATGAGTAGCCAAATCGAAGCTTGAGACGAGAGCTACAACATGTTAAACCGCTGTAGGCAGTTTACCCTACTTCCCGGAACAAAAACACTGTTTTTAGACACTTTATATGCATTTTGTGTTTTTTCTTTATTTTTGTAAACTTTGTTTAGCTACAGTTTTTGGCCCGTTTGTTGTTTTAGGCTCATTCTAAAATCTGGGTCATATTTAAAGTGTGTTTATTGGAATAATCATTTGAAGTTTTTTGTGAAAATGGTTTTTCTCTCCAAAATTGTTCTTCGTGTTGAATAGATTTTGAACGTCATTTCCACGGGATTCTTGAATCAAAGTGGTTTTAGTTAGACTTTCCCGGTATTCGTTGAATCAACGGGTCCAATCCATACTACCGTTTTTTAGTTTACATCGTATTCAGTTTATGTATAGTAGATGACAATGACATAACTAGAAAAGGGCGATCGATATCATCTCATTAATTAGATATAGCTTAAATTGCAATGTTAAATTTTTCATACTATAGATATATGTATGTGTATGTGTATTGTGGCATTCACAGCCACTACAAGAAATATACCCTTTCCCGTCGACACCTATCCCGAAAACACGTGTCGTCGCTAAAACTCAGGCTATCCCGACAACAAGTTGTCGGCACAGATAAATAAAAAGTTGACCAAATCTGACATTTGACTTTACCTATACCGACGACATTTAGTCCCTAAAGAGTGAAAAAAATGTAAATTTTGTCAGTATTTATACCGACGACATTTGGTCGGTAACTATAAAAAATAATTTAATTTTGATTTTTTTTAAATTACGGTTTGCAGAATTTAGCAGAATTTAATTTTGTTTTTTTATAACTGTAGCCTGTAGCGACGACATCTCGTCGCTACAGATAAAATATAAATAATTTTTAATTTTCTATTAATCAAGTTGCCGGAGAGAAAAATGATGTCGTTCTATTTTAGCCTATCGCGACGACATGTCGTCCCAATAGGTTAAATATATATTTTTTTAATTTTCTTTTAATCAAGTTGCCGGAAAAACCAAACGATGTCGTTTGGTTGAACCCTATGGCGACGACATGTCGTGCCAATAGGTCAAATAAAAGTATTTTTTATTTTAGTTTAGCTAAGATGCGAGAATAAATAACAATGTTATTAGGTTTTGTAGGAACCATATAGTTGAAATATTAATTTTTAATTTTATGATGTATGTATTTATAACTGTATGTATCCATGTATGAATATATATATATATATATATATATATATATATATATATATATATATATATATATATGTGTGTGTGTGTGTGTGTGTGTGTGTGTGTGTGTGTGTGTGTGTGTGTGTGTGTGTGTAAGTATCCATGTATGAATGTATGTATGTATCCGGGATTGTATTAATGTATGTATCCATGTATATATGTATCAGTGTATCCATTGAATGTATGTATGTATATATCAGTGTATGTTATTATATATATATATATATATATATATATATATATATATATATATATATATATATATATATATATATTACTTTATGTATCGATATATGTATTTATGTATCCATGTTTGTATTACTGTATGTATCAATGTATGTATGAGTGTATGTATGTTTCAATATTTGTACCTATGTATCCATATACGTATCCATATAGGGATGTACATATGTATGTATCCCTGTTTGTAGCCATGTAACCATGTATGTATGCATATGTGTCCACATATGCATGTATGTATTCCTGTATGTATCCACATACATATGTATGTATTCCTGTATGTATCCATGTATAAATGTTTCAATATATGTATGTATGTATTCATATACGTATTCATGTATGTATCCAATATGTTATAATGAGTGTACGTAAATATCTATGTATGTATGTATCTATGTGTGTTTGTATGTATCCATGTGTTTGTATATATCCCTGTATATGTATTCGTGCATATATATATATATATATATATGTATGCATCAATGTATATGTATGTATCTACCAAGTATTTGTATGTATCATCTATATATGTACATATTCTTATAAATGTATATTGTATGAATCTCAGTATACTTATATATGCAGATATGTATCACTGTATACGTACGTATATTTGTATATTTTTATGTAAACCCTAAACCCTAAATGCTATAGCGACCACCTGTCGTCGGCACAGAATTTAGCGGGAAAACGAAATTATTGTGCGGGAAATTAAAATGTTTTGCAGGAAAAATTGGAAGTTGTGGCATATCTGATTATTTCTATTAATTATATATTGATATTATTAATTAATATTAATATTTTTTATGATTAATAACTAATATTAATAAATTAAAATTAAAATATTTATTTTACCCCTATGCCGACGACTTGTTGTCGGTATAGGGTCTGGCGGGAAACGAAAATCATAGTGCGGGAAAACGAAAAGTATGCCGACATGGGAATACTTTATTGATGAACGAAAAAACGAAAGACACAAAGGGTGCAAGAGAAGACTTGAGAGACATGGGAATCCGGAAAGATCAATGGATAAAAGACAAAAACGACAAGAAAGAAAAACTACCATGTAACGACCCGAAATTTGTAAATAAATAAATTATGTAAAAATATGATAGATAAGGATAAATCGTTTAAAGAACGTAGGATTTGGTTTCGTGTCGTTTGGTTATCGTATGAGAAAGTTATGGGCGAAACCGGGTCGAAACAAGGAACAAAAACTGCAGCCCTACTGCATTGAAGAATTCGCGGCGCGAACTATTGTTCGCGAACATGAGGCAGAGAGTCAGGGTTTCGGAGATCGGAGTTCACGACTGGATTACGATCGGGAAGTGTTCGCGATGCGCGTAGTTCACGGCGCGAACTCTTCCGACCAGATATTAAATACGGGATTTCAGCCATAAATGCCATATCAAAACCCTAGTTTTCTCTCTTGGCGATTTTCGAGCATAGCAGCTGATTTTGGGTGATATCTTCACAAATCCTTGGTAGATTTCTCTCCTAGTGGAAGATTAAAGGTATATCTTCACTCTTTGATCTTTGTAGTTCAAGATCTATGGATCTTGAAGCTTGGGTTGGAAACCCTAGTTCTTGGGGTTTTCTTAAATGGTGAAATAAATGTTGTATACACTTAATAGATGGTATATTAACAAGGGAATCAAGTGTATGGTTAAGATTTGTAAGAATCTTAAGGGTTGGTTAAACCTAGGATTTGGTAAATCACCATAATTGGGGGAAATGGTTAGTAAGTGTTATCTAGAGATAGATGGACACATTAGTAGTAGTAAGTGATGTTGATCATGTTGTCATATTGTATTAGGGTTTTGGTGAAGTCTTGGAAAGTTAATTGAATTGTGAAGCAAGAGATTGGGTGTCAAGAACACGGTTGGAGCATTATATTGCTAAGGTGAGTACGTGTGGACTTTACTGAGTACGTAGCCATAGAAATGTATTTTACTTATTTGTGACTAGTCTATCTGAATATGGATTTAGACTTATTGTGTGTGAATTTAGTTATATATTAATGTTAATATTTAACTAACTTGTTTGATCATTGTTGTGATAGTCAAAGGCTTTACTTGGCATAACTATTAGGTTATGATAAGAGATAGATGGTGGTGGTGCGGGGGACCCCCGATCACTGAGACGAGTGTATATATGTTTATACACTAGGCACGATGGTGCTTCTAGTATGCATATGTTTGTATACTAGGCTTGTTAGGATTCTAACACATATATGTTTATGTATTGGATATGTTCGTGTGCTAGTACATATATGTCTATGTACTAGATATGGATGCTAGGGATCGATGGAGTCACCATAGGGTGACTAGACTGTGTTGACAAGATGCTTACATATATAGTTATTTATATATGTATGTATATATATATATATATATATATATATATATATATATATATATATATATATATATATATATATATATATATATATATATATATATATATATGATGTGATATATGGTTTATCGGGTCTTAAACCCATGTAGCTCACGAGACTTTCTTGTCTCACGTACTCCTTGTTTGTTTGTTATGTACTCAGGTTCGGGATCGAAGGTTTAGGTACGCATGGATAGAGATGCGGGGCCTAGAATAGAAGAGCACTAGATTGGATTTAAACTTAGCTTTGGTTTTGATATATTTTGTAGCACCAAAACTTATACTCTGATTTCATACCATAGGTTTTTGTATATCCATATTTTGGGAACAGTTCTTCTATTTAATGAAAATGTTATATTTTGGCCAAATGTTTTATTGTAAAAAATTTGAGGTGTTACAACTTGGTATCAGAGCTATAGTTTAAGTGAATTAGGTTGGATGTCCATCCTAGTCTTAGACTGTAGCAATAGGAATGTAAGATTCCTTGAGATCGTAGGTTGACCTTGAGACTTTATGTTAAGTTTAGGGTTGAACCTAGAGGACCTATGAAAGTTGATATGATTTCGAGTATTGAGTCTTATGGGACTAATGGATTGTACATGAGATACTAAATGTTTAATGTCTTTCATAAAGTCAAGGATCGAAAGAAATGGTGAACACTCGTAGGAGTGGGAAAGCCCCGGAGGGCGGGGAGGAGGAAGCACCTCGTGTCGAGGTGGTGGTTGAACAAGATAGTCCACCATCGATGCACCGAGTGGATGAATCGGAGGTCGGAGCTAATAAGACTCCGGTAACTATGGCGGACCTCCAAACTATTATTGATTAAATCAAAGGGACGGTGGCCGAGGAAGTGCACCGTATAATGGGAAACCGTGACAAGACGGAAGATGACTGTGGGTTCGAGTTTAGGTCGGATGAAAGGACCGGGGGTAGTGGCACCGGCGAAAGGAAGTCATCTACGGGTGGTCAAAGTGATGCTAGGGCGAGGCCCGATGTGAAGGAGGGTTATTCATTTAAATCATTCATGGCTTGTAAGCCAAATGTGTATATGGGTAGTTCGGACCCGAAAGTGACGATGAGGTGGATACGAGAGACCGAACGGGTCATCGGGAGTAGTAAGTGCAAGGAAGCCGATATGGTGACGTATGCATCACAATTGTTAAAAGAAGATGCTATGGTATGGTGGGATATCGTGTATGAGACCCTCGGGAGAGAGGTGATTGAGGCTATGTCGTGGGATGAGTTCACCACGAGATTGAAAAAGAAGTTTTGTCCCGAATGGGAATTGGAGAAAATGCATGAAAAATTTGTGACCCTCAAGAAGGGTGATATGTCGGTCGACGAGTACTCGAGGGAATTCACGGGGTTGCTCCCATTTGTTGCTAAAACCTACTCGGAGGAAAGATTGAGGGTAGTCCGGTATGCTAGTGGGCTACTTGGGATTACCAATTGGAGGTTAAGAGAGCGGTCACACTCGATGAGGCCATTAGTGCCGCCCGGGGTGTGGAAGAAGTGAACATGGCAAGGATTGCCGAGAGGGCCCATGGGGGCGAGAAGAGAAAAGCCGAGAGTGGCTCGGGTACTTATAAGAAGGGGAAGTTCACATCGAGCTTCTCGAGGCAAGGAAGTGTTGCCTTATGCAAGAAGTGTGGGATAAATCATACCGGCGAATGCCGAGGAGAGCCGAGGACTTGTCATAGTTGTGGCAAGACGGGGCATTTGGCCCGGGATTGTAGGTCCAAGTCGGCGGCCGAGGTCGAGTGCTACTCATGTCATGAGAAGGGGCATTATAGCCATATGTGCCCGAAAAAGAAGACCGAATCACTTGTGTCCACGGCTCAAAAGAAGGTGGAACCAGCAAAGGTGAAGGGGCGATCCTTCCAACTCACTCGGGAGGAGGCGAAGGAGGCACACGATGTGGTGTCAAGTACTCTATTCATTAACTCCTTGCCAACTTATATCTTGTTTGATTCGGGTTCCAATTATTCGTTGGTGTCTCATGAGTTTGGTTGTAAGTTGAATGTGCCGTCTGAAAAGTTAGATGAAATGTATGAGATAGAGGTAGCCGATTGAAAAACCTCAATGGTTGAATGTATTTATAGAAATTGTGAATTAGAAATATATGGGAAAAAGTTTAAGGTCGATTTATTGCCGATGGGAATAAAGGCTTTCAACGTGGTTATTGGTATGGATTGGTTGGGTTTGCACCGAGCCAAGATATTGTGTGATAAGAAGATAGTGTCGATCACGACTCCCGAGAACGAGAAAGTGTATGTGTATGGCGAGAAACGTCATCACATGCCTAATGTGATTACCGCCATCAAGGCGAGGAAATGTTTATCGAAGGGTTGTGCATCGTTTATTGCATATGTGTTAGATGGCCGAAAAAAAAGAAGGCGGTTGGTGATGTTTAAATTATTCGGGATTTTCCCGAGGTGTTCCCTGATGATTTACCCGGTTTGCCACCGGAGAGACAAGTTGAGTTCAAGATTGATTTAGTGTCGGGAACGACGCCGATTGCCCGTGCTCCGTATCGTTTAGCTCCCACCGAGATGCGAGAATTGATAACTCACTTGCAAGAATTGCTAGACAAAGGTTTTATTCGTCCGAGTTCGTCACCGTGGGGTGCCCCGGTGTTGTTTGTCAAGAAGAAAGACGGTTCATTGAGAATGTGTATCGACTACTGTGAGTTGAATAAGGTGACCATAAAGAACTGTTTACCCATTGCCGAGAATTGATGACTTGTTCGATCAATTGCAAGGTGCTAGTTATTTCTCAAAGATCGATTTGAGGTCGGGTTACCACCAAGTTCGGGTGAAAGAAGACGACACCCAGAAGACGGCCTTTCGTACACGGTATGGTCATTATGAGTTCCTAGTGATGCCGTTTAGTCTTACGAATGCGCCGGCCATTTTTATGGATTTAATGAATCGGGTTTGTAAACCGTTTCTTGATAAGTTTTTGATCGTGTTTATTGATGATATCTTGATTTATTCGAAGACTGAGGAAGAACACGAGAGTCATTTGAGACTTGTGTTGGATGTGTTGAAACGGGAGAAGTTGTATGCCAAATTCTCGAAGTGTGAGTTTTGGTTGCGGGAAGTACAAATTATAGGTCACGTGGTATCACGTGATGGTATTAAAGTTGATCCTTCGAAGATTGAGGCGGTGTCTAATTGGGAGGCTCCAAGAACTCCTACCGAAGTAAGAAGTTTTCTTGGGTTGGCCGGATATTACCGAAGATTTATTCAAGATTTCTCGAGAATTGCGGTCCCACTCACAAAGTTGACTAGAAAAAGTGAGAAGTTCGTGTGGGATAAGAAGCAAGAGGAGGCGTTTGGCATGTTGAAGGAGAAGTTGTGTAACGCGCCGATTCTCACATTACCGGATGGTATGGAAGATTTTGTGGTGTATAGTGATGCTTCAAATCAAGGGCTCGGTTGTGTGTTGATGCAAAGGGGTAAAGTGATCGCGTATGCTTCACGACAATTAAAGGATGCGGAGACGAGGTACACTACACACGACTTGGAATTGGCGGCAATTGTATTTGCCTTGAAAATGTGGAGACATTATATATATGGTACTCGGTGTACTTTGTACACGGATCATAAGAGTTTGCAATATGTGTTTACCCAAAAAGACCTTAATATGCGACAAAGAAGGTGGGTGGAGTTGATCAACGACTATGATTGTGAGATTGTGTACCATGCGGGAAAGGCGAATGTTATAGCCGGTGCCTTGAGCCGAAAAGTTTATGAGAAGCCGATCAAGGGAAGGTCAATGCGTATCGAAGTCGTCTCGAGTATCATCGAAAGAATCAAGAATGCTCAACGAGAGGTTATGGGAAAAGAAGAGTTAAGACAAGAACGGTTGGGTAAGAACCAACATTTTGTGGAGAATGTACAAGGATTGAAAACCGTAGGCGGTCGGATTTGGGTTCCCAAGTTCGGGGGCATCCGAAAGGAGTTGTTGTATGACGTGAACAAGTCAAAGTATTCAATTCAACCGGGTAGTATAAAGACATATCAAGATTTGAAACGGGTTTATTGGTGGCCCGGAATGAAGACGAGAGTAGCCAAGTACATCCCGAAGTGTGCCACGTGTGCTCAAGTGAAAGCCGAACATCAAGTACCGTATGGGGTAGCTCAATCATTGCAAGTACCGACCGGAAAGTGGGAAGACATAACTATGGATTTCATAGTTGGGTTGTCAAAAACGAGTAAGGGTCATGATGCCACTTGGGTCATAGTTGATCGGTTGACCAAGAGTGCGTTATTTTTAGCCATTCGGGAAACTTTGCCACTTGAAAGGTTGGCTAAGTTATATGTTGATGAGGTGGTTCGACTCCACGGGGTTCCATTATCGATAGTGTCCGATAGGGACGCGAGGTTTACCTCGAGATTTTAGAGATCATTGCAAGAAGAGTTCGGTACAAAGTTGCGGTAGAGCACGGCTTATCATCCGTAAACCGACGGTCAAAGTGAAAGAACGATTCAAACGGTTGAAGACATGTTAATATCGTGTGTGTTAGATTTCGGGGGTAAATGGGATGAGCATTTACCATTAGTCGAGTTCTCATATAATAATAGTTATCATTCGAGTATCAAAATGCCGCCATATGAGGCGTTGTATGGGAGGAAGTGTAGAACTCCATCTTGTTGGCTAGAAGCGGGAGAGTCAAAGCTCACGGGCCCCGAGATTGTGAAAGTGACTAATGAAAAGATTGATGTAATACAAGCCAGCATGAAGGCCGCTCAAGATAGGCAAAGGAGTTATTCGGGTTTGAAAAAGAGACCATACGACTTGGATGTCGGGGATATGGTAATGTTGAAGGTGTCACCTTGGAAGGGTGCGATGCGGTTTGGAAAGAAAGGAAAGTTAAGTCCAAGGTATGTTGGACCGTTCAAGATATTGAAGCGAATCGGGCTTCAAGCCTTTAAGTTGTAACTTCCACCCGAGCTTCAAGGTGTGCATGACACCTTTCACGTAAGTTACTTGAAGAAGTTTATTGTTGAAGTCGAAAATATTATTCCATTGCAAGAGTTGCGGGTTGATGCCCCGAACCGGTTGATTGAAGAGCCCGGGGCTATTTTAGAGACAAAGACTAAGAAGCTTCGGAATAAAGAGATCGAGTTGGTATTGGTCAAGTGTAAGCATTCCCTTGAACCAAATTTGACTTGGGAAGTCAAAGACGAGATTCGGAAAAGGTACCCGGAGTTCGTGAACAATGATGAGATTCCGAGGACGGAATCTTCTTAAGGGGTAGATACTTGTAACGACCCGAACTTTGTAAATAAATAAATTATGTAAAAATATGATAAATAAGGATAAATCGTTTAAAGAACGTAGGATTTGGTTTCGTGTCGTTTGGTTATCGTATGAGAAAGTTATGGGCGAAACTGGGTCGAAACAAGGAACAAAAACTGCAGCCCTGCTGCATTGAAGAGTTCGCGGCGCGAACTATTGTTCGTGTTCGCGAACATGAGGCAGAGAGTCAGGGTTTCAGAGATCGGAGTTCACGACTGGATCACGATCGGGAAGTGTTCGCGATGCGCGTAGTTCATGGCGCGAACTTCAGGTTCGCGGCGCGAACTCTTCCGACCGGATATTAAATACGGGATTTCAGCCATAAATGCATATCAAAACCCTAGTTTTCTCTCTTGGCGATTTTCGAGCATAGCAGCTGATTTTGGGTGATATCTTCACAAATCCTTGGTAGATTTCTCTCCTAGTGGAAGATTAAAGGTATATCTTCACTCTTTGATCTTTGTAGTTCAAGATCTATAGATCTTGAAGCTTGGGTTGGAAACCCTAGTTCTTGGGGTTTTCTTAAATGGTGAAATAAATATTGTATACACTTAATAGATGGTATATTAACAAGGGAATCAAGTGTATGGTTAAGATTTGTAAGAATCTTAAGGGTTGGTTAAACCTAGGGTTTGGTAAATCACCATAATTGGGGGAAATGGTTAAGTAAGTGTTATCTAGAGATAGATGGACACATTAGTAGTAGTAAGTGATGTTGATCATGTTGTGATATTGTATTAGGCTTTTGGTGAAGTCTTGGAAAGTTGATTGAATTGTGAAGCAAGAGATTGGGTGTCAAGAACACGGTTGGAGCATTATATTGCTAAGGTGAGTACGTGTGGACTTTACTGAGTACATAGCCATAGAAATGTATTTTACTTATTTGTGACCGGTCTAATAGAATACGGATTTAGACTTATTGTGTGTGAATTTAGTGATATATTAATGTTAATATTTAACTAACTTGTTTGATCATTGTTGTGATAGCCAAAGGCTTTACTTGGCATAACTATTAGGTTACGATAAGAGATAGATGGTGGTGGTGCGGAGGACCCCCGATCACTGAGACGAGTGTATATATGTTTATACACTAGGCACGATGGTGCTTCTAGTATGCATATGTTTGTATACTAGGCTTGTTAGGATTCTAACACATATATGTTTATGTATTGGATATGTTCGTGTGCTAGTACATATATGTTTATGTACTAGATATGGATGCTAGGGATCGATGGAGTCACCATAGGGTGACTAGACTGTGTTGACAAGATGCTTACATATATAGTTATTTATATATATGTATATATGATGTGATATATGGTTTATCGGGTCTTAAACCCATGTAGCTCACGAGAATTTCTTGTCTCACGTACTCCTTGTTTGTTTGTTATGTACTCAGGTTCGGGATCGAAGGTTTAGGTACGCATGGATAGAGATGCGGGGCCTAGAATAGAAGAGCACTAGATTGGATTTAAACTTAGCTTTGATTTTGATATATTTTCACTACTACAAAATGAGGCTAATGCAACCTTTTAGAAGCAACCTTTTTTAAAGAGTTGCATTTGATTACAAAATCACTTTGTGTAGTAAAAAAGTTGCATTAGAGTAGTATATGCAACCTTTTTATTTGAAGTTGCAAAATTTGTTAAAAAATGCAACCTTTTTTTAAGGTTGCAATACTATAACTTGAAAGTAACTTTTAATTAAAAATGTTGCATAAGATAATGCTATTTAATCTTGGTGTTTTAAATTTAAATAAATTATTAATATATATTTAATATATTATTAGTTTTAGTTACAACTATTATTGTATGTAATATAATAAATGACATTATGCATGTATAATTGAATTGAATTGATAATTAAATTTTTATATTTTTTTAAAGTAAACATTGTATATATGTGTATAATTGAAATATTTTTAAAGTAAATTTGAATTATTTTTTGGTGGATACTAAAAGAAAATCTTTTTACCAAAATGAAATATTAAAAACTGAATAGGTTTAAACATTTACATAAAAGATTTCCTTCATGTAAAAAAACCCATTCATTTCCCTGTTTGAAAGTTCTCACAGACGGAAGAAGAGAAAAACTTCCTTGCCCTAATACCATCGACGCCAAGAGATAAATTTAGTATGACGATCTCCGCCCTCCAACCGTCGTCTCCTTCTGACTGGTCGCCCTCTGACCGTCGTTGCCTTCTGATCGGACGCCGTCCGCTAACCTCGACGGTAAGTTCCAGCCCTAACTCGAGTTTGATTTGTCTCTTGTTTATGTAGATTGTAATCATCTATGAACTTTTCTCAAACATTACAGGTAGATTCAAAGCCCTTTGATTTTGTATTTATTTTTCTCTCTCATTTTCTATGTTGCTTATGCCATAAACCCTAAAATCAGAAGTTGCAAACTTGGAATATGCATTCGTAACCTGATCAACACTTTAAATCGTCATCCAATTCTAGGTATTGAGTCACAATCTGAGAATGCCTCAACACCTATAACTGCTATCCTTTTTATTTCAAAATTTCAATTTATTTTCTTAAAATGGTTACAGAGCTGTAGTTTTGGGTATGCAAAAACATAATCAAATGATTTTCTATAGCTCTCTGCAATTGTTTTAATTAAATTAAGTTAAAAATCTTGTTCAAAGATGAAATGTTAGTACTTTGTTTCAACAACTAAAATGAAAATTGTTCAAAAATGAGGCTCTTGAGGTATGTTCCTGATATTGTTTGAAGTATAATAACTTCATTTATGTATATTAACATCCTTTAAAAGATATGCATATCTTGATGTATTAGGGATCTTGTGAATGAAGGTGTATGTTTGTTTATGTTTATTATTTAAGTTAGTAGTTTTGGTAGGAAAATGTTATGGATGGACCGACATCCTACTTACACATAGATGTTTGTTGAATTATTACTAGTTTCTTAACTTCTTGACTTAAAGAGTTATGTTTTAGCTTCAAAAAGTTGTGGATGGCTTGTTTAATAGTTTGGGAAGATTGGATTCATCTATATCTAGTGTTGGACAGATTGCTGCTAAAATTAGGGATTATTTGCAGGTAAGGACATTGATTATAAATTTTTTACTAATGCATATGCAATTATTTCAAAACCGTCTAACTTGTAACTAGGCGCAATTTCGAGTTTTGACCAATTTATAGGTAAACATGTTGATTTGGTTATTTCTCAAACAAGTCCAAAGAGTAAAACTCTAAATTAGATAACGGGAATGGGTGAAAGTGAACTATTGGCAAAACGAAGATGTTCACGTAAGTTCAATTTCATATGACAGATCTTGTTGTGTTATACTTGAACTTGTTACAACAGAATAGAAATCTGATTTTGATGCAGAGATGGATCATGTGTTATTGTGCTCTCGAGGTAATTCAATTAAATCTTTAATATTAATTGTTAGTTAAATGTTTTATTGAACAGCTGGTCTTCCACTAGGGGTGGGCATTTGGGCCGAAAAAATCCGAACCGGAAACCGACCGAAACTGAACCGAAACCCATAACATGTTATCAGTTCGGTTTCGGTTTTGAAAATTCATCGTTTTTGGTTTCGGTTCGGTTTGGTTTTCAGATAAGGATGGACATTTAGCCAAAAAAACCGAACCGGATCAAAACCGAACCATAAATTTCCTAGTTAATTCAGTAGGAGTTATGCCAATTTTGATTTTCAGATTGATGAATGATATAGCATGGGATGAAGATAAAGAAAGCCTTATATCAAATTGAGTGTTCGTGGCTTCCTAACACTAAAAAGGTTAAATATTGATGTTTGATCGTAATTAAAATGTATTTTAGGTTCAAGTTGCTGATAAAAAAAACTTGGCGATAAAGAAACGAGACTTCCAGGAATGATGAATGAAGTAACGGGTCAAAAGATTCTACGAGGAACAATAAAGTGCTAGTCTTTGATTTGTAAAATTAAATTCTTTTACTCTCTGTTGTTGTAATTGACAAGTTTGTTGACTAAATATATATGATATTTACGGTTGCATTTTTGTAAATAAAATTATAATAAAGGTTGTATTTATGTCCAATAATGGTTGCATTTGTGTATATAAAAGGTTGCATTCTTATAAATAATATTATAACAAAGGTTGCATTTATGTCTAAACAAGGTTGCATTTATGATCAAAAAGGTTGCATTTTCATAAAAAAAAGTTGCTAATTAAAAAGGTTGCATTTGAATAATAAATGTAACTTCTTCATAAAAGGTTGCATTAGCTAACAAAAAAGTTGCATTTGGTCTAATGCAACTTCACCTAACGCAGCCTTTGTTAAAAGGTTGCATTAGGCATAATGCAACCTTTTCAAGGGATAATGCAACTTTTTATGGGGGTTGCATTAGCTTCATTTTGTTGTAGTGTTTGTAACACCAAAACTTATACTCTGATTTCATACCAAAGGTTTTTGTAAATCCATATTTTGGGAATAGTTCTTCTATTTAATGAAAATGTTATATTTTGGCCAAATGTTTTATTGTAAAAAATTTGAGGTGTTACATACCACATGCTCCTTACTCTTTCAAACCTGCTGATCGAAAACTTTTCTGTCAATTCATTAGAGGCGTCAGACTACCCAATGGTTTTGGATCGAACTTTAAGAAAAAGGTTGCTGATAATGAATCAAATCTTGTTGTGCTAAAGTCTCATGATTGTCACATCCTCATGCAACGATTGCTACCAATAGGGGTTCGTAAGGGCCTGACACCAGAAGTTTCCAAAACAATCATTGATTTATGTACTTTTTAAAAAAAATTTGTGCAAGGTCATTGGATATTAATGACATTAGAAAGTCACAACAAGAAGTGGTGAAAGTACTGTGCAATCTTGAGCTGATATATCCTCCAGCTTTTTTCGACATAATGATACATCTAGTTCTTCATTTACCTAAAGAAGCCATCCTTGGAGGGCCTGTGCAGATGAGATGGATGTATCCCTTTGAAAGATACATGAAAAAACTTAAAAATTATGTCAGAAACAAAGCCAGACCAGTAGGTTCAATAGCTGAGGGGTATATTGCAGATGAAGCTTTGACATTTTGCTCTATGTATCTTGAGGGTGTGCAAACCAAATTCAACCGTGTTGATAGAAATGACGATCCAGACCTTCCCAAGAGGCAATTTTCCGTGTTCTCGTCACAATGCCGAGCAATCTCTAATAAGAAAGTCATTGAACTTACTACAGAGGCCAAAAGTTCATTGCAATGGTTTGTACTAGACAACTGTGATGAGATTAAAAGCTACATTTCGTAAGTTTATGTTCCCGACAACTTTTAAATGCTCTTCAGATAAGTTTTTGATTTCTTTCAACTGATATGATTTTTTTGTCCATAATCCAGCGATTTCCAATCAGAAAATTCTGAAAGTGACCTCAAAACAGACTTCCCTTCATGGTTCAATCGAAAGGTAAATACATTATATTAATATATTGCTAAAATAAATTATATTATTACTAAATACCTAATCTTATATTTACTTCCAGATCTCTCTTGAGCGTAAAGATATGTGAACCAGCGAATTAAATACGTTGGCATATGGTCCATTGCATGCATATTCTTTGACAGCGTGCTCAATGCACGGTGTTAGATTTGTTGTGAATAGTCGTGATCTGCGACGCACTACTCAAAATAGTGGTGTCGTTTCAGTAGGAGAAGACGGTACACCATTTTATGGTCAACTGGAGAATATCATAGAGTTGCACTATTTAAATGGGTGCTCAGTCGTACTCTTTCGTTGTAAATGGTTTAAGACGACTGGTAATGGACGTGTAAAAGAAGGAAATCATCTTGTTATTGACACCAACCATGAGTGGTATGTCGGACAAACATGGTTTGATACCAAACAATACATCTTAGCAACACAAGCAAAACAAGTGTTTTATCTCCAAGATCCTTGTCGAAAGAAGGGATGGAAAGTTGTGGAAGATGTTCATCATCGAAAAAATTGGGATTATCCAAGTATTGGTGTTTTGAATGATGTCGATGAGAGAGATGTCGTAAACGACACTCGATCAACTGATTTTAGCTTCGTTATTGACTTAGGCCCCTTGCCTATGCAGAGAACGATAGTTGAAGTTGGTGAATCAAGTGTGGCACCTCTCATAAACGAGACAAATTTCATTAATGACATCGATGATGATCCCGATAACTACTCTTCGGATAATGAAGAAGAATTAAGCACCGAAAGTGAAAATGACGATGATGATAATGTATTAGTGTGTTGTTCTAGTGATGATTATGATTAAAGATATATTTTTTATATATGACATGTTATATGACACATATGGTTTTATTTCTAACTTTTTATTTAATTGTTGCAATCGTTGTATATATGTTTATGTTATTTATAACTTGTTATATTTGTTAAACAGATGTGTGCAGATGTGGCTAGAGGGCATGGAGGAGATGGCGGGGATCGACCCCCTAACAACCGTTATGATAGCGGCATCGTGTGAGATCAGTAAGTTTTACATTAATTTAATTAATATTATATAAATTTTAAATGCTGCTAATTTTATAAATTTTATTTGTCAATGCAGATACGAATTCAAAACGGCGAACCAAAGGGCGTAATTTAAATTTCTTTGACGTGTTCAAAAAGAATGGTTCACGGCCGCTAAAAATTGAATATGATAATAGTGGCAAAACTTTTAAATTCGTAGGCGAATATTATTCCTTGTTTGTCAGGTTAAATCCAACACCATATCAGACTCGGTGCCACTTTATTATAGCAGTTGGGATAAAGTTCCTGATAATTATAAGGAAGACTTGTTCCAAATTATTTGCGTAAGTATACACTAATTTTTATATGTTATCAAATTTATATATTTATATTAATTAATCAATTTTTTTGAAGCATTATTTTGACATAGAGAGTTTGCGGTATTCAAAAGATTGGGAGGGCATTAAATCGAGGATAAGGGCGGATGAAAAAATAGCCTACATGGATCGAGAGTATGAACTAAGTCTTCATTTTAGGCAAATTGGTGGGTATGAAAATGTTGAGCAGGCAAGGATGAACCCACCGCAGTATGTATCTATTGATAATTGGAATGAAACCATCGATAAGCTATTGTTGACACAAGAATTTAGGCGACGATCAGAGGTAAATCAAGCAAACCGAGCAAAACTTCCATACAATTCATCTCATGGAAGTCAATCATACGCTCAAAGGCGGTATAAGGAGGTAATAACACTTAGTTTGATTATATAAAAATCTTATTAACACTTGTATAAAATATTAATTGCATATGTTTTATTATAGACTAAAGAAAGAGGAGGTAAGGCACAACACATAGCGGGGTGGTATAAGATGCATTATAAGGAGAAAAGAGGAGGGTTTGAAAATTAACATGATGCACGAGATTGGGTAAGTAAAAGAAAATTAATATGTTGGAAATTATTTATATTATTTTTGAAAATTTATTAATTTAATGGTTTGTTTGATTTATTTTAGGATTTGATCCAACAAGAATATGGTAGAATGAAAGAGGAAGTTGGGCCGGATCGTGAGGTGGATGAGATGGAATGCATCAACCGTGCCCTCGGTGAAACACGAGGGCATAAACGCGGAATTGGAAGAAAAACGGTGGTTGGACAATCATTTGCAAATAAAGGTGCAAGCTCATCCACATCTCAAACTCAATCTCAATCCCAAACTCAAAATGCAACGATCGCCCAAGTAAACGAAATGGCGCAATTTATGGATGTCTTCGTTAGACATAATAATGCGTTTATGGCGACAGAGTATTCGGATTTTCAGCCACTACCACTACCAAACTTTCTAAATATCCTCCATATGGGCGCCCCAAGTTCTACCCAAAATGTTAATTTAAGTGCCCCCACAAATGTTGAAAATGAAGATGATGATGATGATGAAGGTGAGTATGAGGATGAGGAGGAGGATGAAGATGGTGAAGATTCCGAGTAGTTTGTTATGACATTTACGTTTTTAAACATTTAGTTATGTAATAACTCTTACAATTGTATTTTTATTTGGTACTTTTTATGATTTTAGATTATGTGATTTTAGATTTGATAAAACTGGAAATTCTGGATTTGATATGGGGTAAAACCTGGAAAAAATCGGAAACTGGAAAAAACATTTTATATTATGCGTCGACCTATAGCGACAACAAATTGTCGCTACAGGTAAAATTTACCATATTGGAAACCTTGTGGCGACGATAAATTGTCGCTACAGGGTAAATTTACCATAACTGAAACCCTACAGCGACGAAATGTTGTCGGTACAGATGTTAGAAATTACCATAAATCAAAACCTGTACCGACGACTTGTTGTCGGGAAAGAGTTACCGGAAAAAGTTTCGTCAATGTTTATAGGCACGAAATGTCGTCGGGAAACGTGTTAACGGAAAATAGTCCGGCGAACTCTATGGCGACAAACTGTTGTCGGAATAGGTTTATAATAAAACATTTCTTTTAAATTGAAAAGTTTTTAGCGACAATCGTTATGCCGACTAACTGTCGTCGGTATTGCTAGACTTATGCCGACGACAGCTCTGACGACGAAATGACAGTGGTCTGAGCAGAAATCAATTAAGTCTTGTAAGGAGGTTAATTAATTAATGCATTGCAAAGGTAAGTAAGGGAGTTGAAGTAATTTTTCCTGGGACTGGAATCAGTAAATAGTGGTGTGTCAGAATGAAGATAGAGATGGTGTGTATGCATAGTGTGTGTCTGTATATATATGTATGTATCTATATGTGTATTTGTATGTGTGTATAGAGGTAACTAGTGTGATGATGTGTTTGGAATTATATTAAGGTTTGGTCATACTGATAACTCATTATATTGACTATCGAAGGAGAGAGAAAGATGTTAATAAAGGTGGTGTAGATAGATAGGAGTTATGAATGGAGTTTTGAAAAAAAGTGGATTATTGTGGGCCTTTTCAAATCATTTTTGTGTAAATACAATATTAAATCTAGCTACCATTATTCAGAAACAGTGACATATAACATATTACATATATATATATATATATATATATATATATATATATATATATATATATATATATATATATATAGTCATATAGAGAGAGATAATTGAAGGTGACCACCTTATAAAAGGGAGAAAAGATTGTCTGTTTTCCCTTCTTTTAGAGAGAGACAGTTATATAAATACATAATATATATATATATATATATATATATATATATATATATATATATATATATATATATAGAGAGAGAGAGAGAGAGTGAGTGTGATTGTAAGAATGGATCAAGAGATGCAGCTAGCAGTAACACATCTGCTTCAACACACATTAAGAAGCTTTTGCATTCATGAAAACTCACAATGGGTTTATGCAGTTTTCTGGAGAATCTTGCCAAGAAACTACCCTCCCCCCAAGTAACTAATTAATTAAATTAAACCCCCTCAAAACCCTAATTAACACACTTTTCTTTTTCTTTAAACTATTAATTTATTAAGTTTTTTTATGACGCTTTTAAAAGAGAGTTATATATTTATCAAATTTCACCTATATATGAAATTACTTAAGATAAATTTAGTTTTTAATTACTTTATACTTGTTACAGGTGGGATGGTGTTGCGGGAGCATATGATAGGTCTAGAGGCAACAGAAGAAATTGGTACATACATTATTAATTACCTTTATTATGTATACAAATTTCTTAATTATTATTGTCATTATCATCTTTCGTCATTAATTTCTTCATATTGTAAAAGTTCCAATTATTTCTACATTATTGCCAAGTTTTAATGATAATTATCTTTTGCAAGTTTTTAGTACTTTACTTAATTATCTTTGTTTTCATACTATTAATTAATCATAAACAGGATATTGGTATGGGAAGATGGTTTCTGTAATTTTGGTGCATCATCATCATCAAGTGAGATTAACACTGGAGACTGTTCAGTTAATTTATGTGATCATGAATACCACCATTCTCAAGGGCTTCAACCGGAGCTGTTCTTTAAGATGTCCCATGAGATTTACAATTACGGCGAAGGGTACTTTTGGAATTTCACTTTCACTCCTTACCCAATTTTCCTACTTAATTCTAAGCTGCATGCTTAGTTGTATTTAGACTATTTACTTACGTTTAGCATAATCTAATTATTGTTTTATTTAAAATAAAAATCAGATTGATTGGAAAAGTAGCGGCAGATCACGGGCATAAGTGGATTTTCAATGAGCCAAATGATCAAGAAATTAATTTCTTGTCTGCTTGGAACACTTCAGCTGACTCAGTAAGCACGTTATTAAGATTTTAATTCACACTTAAGATTTAAAACTAGTTACTTAGGGAGCGTTTGGCTCAACGTAATCCTCCGTAATGTAATTGAAATCGGTTGTATTTGAATTCGGTTGTAATTGAATTGGGTTGTAATTGAATACGGTTACGCGTTTGGTTACCAAAATTTTGAGTTGTAATTCAAATCAATACTTATGATTTTTTTTTTTAAAAAATTTTAAATTTTTTTCAAAATTTTAATATTTTTTATTTTTTTTTATTTTTTTATTTTTAAATTTTTTTTATTATTTGTTTACATTTTAAAAAAAATTAAATAGTTTTTATTTTTTTCTAATTTTTTTAAAATTTTTTAATTTATTAAAAAAATTAAAGTTTTTTTAATTTTTTTAAAACTTTTTAAAATTTTTTAAAAATTTTAAATTTTTTTTAAAATTTTTTAAAAATTTTTAAAAATTTTTTAAAAATGTTTAAAAATTTTAATTTTTCTTTAAAATTTTTTAATTTTTTAAATTTTTTTTAAAAATTTGTTAAAATTTTTTTAAAATTTTTAAAATTTTTTTAAAATTTTTAAAATTTTTTTAAAAGTTTTAAAATTTTTTTAATATTTTTAAAATGTTTTTTAAAATTTTTTTAAAAATTTTAAAAAAAATTTAGAATTTTTTAAAATTTTTTTAAATTTTTTTTAATTTTTTCAATTTTTTAAAAATTTATTAATTTTTTTTAATATTTTTAAATGATTTTAAAATCTAAAGCATATAAGATATTCAAATTTGTTACTTTACTAAAGGATCGTAATTGAATTCGTAGGGTGTTGGGATGGATTTCAATTACAACGAATATCATAATTCGAAATTACGTCGTAATTGAATTACGAAAAAAATTGGTCATCCAAACGTCCTCCGTAATGTAATTGAATTACAATTACGGAAGATTACGGAGGATTACGTCAAAACAAACGGGGCCTTGGAAATTAAATAACTTCGTTGGTATAAGTTTAAAACTCATTTATGGGTGTTTCTTTGCAATAGCATCCAAGGACATGGGAAGCTCAGTTTCAGTCTGGTATAAAGGTACAAGTGCATATGATTCACAATCAACATTAATGACTTCAATTTAACTCGATCATAAAGATTGTTGTCTAGATCTTGGTTGACTAAAAAATATATATACATCTATATCTATGCAGACCATTGCTTTGATTGCCGTTAGAGAAGGTGTCATTCAACTAGGATCCATTCACAAGGTTCTCTCTCTCCCTTTCTCTCCCACAAACAAACAAACAAACAAACAAAAGAGATTCTTTAAGTTCAAATTTAAGCCTCATGAAGGTATATAAATTACCCTTTTTATTTAATCAAAACAACAATCTAGAGATTCAAATGGATATTAATTATATCTGAATATATGCAATAAAGGTTTTACATTGTTCTTGCTGTAATATAAATCTTCTTTTAGTTAGAAATCTCAAGAAACTTCAAACCCTTTTGTCTAAACAAGAATCTTGAACTAAATATTTCCTCCAATTCAAAATATGTGATACATTGTTGTTTTGAGGCAAAAGATTAGTTAGATGGTTAAATTAGATTAATTGGATGGTTAGTGAGAAATGTGTCCTACACCTTTTGAATAAATTAGAGTTAATGATGTTTAAAATTAAAAATAATGATAAATGAGTCATTTCACTATATAAAAGTAGATTGTTAGTGGGTGTGGACCACACTATTTTTTGCCAGATAAGGTAATTTTTTAAAATTTATCATTTATTTTAAATCATCCTAAAAAGAAAGTGTATCACTTATTTTGAATCGGAGGAAGTAACATATTATATATAACGAGCACGTGTCCGCTTTTTCACGAATTGGATATTAATTAATTATGCTAAGAGCATCCACAGCGCAAGCTTCTAATGAATTTCAAACAAAATTTGCAAGCCACCTAGGAAAGAGGATTGCAACTTAAGCAATTCTATTTGCAATTCATAAGTAATTTTAAAGTGATCTTTTCTTCATTTTTAATGATAGTGATTATAATTTGTTTATTTTTTAATTTTTTAATTAATATATATCTATAAAATATAATTTGCTATAATTGCGGTGATGTGTAAAGGAATTGCAAAGCTGATGTGGCACAATTGAAATCTGAATGATAATTTCATGGATGTAGATGGCCTAACTTTCAAAAGTGAAAATCAACAGTCAAACATGAATATTTACAAATGTAAGCACTTGTTTCACTGAATCTTATACTAATTAATGCTAATTAATTATTTGAAAAGGTAATTGAGGACTTGAGCTATGTGGTGCTACTAAGAAAGAAGTTCAGCTACATAGAAAGCATTCCAGGAGTACTACTACCACACCCCTTATCTTCACCGTACCCATTTAAAGCAGAAGGGTACAACACCTCTGAAGCATGGCATTTCCAAGGTGGCAATTTATCAATGGTACCACCACCTGAATATTGCCACCGATCATATAATTACAATCAACCACTAAATATAACTCCTTCAATGAGCAGCCTTGAAGCTCTCCTATCCAAACTACCATCGGTTGTGCCGGTTTCTTCATCATCGCCGCCAGTTCCGCCATTTTGTGAGGCGGCACCGCCACATTATGTGGCGGCAGTAAGTCGGCCGGAGGAGTTTTGGGGGGTGGAGGCAAAGGAGGAGGTTGAAGAGGAGGATGTGAAGGATGGTGGAGAGTGTAGCAGTTCAATGTCTTCTTATAACCATGAACATTACGGTTATCATCATGATTTGAATGTAAGCAATTGTATGCCCAATAATGGATATTAATTAATTAGTAATCAAGGTCATAATTAGGGGTTGATTATATTGATAGAAGATTGTTTAGTATAGTTATGTATTAATTGCAATCTTTGCGAGACAAGTGTTTTTCTTTTATGTTACGAGGCAGCATGGCCCGTGCGATGCACGGGCTTCGTTCACAATAATGAGTTATTTTGAGTGCATATCGTGTACAATTTACTGGTATCAGTTGGAAAGTACGAAAAGTGTGATCGGTTACATGTTTAACTTTGATTACGGGTATTCTACTAAATGAGTAAAGTTGTTATTTATGTGTATTGATGTTTATGGTTTGTTGTTCTTATTGAGTCATATTGATTGTGTATGTTAATTGCAATTATTTCTTTAGCTTGAAATAGATTTAGTATGCGTGAGTAGGCCTGTGAAAATTGGCCCGAGAACCGACCGGGATCGCATAACCGGATTGGACCGAACTGAGCTCCATTGGTTCGGTTCTCGATCGGTTCTATTTTTTATGAAAGTTCAGTTCTTGGTTCCAACTGGTTCAGTTCCGAGTGGTCCGATTCGGTCCAAAACTGAGAAAAAACTGAAAATAGTCGAAGAAATTGCCTCGGTTCTGCTCGTTTCCGACTAGTTCTCGGTACGGTTCGGTTATGAGCATCATGTGTTCGGTCCTCGGTCCATCCAAAACCATTTTTTCGTTCGGTCTGGTTTTTTTTAATAAATATATGTCATCGTGCATTTTTTATATTGATTGATTTTAATAAACATATAAAGTTTGTTGCTATGTAATTAATATTTAACCATAATCTAGATATTCAACTATTTTTGTGATTCATAAATGCATGCACATTATTTTGTTTTGTTTATTAAATATTACTTATGGTAAAAAATTTGATCTTATAATTGATTAATTTATTATTTTTTATAAATGGATTTATATAATATTATTATTAATATTAAATGCATGGTGTTAATGCAACTTCAAAGTTGGAACTCAATTTATATAAAGGGATGTTCTGTTAGGGTAAAAGATCATATTATTTGAAAATTTAATATCATTTGCATCATGATAGTGTGGTATTTGTAGTTTATAATATGTAACTTCAAGTTATATGAAAAGACTATTATTTAATTTAATTTAATTTACTACTATTATTTTTCTGTTAAATTCTTTGTCTTATGTAATTAATATGTAACTTCTAGTTAAATGAAAAGACTATTATTTAATTGAATTTACTACTATTATTTATGTCAAATGTTTTGTATACTCTATTACATTTATTCATGAACATCATATATAACAAAAACTTATTTTTTTAGCATAGAATTCATTACAACATAAACTATGAAACTCAAATTTTTTTATGATCTATATATATAGATATAGATGTTAAGATATCAGTAAGTTATATACTTGATACAAATCAATAAAAGAAATTAATAGCGAGGAGAAAGAACAAAATCGCTAAAGGTCTTTGTTGTTTACTTCACTTGTTAGATGTTTCTTTTGGATGCACCTTTAGAGTGTTAAAATTTTGCATCATAAAAACAAGTATTTATAGATCTTAATGTGCAAGATTTATAAAACTTGAAAAGTCTCTTATTTTATTGAACTTTATATTATTATATATTTATATTTATTACAAAACTCTTGGTCTTACAATTTAATGAGTTTGTCAAATTGTAATTAAAATGAATCCATTACTATAATTTATGTTAAAACTTTTGATTTTATAAGTATTGAGCTTCTTGATCCTTATTAACATGATTTGTTTAGTATTATAATAAATGCAACATCAAAATGGAACTCAATTGTTATATTTTATACACGAGGCAACATGGCCCGTGCGATGCACGGGCTTTGTTCATGATAAAACGTTATTTAAAGGTAAATCGTATACATTGTATTGGTGTAACGGACAAAGTACTAAAAGCAAGACCGCTAACATGTTTAGGTTAATTGCGAGTGCTCTACTAAATAAGCAAAGTTTGTTGGAGGAAAATGCAAAGCAACAAAACCGTTTTCATTTTTTTATTTGTGCAATACAAAATATGTTATTCATAACATATAAGTGATACTATGAAGAACTTCATGATTTATCTTTTATAAGCAAATCTATGAATCAATAACAAATATATTTTCAACAAATTTCGATTAATGCAAATATTATGTCAGACTTTTAATTGTACATTTTTCTCCAAAACTACGTAATAAAAATAGAAATCCGTACAAATACACAAAAAACATGTATCTCTCTAATAAAAATACTAACAAAATCGTTAGCATCACACTCTTTTTTTAGATAGATGTTATGTTGGGTAATAAGCTAAAATCATTTGAAAACTCAACATCATTTGCATCTTGATAGTGTGCTATTTATAGTTTATAATATGTAACTTCTAGTTAAATGAAGATACTATTATTTAATTGAATTTACTACTATTTTTCATGTTAAACTCTTTGTCTTATTTAACTGAGCCTTAATTATTTTTTATATATGGTTTACAACATTTATTCATGAACATAGACAAAAACTCAATTTTTATTTCGAACTTGGTTCTAATTAAATGCAACAAAAGATACGTGTTTATTGTAGTTTGTGATATTTATTTATTGTATATGAAGTAAAACAGATATTGAACGGTAAATTGATTATGTTGTATATATGAAGTAAATTGATACTACACTAACTCTTCCTTTAATTCAGATATTTATTGTGTATTGAGTTTAAGTATTTATATTTATTGTAATTCTTCCTATTTAGCACCATTCAACCTCTAAGCTTCTAAAAACGGATGAGGATGTTTAATATTGAATTGAAATGGTAAATTGTTTATTATTTCAAGACTTTTCATGTGACAATTTGAATTTATTAGTCATAATTATTTCTTCAAATTTTAAATATATTAAATAATTATAATTAAAATATACTTATTTTTATTATAAAATGATTTTTATTACTTATTTTAATTTACTAATAATTATTTCAAGACTTTTCACATGACAATTTGAGTTTATTAGTCATAATTACTTTCTTCAACTTTTAAATATATTAAATAATTATAATTAAATTCTACTTATTTTATTATAAAATGGTTTTTATAACTTATATTAATTTACTAATAATTATTTCAAGACTTTTCATGTAACAATTTGAGTTTATAAGTCATAATTATTTTTTATTCATATTTATGACCAAAATTCAACTTTATTATATACTAAATAAATGTAATTAAATTCTACATTAGTTTAGACATTATTTCATGACTTTCGATATTACAATTTGATGAAATTATTAGTTTTTATTATATATTTTTTATATTACAATAGTCTTTTTCATTACATTAATTTATTAATCATATTTATGACAAACTATGCATTTTTTTTTTTTTTTACATTAGTTAATACTCGTAATCATTTTCTAATAAATTATTCTAAAACTCGTGATAAGTCAATTTATTAGATTTTATTATAAATATACATGAGTTTATTACTTATATTCATTTACTAATAATATTATTTCGAGACTTTTGATATGAAAATTTTACAGAGATATTAGTTTTTACTATATTCTTTTTATTACATAAATTTCTTATTTTTATGACAAAACTCAACTTTTAAATATAATATATTAATTTATTTATATTTACAAATATGTAAGTGAACACTTATATGAGAATGAAAGATCTTGTTTATTATAAACTTTGCTACATATTGATTATTAAAGTAATGTACAATGTGACTTACCTTCACCTCCAATCATCATTTGTTCCTTTTGTTTTCCCGTTTCCATTGTCGTCATGCCTTGTGTTGCCCAACGATCGTATCGTCAACCCACATGTTTTGCTATTGGTGTGTGTCATATATACTATCTAAGCTTTAACACTTGAGTATAAGATATAATCAAAGAATTATATAATCAAAGAATTAAACAATATAATCAAAGAATTATGAGGAACAAAATCATAATCATACCGATTTGAGTATAAGATATTTTGAAATCTTCATAATAGCTGCCGGAGATAGTTGATCCTACAAAATAAACAAACCTAAATTAAATGATGTATCATTAAACAAAAATCACTTAGAAAACAATCGAGACATATTTCATTCACCGATTCGCCAAAATGAAATTCATAATAGGAGAATATATGAATGAAATAAACAACCACGCCTACCTATTTATACTAAATGTATAAATTAATAAATACATTTATTATGTGTCTTTACACATCCTAGAAACTAAAACCTATATATTAAGTATAACAATTTAATTTTAATTAAATAATTTTTAATTTTGACACTTCATCTAGTTGAATAGATTTTTGGAGTAAATCATGTAATTAAATAATTTTAAGAGTTAAATACAACATCAAACATAATACTCACTTTTTATGTTATATAGTAGATATTCAACTATTTTTGCGATTCAGAAATGCATGTACATCACTATTGTTATGTTTATAAATATTGTTTATTTATGGTAAAACTTTTAATCTTACAATTGATTAATTTATCATTTCTTATAAATAGTAAAAAGTTTGATCATACAATAAATTAATTTAGTATTATTTTTACTAAATCGATTTATTGTTTTGTTTATGGATTTCTTATAAATTGATTAATTTATTATTATTTCTTATAAATGAGTTTATTACATTATTATTATTTTGTTTATGGTAAAACTTTTGATCTTACAATTGATTAATTTATTATTATTTTTTATAAATGGAATATAGTAGATATTCAACTATTTTTGCGATTCAGAAATGCATACATCACTATTGTTATGTTTTAAATATTGTTTATTTGTGGTAAAACTTTTAATCTTACAATTGATTAATTTATTATTTCTTATAAATAGTAAAAAGTTTGATCCTACAATAAATTAATTTATTATTATTTTTACTAAATCAATTTATTGTTTTGTTTATGGATTTCATATAAGTTGGTTAATTTATTATTATTTCTTTATAAATGAGTTTATTACATTCTTTATAATAATAGTGATGCATGTACATCACTATTGTTATGTTTTAAATATTGTTTATTTATGGTAAAACTTTTAATCTTACAATTGATTAATTTATTATTTCTTATAAATAGTAGAAAGTTTGATCCTACAATAAATTAATTTATTATTATTTTTACTAAATCGATTTATTGTTTTGTTTATGGATTTCTTATAAGTTGATTAATTTATTATTATTTCTTATAAATGAGTTTATTACATTATTATTATTTTGTTTATGGTAAAACTTTTGATCTTACAATTGATTAATTTATTATTATTTTTTATAAATGGATTTATTAGATTATTATTATTAATATTAAATGCAAGGTAATAAATGCAACATCAAACATGAAACTCAATTTTTATGTATATATATATATATATATATATATATATATATATATATATATATATATATATATATATATATATATATATAGATTATTATTATTTTTTATAAATGGATTTATTAGATTATTATTATTAATATTAAATGCAAGGTAATAAATGCAACATCAAACATGAAACTCAATTTTTATGTATATATAGATATACAATAGAAGTAAGCATAAATTTAACAACCATCAACATATTTAATTAATATTTTCCTACTAATTAGAGAATCGCAAGTTTATGTTAAAACTCTTGATTTTACAACTATTAAGCTTCTCAATCCTTATTAATATGATTTATTTAATATTATAATAAATGCAACATCAACATGAAACTCATTTTATATATTTTATACATATACAAAAGAAATAAGCATAAATTCAACAACCAGCATTTTCCTACTAATTAGAGAATCGCAAGTTGTGAAAAATGACGATCGAAACCTATTAATTGGATTAAAAGTACAAATCAAATGAACAACAATTTGTGGCCATTAACATGATAAGATATCCATCTTAAATAATTCTGATAATATCATACACAATCTCAACTATTAGATCTTTTATACAAAATGTACATAAACAACGAATATAATTTTTATACATATATACAAAAGAGGTTGTGAAATTTTAAATAAAATAACTAACATACTTTCTGTAAAACAAAATCATAAAGAGTTCATCTCCATGAATTTTTCTTCTTCAAAAAATACAAATAATAAAGATTATGTTGGATTACCAATTAATAGCGATGATAAAATACCAAAAGCCCTATATATCTTTGTTGTTGACTCCACTTGTTAGGTATTTTTTTGGATGCACCTTTAGAGTGTTAAAATTTTTACAATATGTGAATGAGTATTTATAGATGCTAATATGTAAGATTCATAAAACTTGAAAAGTCTCTTATTTAATTGAACATTTTATTATCATAATTATTTATATTTATTTCAAAACTCTTGGTCTTACAATTTAATGAGTTATTTTTATAAATGAATTTTTATAATATTATTATTAATATTTAATGCATGATATTTATTGCAACTTCAAAATTGGAACTCATTTTTTATATATACGAGGCAACGTGGCCCGTGCGATGCACGAGCTTTATTCATGATAAAACATTATTTAAAGCTAAATCGTATACATTGTATTGGTGTAACGGAAAAAGTACTAAAAGCAAGACTGCTAACATGTTTAGGTTGATTGCGAGTGCTCTACTAAATAAGCAAAGTTTGTTGGAGGAAAATGCAAAGTAACAAAACCGTTTTCATTTTTTGATTTGTGCAATACAAAACATGTCATTCATAACATATAAGTGGTACTATGAAGAACTTCATAGTTTGTCTTTTATAAGCAAAACTATGAATCAATAACAATATATTTTCAACTAATGTCGATTAATGCAAACATTATGTCAAACTTCTAATTGTACATTTTTCTCCAAAAGTACGTAATAAAAAATAGAAATCCGTACAAATACACAAAAACATGTAACTCTCTAATAAAATACTAACAAAATCGTTATCATCACACTCATTTTTTACATGGATATTCTGTTGGGTAATAAGCTAAAATAATTTGAAAACTCAACATCATTTGCATCTAGATAGTGTGCTATTTATAGTTTATAATATGTAACTTCTAGTTAAATGAAAAGACTATTATTTAATTGAATTTACTACTATTCTTTTATGCTAAACTCTTTGTCTTATTTAACTGAGGCTTGATTATTTTTTTTATATATGGTTTACTACATTTATTCATGAACATAGACAAAAACTCAATTTTCATTTCGAACTTGTTTTAATTAAATGCAACATCTAGTTCTTCCAATCCAACAAAAGATACGTGTTTATTGTAGATTGTGATATTTATTTATTGTATATGAAGTAAAACAGATATTGAACGGTAAATTGATTATGTTGTACATGAAGTAAAATGATACTACACTATTTCTTCCTTTAATTCGGATATATATTGTATATTGAGTTTAAAATATTTATATATATTGTAATTCTTCCTATCTAGAAGCATTCAACCTCTTAGCTTCTAAAAACAGATGAGTATGTTTAATATTGAATTGAAATGGTAAATTGATTATTATTTCAAGACTTTTCATATGACAATTTGAGTTTATTAGTCATAATTATTTCTTCATCTTATAAAGATATTAAATAATTATAATTAAATTATACTTATTTTTATTATAAAATGGTTTTTATTACTTATTTTACTTTACTAATAATTATTTAAAGACTTTTCATATAACAATTTGAGTTTATTAGTCATAATTATTTCTTCAACTTTTAAATATATTAAATAATTATAATTAAATTCTACTTATTTTATTATAAAATGGTTTTTATAACTTATATTAATTTACTAATAATTATTTCAAGACTTTTCATGTGACAATTTGAGTTTATTAGTCATAATTATTTTTTATTCATATCTATGACCAGAATTCAACTTTATTATATATTAAATAAATGTAATTAAATTCTACATTAGTTTAGACATTATTTCATGACTTTCGATATTACAATTTGATAAAGTTATTAGTTTTTATTATATATTTTTTTATATTACAATAGTCTTTTTCATTACATTAATTTATTAATCATATTTATGACAAACTATACATTAGTTTATTACTCGTAATCATTTTCTAATAATTATTCTAAAACTCATGATAAGTCAATTTATTAGATTTTATTATAAATATACATGAGTTTATTACTTATATTTATTTACTAATAATATTATTTATAGACTTTTGATATGAAAATTTTATAGAGATATTAGTTTTTACTATATTCTTTTTATTACATAAATTTCTTATTTTTATGACAAAACTCAACTTTTAAATATAATATATTAATTTATTTATATTTACAAATATGTAAGCGAACACTTATATGAAAATGAAGGATCTTGTTTATTATAAACTTTACTACATATTGATTATTAAAGTAATGTACAATGTGACTTGCCTTCACCTCCAATCATCATTTGTTCATTTTGTTTTCCCGTTTGCATTGTCGTCATGCCTTGTGTTGCCCAACGATCGTATCGTCAACCCACATGTTTAGCTATTGGTGTGTGTCATATATACTATCTAAGATTTAACACTTGAGTATAAGTATAATTAAAGAATTATATAATCAAAGAACTAAACGATATAATCACAGAATTATGAGGAACTAAATCATAATCATACCGACTTGAGTATAAGATTTTTTGAAATCTTCATAGTAGCCGCCGGAGATAGTCGATCCTACAAAATAAACAAACCTAAATTAAACAATGTATCATTACACAAAAATCACTTAGAAAACAATCGAGACATATTTCATTCACCGATTCGCCAAAATGAAATTCATAATAATAGGAGAATATATGAATGAAATTAACAACTACACCTACCTATTTATACTAAATGTATAAATTAATTAATAATTTAATATGTGTCTTTTCACATGCTAGAAACTAAAATAACAATTTAATTTTAATTAATTAATCTTAAATTGTGACACTTCATCCACTTGAATATACATTTGGGGTAAATAATCTAATTAAATAACTTTGAGAGTTAAATACAACATTAAACATAATACTCATTTTTTGTATGTTATGTTGTAGATACTCAACATCAAACATAATACTCATCAAACATAATACTTATTTGGGTTAAATAATCTAATTAAATAACTTTAAGAGTTAAACACAACATCAAACATAATACTCATTTTTGTATGTTATGTAGTAGATATTCAACTATTTTTGCGATTCAGAAATGTATGGACATCATTATTATTATGTTTATAAATATTGTTCATTTATGGTAAAACTTTTAATCTTACAATTGATTAATTTTTTATTTCTTATAAATGGTAAAAATTTTAATCATACAATAGATTAATTTATTATTATTTATTATAAATCGATTTATTATTTTTTTTATCGATTTCTTATAAATTGATTAATTTATAGATTAAATGCAAGATAATAAATACAACTTTAAACATGAGACTCAATTTATATATATATATATATATATATATATATATATATATATATATATATATATATATATATATATATATATATATATATATATATATATATATATATATATAGAGGGTCCGGATCCGGTGAGGACTCTTTTCCCGGTGAGGACTGCGATGACTCAAAAAAAAACACTAAAAATGATCCAAGACAAACTTTTTCAAAAACATTTCTTTTTTAAATATCTAAATCGCAGCCTATAAGATCCAAAAAAAAAAAGTTTTTCAAAAATGATCCCAAAAAAAAATATGGATCATAATAATGATCCACAAAAAAAATATGGATCATTGTTATGATCCGCAAAAAAAATGGATCATAATTTTTTTTTCGAAATTTTTTTTTGGTCAAATGTAGTAATTATAATGGTGAGTTATATATATTTTTTTCGGAATTTTTTGAAATTTGTATGAGGTGTCCTCGCGAGTCTTCACCGTTTTTTGAGTACTCACAGGATCCCACTTCTATATATATATATATATATATATATATATATAATATATATATATATATATATATATATATATATATATATATATAGATATTATTATTAAAATGATTTCATTACTATAATTTATAACTATTAATTTTACAACTTTTGAGTTTTCTCAAATTCTCTATTAACATGATTTTAATAGATTAATTATAAATTTTAATAGATGTTAATTAATGCAATTTCAAAAGTGAAACTCATTCTTTATGAAACTCATTCTTTATGTATGTAGTAGATATTCAACTATTTTTGTGATTCAGAAATGTATGGACATCATTATTGTTATGTTTATAAATATTGTTCATTTATGGTAAAACTTTTAATCTTACAATTGATTAATTTATTATTTCTTATAAATGGTAAAAAATTTAATCCTACAATAGATTAATTTATTATTATTTATTATAAATCGATTTATTATTTTGTTTATGGATTTCTTATAAATTGATTAATTTATAGATTAAATGCAAGATAATAAATACAACTTCAAACATGAAACTCAATTTATATATATAAATACAAGGGTGGGCGCGGTTGGTAAGACTTGGGCCTCCTATGTGGGAGGTCCCGGGTTCGAACCCCGTGAAACCCCCCTTGTGGCCACCAGCCTCCGTTGAAACGTGGGTCCCCCTCTGTGCTGAAAATGCTGGGTCTCGTATATCGAGCCCAAGCAGAGGTGTGGATATCATTGTTAGGTGATTTACCGGGGAATGCACATGTTGCTGGGTCGGGTGTCCGGTCACAATATGTGGCCAGTGTCAATGGTACACTCCTTTACCATTTTTTTTTTTTTATAATAAAAAAAACTTCTTATAGTTAGAAAGCTCAAGAAGACTTTAAACCTTTTTTTCCAAACAAGAATCTTGAACTTAATAACATACTACCTCCATCTCAAAATTATTATCCACGAACAAAAAGGAAAAGTGTGTTTTAACACTGTATAATTAATAAAATTTTACCTTTACCACATAACTGTTCATTGATAGGTGGAATTTTCAACTTGATAATAATTCTTGGACATTTTAAAATGGAAGTGTGGACAATAAAATTGGAACGGAGAAAGTATTATATATAACGAGGAGCATGTGGCTGCGTGAATTTGATACTAATTAATTACTCCCTCCGTCTCATTTTTATTGTCCACCTTCCTATTTTAGTTTTTTCCCAAAATAAATGTCAATTTCACGTTATTAGTGCAATAATTACATTTTCTTAAAACTGTGTGCCTTTTGTCTAGTGGACAATTATTTTGGGACGAAGTATGTTAACTTTCATAAGTGAAAATCAATAGTCAAACATATATATTTACAAAACTAAGCACTTGTTTCACTGAATTTGATACTAATTAATGCTAATTAATTACTTGCAAAGGTAATTGAGGACTTGAGCTATGTAGTGCTACTAAGAAAGAAGTTCAGCTACATAGAGAGCATTCCAGGAGTACTACTGCCACACCCCTTATCTTCACCGTACCCACTTAAAGCAGAAGGGTACAACACCTCTGAAGCATGGCATTTCCAATGTGGCAATTTATCAATGGTACCACCACCTGAATATTGCCACCAATCATATAATTACAATCAACCACTAAATATAACTCCTTCAATGAGCAGCCTTGAAGCTCTCCTATCCAAGCTACCATCGGTTGTGCCGGTTTCTTCATCATCGCCGCCAGTTCCACCATTTTGTGAGGTGGCACCGCCACATTATGTGGCGGCAGTAAGTCGGCCAGAGGAGTTTTGGGGGGTGGAGGCAAAGGAGGAAGTTGAAGAGGAGGATGTGAAGGATGATGGAGAGTGTAGCAGTTCAATGTCTTCTTATAACCATGAACATTATGGTTATCATCATGATTTGAATGTAAGCAATTGTATGCCCAATAATGGATATTAATTAATTAGTAGTCAAGTTCATAATTAGGGGTTGATTATATTGATAGAAGATTGTTTAGTATAGTTATGTATTAATTGCAATCTTTGCGAGGCAATTTTTTTTCTTTTATGTTATGTTTTTTGGTATGTGATTTTAAATAAAAAGAAATATAGTCAGATTGTGTGTGCATGCATGGCTGTGTCAATAAATAAGCCATGAACAATTAATTAAGTGCATAATTATTTACTATATTTGTTGGTTGACACGTGCTTTTTGAGAAGACTAACTTGTCATCTCTTTGACTTGAAATTTGTCCTTTTGTGGGTTATTGTAAAGGTGAAATTGCCTTAATAACAAAAGTCACATGGTTTTGATAAAATTAGCTAATGGGACCGGTCATTTTCGATGGTTAGGTCTTGTCAATTTGAGATTGGTCCCGAATAGATTAGGCCATAATATTTTAGTAGTCTTCTTCTTAATTAATTAGGCAGAAAACGAGTCGTTGGATCCATCTTAGTTAACTAAAATGCTAGTTGTATTTAACCGGTCAACATAGAACATATACATATTTGAAGGATTTTTTCATCTGGTGGATTAAATCTAGGGATAATTCTTGTAACTTAGCTAATAGATTGTTGGATACACTGGCGGATCTAGAGACTTACAAGGGGATGCATGGTCCCCACTTGGTGGGGTCCCCCATGTACAAAAAAATCTGATTTTTTATATATTTTAATAGAAAATTTCTTTTATTGACCCCACTTGTTAATTGGTCAACTATTAGTGGACCCCGATTGATTTTTCCTTTTTGCTGTTTTTCTATTTTCCTTTTTCTATTTTCTTCTGTAACATCTTCCTAGTTTTCTAATTGAATTTGCTTGTGTTCAAAAAAACGTAAAACATATATTTACACCTATTCAATACTCATTGGGCCCAATCTAATAATCTGCGTATGCTATAACTTGTCCATACACTCTTAACACAATCATTTACAATTTTACATTGTCATTTTTCTTACCTCATAATGTACTTGTTAGTTTTTCTTAAAAGAAACATAAGATATACTCCCTCCATCACATAATAAACTTTTTATATCCTCTTAAATTTTTGTCCCGGATAAAGTTCTTATTCTTAAACTTGATGTGATTTACTCAATAAAATAATATTGTTTATACTAAAGACCCACCACTAATTATTTTTCTCTCTCTCTAAACTAACCTTATAATTTAATTAAAACTATTACCAATGACCTACACTAACTATCTTCTTAAAATTTAAGCAAAATAGAATTTAGAATTCTTTTAAGATAACCATTCATGGAAATAAATAAATCTGATGAATACATAAACTAAATATTTTATGGGCTTTGAAAAGAGGATTATGTTTATTGATAGACGACAAAGGATAATACTTCACATGTTATGGGCCTTGAAGCTCACAATCCAATATTGCTCCTTTTAAGAGCCCAAATTTGAAGCCCATACAATCCTAAAATATTGGAATTATCTGTTTTGCAAGCATCATACACAAATTCGTTGGCAAAATGAATTAAATGCTTAATTTTTTTTGTTTGCTTTTATATATTGCAATCGTTGGTTTATTCTTTAATCAGAGTTAATGACATTGTTGCAATATTGACTTGCCAAACTTCTTTAACTGCTGTAATTTGTTTGTGTAGATTATAAAGTAGATGAAATAAACAAAATACTTATAAAAATCTAGAATTACTTAATTAGACAAACTAAATATATCTATATCTATATATACATAAAAAATGAGTTCCAAAAATGAAGTTAAATTTAATACCTTATATTTAATATTAATAATGTAACAAATTCATTTATAAGATTAATTAAATTAAATTAAATTATTATATCTAATATATAGGTTTTAGTTTCTAGCAAATGTAAAGATACATATTAAATGTATTAATTAATTTAGAATTTTTCATACAAATTAAAAATGAAATATTTAGTATAAATAGGTAAGTAAGGTTGTTAATCTCATTCATCTATTCTCATATTATAAATTTCATTTTGGTGAACTCATGAATCAAATATGTCATGATGTTTTTAAGTAATTTTTGTGTAATGATACATCGTATAATTTAGGTTTGTTTATTTTGTAGGATCGACTATCTCCAGCGGTGTTACTCTCATGATTACACAATATCTTATACTCAAATCGGTATCATTCAGTTCCTCATAATTCTTTGATTATATCGTCTAATTCTTTGATTATATCTTATACTCAAGTGTTAAAGTCTAGATAGTATATATGACACACACCAAAAGCTAAACATGTGGGTTGACGATACGATCGTTGGGTAACAAAAGACATGATGACAATGCAAACGGGAAAACAAAAGGAATAAATTATGATCAGGGGTGAAGGCAAGTCACATTGTACAATTCTTTGATTATATCTTATACTATATGTGACACACACCAAAAGCTAAACATGTGGGTTAACGATACGATCATTGGGCAACAAAAGGCATGATGACAATGCAAACGAGAAAATAAAGGGAATAAATTATGATCGGAGGTGAAGGCAAGTCACATTGTACATTACTTTAATAATCAATATGTAGCAAAGTTCATTATAAACAAGATCATTCATTTTCAAATAAGTGCTCGCTTACATATTTGTAAATATAAATAAATTAATATATATTTAAAAGTTGAGTTTGGTCAAAAAAATAAGAAATTAATGTAATAAAAATATATAGTAAAAACTAATAACTCCATCAAATTTTCATATCAGAAGTCTTAAAAAAATATTATTAGTAAATGAATATAAGTAATAAACTCATGTATATTTATGATAAAAACTAATAAATTGACTTATCATGAGTTATAAAATAATGATTAGAAAATTATTATGAGTAATAAACTAATGTATAGTTTGTCATAAACATGATTAATAAAATAATGAAATGAAAAAGATTATTGTAGTAAAAAAAATATAATAAAAATTAATAACTTCATCAAATTTCCATATCAAAAGTCGTGAAATAATGTCTAAACTAATGTAGCATTTAATTACATTTATTTAATATAAATAAAAGTTGAATTTCGGGTCATAAAAATGAATAAGAAATAATTATGATTAATAAACTAAAATTGTCATATGAAAAGTCTTGAAATAATTATTAGTAAATTAATATAAGTAATAAAAATCATTTTATGATAAAAAAAGTACATCTAATTATAGTTGTTTAATATATTAACATAATTATTAGAAAATTATTATGAGTAATAAACTAATGTATAGATTGTCATAAACATGATTAATAAATTACTGTAATGAAAAAGATTATTGTAGTAAAAAAAAGTATATTAAAAAGTAATAACTTCATAAAATTTTTATATCAAAAGTCCTGAAATAATGTCTAAACTAATGTAACAATTAATTACATTTATTTAATATAAATAAAAGTTGAATTTTGGTCGTAATAATAAATAAGAAATAATTATGATTAATAAACTAAAATTGTCATATGAAAAGTCTTGAAATAATTATTAGTAAATTAATATAAGTAATAAAATCATTTTATAATAAAAGAAGTACATTTAAATATAGTTGTTTAATATATTTGAAAATTGAAGAGATAATTATGACTAATAAATTTCAAATTGTCATATGAAAATCATTGCATTAATTATTAGTAAATTAATATAAGTAATAAAAATCATTTTATAATATAAACTAATAAATCAACATATCTAGAGTTTTAAAATAATTATTGGTAGATAATTATAACTGATAAACACATGTATAGTTTATCATAAATAAGATTAATACATGATTATAATGAAGATATATCGTCGTTCATTTATAGTTGTTTTTCTACGAGACAAAGCATAAATTTTTTCGTAGTATAACTTCTATGTTATGAATAATTTTTTTGTGTTACGCTAATAGAAACGATGATGGTTCTTTTACTTTATCTTTTTCTCCGTCACACTTTGATTATTTAGTAAAGTACCCACAATTAAAGCTAAACACGTTAGTGAACATAATTTTGTACTTGGCCCGTGACACAAAAACAATGTATACGTTTTACTTTCGAAATAATAATTCATTATCATGAACAAAGCTCGTGAATCGCACGGGCCATGTTGTCTCGTTAAAATATATATACCGGTTGATGAATAATTAAATTATGAACCAAGAATGCCTACCGGTTGACGAAGTCATGAAGACACCTAACACTATCTGTAGTACAGCTACAATATGCGGAATTTGCTTTAACAAATTCATAAGTAAATGACAGAATTGCCCTTGCTGGTGATATGTTCCCATTTTCTTCTGCTTAGCCGAATGATATAAACAGCGTTTTAGAAGCTAATTGAAATTTGAATGGCCCACACATCCATTCCAGAATGTTCATTAAACACCTCAATAACATGAAAATTCTTAGAGATTTACTTATGCATTAAAATAGCCAGATTCTACTAATGTATCAATGAAATACTTACAACATGGGTAAATTTCTGTTTATGCGAAGTGGGTAGCTGAAATCCTCTTTTTCAAGAGTATCAAACATCTTATTTTGATTTCAATTATTAGAGTGAGTTTCTTGAAGTTAGACTATTTATGTGTTTGAGTTGATTGTTTATTGATTTCATGAGTTGGGATTTAATCAAATAGCAAATTAACCTCTTAAAAAAGCATTCTTGCTGAAATCTTGAAAAAAAGCTAGAAGCTTTTTTTAGCATTCCAAATTTCCCATTTGCTAAAATGCGCCTGATTAAACCAATTATCAAACAAAGCTCTTTTTTGCCTTCTGTTAATGATTATAGTAGTAATTATGTTCTTAATTTTATCATGAAAAGATCAGATCATATTCAAATCCTCCTCATGAATCCACAAGATTTCAAGAAAATTGTGATGGTGATGCTGCTGTTTATCAAAGATAATTGCAACAATTTTTCAACTTACATGATTCTGATTTATATCAATCCTCCATTGATGCTCTACCAGTTTTCATTTACCAAAAAATGATAAAAAAAAATTTGTTGATAATATATGGAGTATAAGTTAGTAAGATATACACAATGATAAGATATAAACTTAAAGCCCTTGGTTACGTGAAGTTATTACATTGAGGTTGTTTGAACGTTATCTTTGAAAAAATTCATTATATGGACGTTTAATTAGCCTAGGAGGTTTATCATGCATCGACAAACAATCAAGCAACAATAAACACGGAAATTTTAAACACACGCACTATCAAACTACTCCTAAATGTATACAATTTTTGACTACGGGACTCAAACTCATGACCACAGCTTAAAGGAGAACACTTTCCAAACACATTATACTCTTTGACTACAAGCCGTTTGGTAATAAACACTTTAAATGCATCCTAATTCCTATGTCATTTTATTTCTTTACATTATTTTATTTCTTAATTAATTAATATTTATTGTAACTAGCAGGTACCCGCGCAATACGACGGCGGTTACAATGTGTCTATATTTGGCGGCGGCCAATTGGCAAGTTGTGGTGGTAGTGATAAGTTGTGGTGGAGGTAGGTGGTGGTCAATAAAAAAAAACATATGGCATAATAGCTAATTTGGATAGGTTATAAATGCATTACATATAACTAGATTAAAACCCGCGCGATGCGGCGGCTGCGAACTATATATTTCTGGCGATTAAAATGCATAAGCATGAAAACTGTGTATAACGAATACAATATATAAGCATGAAAACTATGTATAAAATACAATACATTGGTTACATATTTTTAATTATAACGAATATAATACATAAGCATGAAAACTGTGTATAAAATAGAGGTAAAACAATAAACCTAATTAAGTATAAAATACAGGGAAGAAATGTATGTTTATGCGTGTTACTCATCATGTAAAGCCTCTCGATACACCACATTTGATGTGTAAACTATTTATTAGGGTTTAATTCTCTCTTGATTGAGAGAGATGATTTTATTGACTCACTATTTATAGAGTGCAAAAAGTATAACAAACATTTAAATAAAAGATATATACAATCTTTATAATTTTATCTAAGATTTGAAGTATCTCTATTACTATTAATTGATTAAAACTTTTTAGAAAATCCGGATTTATACGAGCATCAACTAACAGGATCAATCAATCGATTAGAATCGAGTTTTAATGTGTCTGATTGTGATTATGATTGTGATCACTTTAAAAAAAACATCAATATTGTGTATTAGGAGATGTAATTTGTTACCGAGCCAAGGGAATAGGTTTTCAATTGAGATACTTAAAAGAATTTACCTCCATTTCTTGTTGTTGGTTTGACTTCTTTGACAATGACATTGTCTCAAAAATTCCCTTAACAATTAGTAAAAAAAATGATTTCGGAAAATGGTATACACATTACAAATACAATATATAAAATATTAAAATACAAGATTGTAAGCATTGTACCTTGTTCGTAACTTAACTTGCAAGATTATGGTATTTCGTAGGATGTGATGTGTAGTGGAGGTGAAAACTAATTAAATATGGGGGAAAACATAAGGATCCATTGTATATGGTAAGCAAAGACATGGCTACACATATGATCATATACAAAAAATGACCACATAAACTTCGCTTTTTGTATAAAAATATTTCAAGTTATCTTCTTCCAGCAAGTTTTCAATGAATTTTCTGTGAACGAAAACATTGAAACAAAATACATATTTCGTTGTCTATAAAAATAATTTTAATAATCGAGTGACCTAAATGAAATAAAGTTAAATCAGTAGGTGACATTTTGTACTTATGTCATAAAACTATTCTAATGCAATCTAGATTGATATAAAAGGATAATTTTAGTAGTCTCACATGTAAATTATTTGGTCCCAAAACCTGATGCTTAACCTCATCAACCTTTTCTGCCAATTCATCTCTGTTTCTAGAAAATAATTAACAAAAATATGTATTCATTAATTCATCTTAAAATAAATTTGTTTATTAAAAATATTTATTCATTAATTTTTACAAACATGTACTTGAACACACAAAAGTAGCAGTGTTGTTTACATATCTTAAAGAGCAACTAACGTGTGCTGAACCAGATACTATAGCCAAGACCAACCACTTCCATCAACTTAGGAAACTGAAACCACAAAAGAACCACAATTTTTAAAACAGATTAGATTATTAACATTTTAATTTAGCAAGTACAAAAGAAAACTCACCAAAGGTACACAATCAATGGCTCCAACTATAGATACGGTTAACCACAAGGCTGTAATACCGCCTACACCAAGTATAGCATTTGAAACTGAATCTTCAAGATCCAACTACACAACCATTTTAGACATTGACTAATAGTCAAACATTGCAATTTTCAATAGAAAACTTTTTATCTTTATTGTACCTCTACTTTGTGCTTTTTTTTTTTTTAACGGCAAGTTAGTAAGTTAGTTGTTCGAGCCTAGACAGTGACATCCACAAGGGGCAGTATGCCTTCCCTCGAACCTTCCACCTTTTTTGTCCACGACGGGACTTGAACCCATGACCAATAGGTCATGGGCAACACCTTAAATCCACCTTGGATACCACTAGGCAACTTTCATTGGGACTTCATTGGTGATTACTTTGTGCTTATTTAGAAAATCAAATTGAGGTCATTTATCATTAGTTGCAGCAGTATCATATTTAAATTGATTAAATCATCCAAACCCATTATTTTCTTCAAAGCGAGCTTCATCAAAAAACAAATGAACACTAATAATTCGATCACATAATCATGATATAAAGCTACTAAATTGTGTGATAACTCAGCTTAATGATAAAACCAAAACACAAGTTCTGATGAATGATTACATATTAATCTAACATCCCAATTAATTCAAGAAAAACGGGCAAATTTAATTTTAAAATAAACCATTAATCCATAAAAGATGGATGAAAACAGACCTTGATTTTCATATAATGAATGAAAACTCCAGGAAGTTTCTCCGGGAATTCCTTAGCATTAAAATCTTAAACCATCTACCATCTTAAGCAATCTCGCGTATAATAAATAATAACATAAAGCTGATGCAGGCATTTCATCAAACACCTTCTAAGCATCCCTACATATCAAATATAAGAACTATAAAAAAAATTAAAAAAGAAGAAGCATTATATGTACCTGTCAGGCAGAAATAAAACCCTTAGCAATGCGATCAAACAGTTTAATTACATAATCTTTTTTAAAGACAAAAAGATGTACCTTGCTAGTATGCTTCAATGGCCAAAGATATACTCCCACCATCTCTGTAAAGAACTCTTTCAAGTAATAATTTGTACTACTAAATTACTAACATGATTCAATCTTATCCAACAAATAAAAAAAAAACAAAGAATAAGATATTAAAATAAATGAAGACTGAAAAAACCTGCGCCAATCGAAAAAATCAATTTGAAAACGTATGAGTTTCTGGAATGAAAATGAAAATAAAGCTAGTAAATTTGAAAACCTATGAGTTTCTGGAATGAAATATATATCAATTGCAATTGCAAGGCATCATACCTTACGATTATTAACGGGTGCATTAATGTGAAGACGCAATTAGTGATTGTAGGTATTGTAAACTGCAACTGATTAGGGGATTATGGACGTTAAACCCATTGATTTGGGATTGGAATCTGCTTCATCTTCATCACGATGTGCGTTGGCTAAACACGAGGCTGATTTGGGGGGAGCTGTTGCAGAAATTCAGTAGTTTCCTTCAATATTATTACGAACAAAAGATTATAACCAATTCTTACATCTACCAATTCAGTGTGAGATTAAATTATCAATGTATGAAACAAAATCATAACAGTCATCAGAGAATTATGATGCTAAATTAAGAGTTTGATTAGGAATTGATGGGTATTAAAATGGGTCGGAATAGATGGGCTTTGCAAAAATATAAATCATAACAGTCAACACACACTTATGATGCTGAAGGAGGCTAGTAGTTAACATGTTTCGGGTAAAATACCAAATATTGGATGTGGTGTAATGGTAAATTGGATATATGGCTTGCGTGAGGTCCCAAGTTCGAAACTCTAGGCACGCAATTTTTTATTTCAATTTTGGTTGTGGGTTTAAGACCTTTTAGACCTTCTAAATTTATAAATGCATTCCATCATTATATATAGTGTAGTTAACATGTTTCGGGTAGAACACCAAATATTGGATGTGGTGTAGTGGTAAATCGGATATAGGGCTTGCGTGAGGTCCCAAGTTCGAAACTCCAGGCACGCAATTTTTATTGCAATTTTGGTTGTGGGTTTAAGACCTTCCACTAATGGCAAGGGATAATTTAAGACCTTCTAATTTTAGAAATGCATTCCCTCATTATATATAGTATAGATATAGATATAGATAAAGATAAAGATAAAGATAAAGATATTAAATTCATAATTAATAACTATCTCATTTTACATATGCATAAAAGAGCGGAGAGTTGCAGGAACTATTGGAGAAGGTTTCATTATACTGATTTATTTAAATCCACTATAGATGTAAGGAAACATGTTATATCCCATATTACATTTGTGTAATCGAGTCTTTTATCCATTAGAATATATTGAAAAAAAACATGTTTTTTTTTTTATATTTCGTTTCATTACATAAACTCACTATTATCAAAACACCCAAACATAGATAGTGTTTTCTACAAGAAAATAACAAACCTGTAGATCAAAGGTGTTAAAATGTAAAACATACAGAATCCCACCATGAAACGTTAGTATCTGCAAATATATAATAAATTATTAAATAGAGTAATGGTATTTAGTCATACTATTTGATCCTACTCTTAGACATACTCATTAGATGAAGACATGTGTCAAAATCAAGAGATAATATTAAGAGAGAATTAGTAGACTACACATGTCAACCTATCAAGTGGGTAGGACTATGGGGTAGGATCAAATGATAGGACTATATATCATTTCTCTATTAAATAAGATAGATTACTGAGACAACTAATTTAATCGTTCGAGATTGCAAATCTATTATATATAATAAAAGAAGCTTTTTAAAGCCACATGGCATATTCCTAGACTACAACCATGGCAGCATCTAATTGGATGTAATTTTTATTTTCCCGCCTATTTATTCCTTCGGTATTTTAAGTAACAATGAATTACCTATTTTAAGTAACAATTAATAGAAGAATTTATCACAAAATTAGGTGATACATGGATAAATATGTATAGCATCTACCTATGATTAGCTGTAATACATAGATAAAATTAAGTGTACATTTAATAATTTATATTAAAAGAAAATCCAATAATCTACTATATTTTGACTATTTATAGAATGGGCAATGACAACAGACCTACTATACATCTAATTAACACTTCTTCCGTTTTAAAATAAATGATCCACTTTAGATTTCACGATATTTAAGTCAAAATATAATGCTCCCTCCGTCCCACAAAAAATATCTCATTTGGCTTTTGCACAAGTTTTTAGGTGATAGTTTCACTGTGAGGTCATTGATAATACTTTTGATTAAAATATAAGGTTGGATTGGAGAGAGAAAGATAGTTAGTGGATATTAGTAGTGGGATCTTTAGTAATAATAGTTTTTTATTGTGTGGAGCCCATCAAATATGAGAAATGAGAAGTTTTTTGTGGGACAAAAATTTAGAGTGAAATGAGAAGTTTTTTGTGGGACGGAGGAAGTAATAAAGGTTAATCAGATTAAATTGAATTGTTAGAGGAGGATAGGTCCCAGTGTCTCACATATATGGATTAAAATAAATTTAATGATATTTAAAAGTAAAAGTAAGTATAAATGTATCTTTTCTCTATATTAAAGGAGATAGTTAGTGGGTGTGAGCTCTACTATTTTTTACCAAATATCGTGAGTTTTCAGAGTGTATCAGTTATTTTGAAACACCATAAAATGAAAAATATATCACTTATTTTGAAACGGATATGTATACAGAAAAATATTTATCCACATAATGAACACGAGGATATAAATCCGAAGATAATTAGGCGGAACTAAAGGCAAACTAAATCTCATCATTGGTTGTTCATGATCTATAGGATGGTGGCGTATTAGTTTCTCCACAAGCCAAGATAATATTGTCTTTGGATAAGATTCATTTAAAAAAAATTCAATGCATAAATCCTGCATATTATTATAACATGCCGCTATTATAGAAAGTAGAAAATAATGTAAACAACTTAAGCATTTTATCGCGTTCCTAGTGGGCATAATGTGATAGAAAAACTCTTAGCTTTATGAGATATCCAATTGTATTAATGTAATGAATTTAGACATCAGATTGAAACTATAAACTTCTTTAACTCATATAGTAAACAAAATCAATCAAAAAAGGAAAATCCTATGGATATATACATACATAATTTTCAGCAAAAAAGGTTCTGTCATAAGGTATACAGTATACTTGAATTACGCTTTAATCATTATTTTTCCATAGATAGAAAAAATATAACCGCATAACATATTCGATTCATGTATAAATTCATTCATATCACACCAATTACCATTCCAAAACTTAAGATTGATTAAATAATGGCATGATTTCAATACATGGGTGCATTATAACTTTGACTAATAGTTATATTTCCTCCGTATCACAATAAGTGATACACTTTCCATTTATGGGTGTTTCACACTAAGTGATACACTTTAAAAGTTACCTTATTTATAAAAAATATGGGACCCAACCTCCACTAACTATCCACTTTAAAAAGTGAAATTACTCTTATACCTTACTTTTACTTAAAAAAATAATTAATATCACTTTATTCAAGAAAAGTAGGACCCATCATCCACTAACTATGTACTTTAATATATTTTAATGATACTTTAATATATTTTAACTTTACTTTAATTTTTTGCCTCAAATCCCGTGATCTTCAAAATGTATCACTTATTGTGATACGGAGGAAGTATTATTTATTAAAAACATGGTATTTTTATAATGACATATATCTGAGTAATCTTTATTTTATTTGACATTGTTTTATTTGTTAGTATATGTTTATCATTTTATTATTTCGTAAATGTATATCTATGTCTATATCATTAGTGACATTTGAATTTCATAATTTACATTATAGAAGCATTTTAGAATTTATTATTGTATATGTAATAATCATACAATTAACCATTCGTATTTGTATTCTATAAAACTTACGTTCAACAAAATTATCAGCCATCCGTGAATTTCACGGGTTATAACCTAGTGAGTTAATAACTGATAATATCCACTTACAAGTTTAATGTACCAACTCACTGTCCTTGTAATCGAACCAAAATCAAATAACCAATTTAAACAACTTAACTATTAAAAGGATGAAAAGGGTTTAGCTGACTTGTAATCGATCGCCATGTGGACAACTCAGCGTAACCATATTTTTTATGGTTGATAAAAAAGTAAATCAAAGGCTTTAGCTAAAACACTACTTGAAAAACTATTTCCTTAGATGATAAGGTGGGGGTGTGTGTTCTAAGAGAACAAAATATTTAAGAGTAAATGTCAGAAATTATCCATGTCGTCTTGCATTTTCAGTTTTTTTGTCCCTAAACCTTTTTTTTTGGATTTATCCCCGTGCTCTTTAAAATTCTAATTTTCAGTCATTCCGTCCAAATTTGGCTGTTAATTAACCCCACATGCCAAACATGTGAGGGTATTTTAGTATTTTTCTAAAGTTACATGTACCTTATCTCTACTATCTATAATGAATTTAGGACCTTTCCTCAAATAGAATGCTGAAAATTCAGTCAATTTCTTGCTATTTTTAGAATTTATCTCTACTATCTATAATGCATTTAGGACCTTTCCTCAAATAGAATGCTGAAAATTCAGCCAATTTCTTGCTATTTTTAGAATTTATCTCTACTATCTATAATGCATTTAGGCCCTTTCCTCAAATAGAATGCTGAAAATTCAGCCAATTTCTTGCTATTTTTAGAATTTAAAACTTTTCCTAAAAAAATTACAAGAACAGGGATTCGAACCCGCAACCTTCGGATTAAATACCAACATCCAAACCAACTTGGCAGACATCCGACTGTGTTTTATTGTCTAAACAAAAGTCTAATAAATAGCTAGAGGTTGCAGGTTGAACGGGCTACAGCCCAGTGGTCAAATCCGAATAGCCCATCATTTAACTCAGTCATTTGCTTCATCCGGTTTTTCACCTCCTCTCCTCGAATGACCATTGAACCCAGAAGCCATGGCCAGTTATCTTCATCCGACTCCTCGATTACTTCACGCATGAGTGTTCTTCCCCCACGTTTTTTGTTCTTCCCTTCCCTAGGTATCAAGTAAATATCTACGTTTTATGGCTCCTATTTAAAGAATCCATACGTTTTAGGGCTCCTATCTCTACTACTTATAAAGCATTTAGTACCTTTCCCTAAATAGCTGGCTGAAAATTCAGCCAAATTCTTTCCATTTTAGGAATTTTCCAACTTTTGCACAAAAAAATTGAACCAGCCAGGATTCGAACCCAGCACCTGTAGGTCAGATGCCAACACGCTAACCAACTACACTGGCCTACGGTTGCTTTAATCACCTAAAACACAGATCTTTTATCCCTTTGCGTCTCGGCCCACCAAACTTATTCAGACTTTTCAAAATTTAAAAAAAAAAAAACGAAAATTGAATTTGTGTACTGGAGGGCACGCCTCCCAAATATTTAGTCAGTTCCTTTATGCCTTAATCTGTTGAATACCCTCCTCGACATTGCAAAGTGATAGAAACGAGGAGCCACGTTGATTCATGTTAAGCGATTCATCTTCAATCGGCTGTTGAAATACCTGATTGCTTCAACTATGAGTATCCATCTTCACTACATAAATACACATTATCGACGATTTGATGAAACTTACAGATCATTGATTATTCAAATTGCCAATAAACCGTAATTATCTAGGAACAGAAGAACAATTAACCGTGCATACATGTCTGATTTATCTTTTGGTGCTCTCAGAGAAAGGTTTGTCGAATCCCTATTCCAGAATATTTTTTTGCAATTACTTCATTCTTTTTGAAGTATTTGAATTTTGTTTTTGTTGCAGGATCATTAGGGTTTCTTAGTTGAAGGGCAAAAGGTTTTGAAGAATTAGATGGTTGTTGAGCATAAATTTTGAGATTTAGAGAATTTGATGATTAGAACCAATTGATGCACTTGCTCGATTTGTTGGTTTGTGTTATTTTGTTGAATTTTATGTTTTTATCTCTTACAATTCAAAAAATAGTATAATAACTGTTTCTGTTAACAATTGTTATTGCCATTTGATCTACATCTTGTAGTTGAAAACTCAAACATACTATACAAAATCTCCATATCCAAATTGACACAAACTTACATTACTATATGCTTGATCAGGAGAAAATTGACACCATGATTGCTTTTGGCCGTTATAAATGAAGAAGCATCAGGAGATGTTATAGCTATTCAACACCAAATACAATTTCTGAAGGTGAAACCTTTATAAGTTTTTCTATTATATTCAATGTGACTTGACTCGTTTCCATGTGTTAGAAAAGTATTTGTTTTGTCTATCTTGCCTAAAAATTTGCGATTGTAGACCGACTTAATTTTATTTTTGAATTCCATATCCTAATCTACACCTAATTTCCACCTATGTCCACGACGGGACTAGAGCACCCCAACCTTAAGGTTGTGAGGCAAACATAATACCGCTAGGCCATTTTTTTTTTTGTAGACAAGTCATTTTATTAATTTTAACATTTTTTCAAAAATTGTTCTCTGTTTTACAATTTGCAAGAGGCGGGATTCTTTATCCAAATTGAAAGTTGAGGTTACCTTCTACACCAGTCATTATTTTCATTTTCAACATTTTATCAAAATTTTCTCATTTACTTATGAATTGGTTGATTTGGGTTAAATTTTATCTTGAAAAGACCTACTAATCTTTTCATTTAAGAAAACTTTAGGTTATCTTTGTAATAGTATAGTTTTCATGATTATGTTTAGCACATTAATAATTTATACCTAATTTGGAAAAGATGGATAAGAAATTGCCTTTAGGCATCCAATATGACCCATTTGACTCACACTAAATTTTTAGTTTTTCACCCGAATCTGTTTAAAACATTAAATAAAAGTGAACCTGTCATTGTAATGATATATGAGTAGTTTTTATATCTAAAATAATAATAATCTATCTTGCTCGAAAATAAAATGGTTAAAAAATGTATTTTCGGTCAATTACGACCCGGCCCATTTTCAGCAGCACTTAAAACTACTTAAAGTTGTTTTTTGAGATGTAAGACAACCTAAATCGACCCATTTAATTAGTAAATGGAAATGGAATTACTACTTTTTTTTTGAACTTGCAGGCTAAGTTTTATATGGTTATTTTTGAGTGTTTGGACCCAAAACCCGGACTGAACCAATTACAGGCATGCAGGGTGGAATACCACATAAGAGAATACCAAATTTTTGCTTATTTTCTTGACAAAACATGGGGTAGTTGATATTTGCTAATCTGTAATTTGAACCATCATCTTTATGTGAAATATGGTTTGATAGATGTTTATGACTTCATAATCTCTACTATATATAATGTATTTAGGTCTTTCCAGAATTAGAAGACTTAAAATTCAGCCAAATTATTTCTAATTTTGGAAATATACATATTTTTAATAAAAAATGGTCGAGATGGGAATCGAGCATCGTACCTTGTGGTTTATTAGCACTTAACCAACTGCGCTATGTTTTACATGATGATCGAGTACCATCACGAATAAATACATTTGAGTTTACTAATCTATTTCAGTAAAATTCAAATTTCCCTTGGGTAATTAAACGACATCTGCAAATTGGGAAGTGAAAAAGTACTGGGAACTAGCAATTCTTTACACGTCAGGTCTGTGTTTTCCATTTTAAATGGAGTTAGGGTTTTTCACCTATCCGTGTCTTCTTCATCTTCTTCACATATGCAATCGGTTGAAGCTACAAAGCAACTGCTGCCTATATCCGCTCCATCTTCATTTTCTTGGAGGTAATTTTTGCTATCACTATGATCCTATTTTGCATCTTCCTTATGTGTTTTTTCAGCAAATGTTTGTAGAAATGTTTGACCCACAATTCGAATACATCTTACTGTCAAATACCCGCCTTCAACGTCTACTGTTTCTAAAATCACCCAAAAACCCTAATCTTTGCTCGAAAAGGTAATCTGATTTATATACTCATTTGAGTTGAATTTAATTATTTGTTTGTTTTTATCAGATGAATCAAATTTGTAAAATTATGTATTTATTTATCATATGTATGCAGTGGAGATGAAGCCCTGAAATACTTTAAAGAAGACCCTTCATTGTTTAATAGGGTAAGATCATATGTTGTCTCAAACTCCAAAATATATTCTTTTTTGATTAGGGTTTTGGCACAAATACAATGATTTAGGACGTTTTATGCCCTAAAAATAAACTTTGGGCAACTTTCAACCCGTTTGGACTTGTCTCCTAAATCATGTCACTAATATTTTGTAGACTGAAGTTTGTAATTCTTTTTTGCAGCCAAAAAATATTTCGATGTTGCAGCCAATGTCTGAGGTAAAATGTCTATTATTTGTATTTTTTGTCATTTTATCATGCCAATTGACATGTATGCCCCATGCACTGCCAATTCCAAAAAAAAAATACAGGGGAGTGAGTTGATGCCAAAGATTTAGATTTGTTGTTTAAAATTTGGACACGACCTCAATCTGTAATCTAGAATTTTAGATAAATGCTTCTGCTTGTGGTTCTTAGGTAATATGCATTTAGTTTTTCCCTGCAGGAAATACTTAAATCAACATTCCAAGATATCTATCTGATTAACTTGGAAAATTAAAGAGACAACAAAGAACTTGAACAGTGATGATATGTTATGGGAATATGGTTGTCTTAAACCGACATACAAAGGTGATTGTGTAGAAATACTATTGGAAATGCAAACATATTTTTATCATGATCTTAAACTTGAACATGTCGATAGATCGGGTCGAGAACTCGAGATGAGTTGACCACAATTGTGTAGTGCATGTCCAATAGATCGGGTCTGGTCAAAATGTACAAGGGTATCTTATATATATGAAGGGCAATGTTTGATCCGGGCTGTTGCATCTATGGATTCTCCTTCATTTTATCTTGACAAAAGCTTGGGTGCAGATCAGTATTCCTTATCAGTGAGTTTAGTGCAACATATTTTACCCATAATTATTTATTTAATTGCCAATTATCTTTTAGTGATTAATCTCATTGCTTGCAGCAATAGATGTTCTTTCACATATTGAGGGTATAGATACCCTTGCTAAGCAGGTTTATCCAGTCCTTCCGTATTGTGTGCATCAACATGTTACAATGTTCCATTATTTGTTTGTTCGGCTAATTAATACTTATACTTTGCTATTTTTTGCAGCGCTTATGACCGCTAAAACATTCAGAGGAGTATGTTTTGTAAATACTTCTAATTTCCTTATTTAGTTAAGAACCCTTAAGATAGGTTTCATAAGCAAATATGTTTTGTGTTTTTTTTTTTTTATAATTCACAGGAACCTAATTATGTATGTTTTTCCTTATTTAACTAAAAACCTTTCAAATAGGTTGGCTATGAAAATATGTTTTGTGTTTTCTTACGGTTTTGATAATTGATCATAAGTGGTATTACTTTAATTAGTTGAATAAATTTGGCGACTCAGATTAGACAATATACCGAGTTTTTTCTAATGACTACATATCAGGGGGGAAAAAAGCCGGCCCATGCGTGTTTATTAACCTATTCAAAACAACTACATACAATAGAGGTCACTCCTTTTAATGCTTTCATGCATAAGTGTCTAGACAGTAAGTTCCCTAAGAACAAAAGACCATCGCTAATTAACTCCACTTAGGGCTGTCAAATCGTGCTATCGTTTCGTGTTTCTGGATAACACGACACGACACGAAAACGTTCAACACGAAAACGACACGACACAAAGTCGTGTTTTATTCTGCTAACACGAACACGACACGATTAAAAAAACGATAACACGATAAACACGACAAACACGACAACACAAAATAAATAACAATTTTTTTACTTATTATATGCTAAAAACACGACAAAATCATAACTATCGTGTTAATCTCTGAACACGAACACGACACGACTTCGTGTTTGTTTTACATAACACGAACACGACACGAACACCGGAACACGAATTCAAATTTCAGTTTCGTCCCAATTTCGTTTCGTTTCGTTTATTTTTGTCGTGTCGTGTCAGGTTTTGACAACCCTAACTCCACTAATTAAAAAATGGATTGATTATTGGGACACCCCATAGTTCTATTTGGACACCCCAAATTCCTTAATAAGTAACTAATAAATCTTTCGGTAGCCTCCATCGAATGTTGCCGTTAACCACCACGTACCCTACCAACTCACTCACATCGGAATCAGCCGGTCGTCGTCGCCGCTCGCTCCGCCACCACCAACTCACTCCGATGTTCACTCCGGCGTTCATTCAACAAACACCAACTAACTCCGCCAACACCATCGCATATGCCGCACACCATCACCACCGCCGACCACCGGTTTTAAGTTAAAGAAAAGTCTGAATAACCATTTTAATTTATTGTTTGTGATTTTAATTTTCAATTTTTGACTTTAATTGAGGTGTTTATTCGATAGTAAGGTTGTCCAAATAGTAGTACCCTTAAAAATATGTGTACCAATCTATGATATTACGAGCTTAAATAGTTAAATCTGGGTATACACTACACACAACCATCCACCAACCAACCACCATCATAGTCAATACCATCGCTACCCACCATTATTACTAACCACCATTACTATTGTCACCACCCACCGCTCACTATCATCATCATTATCGGCATCGCAAAATATAATTTCAGGGTACCCGCCGCCGCATTGCGCGGGTACCCTGCTAGTTTGATTTGAAGAATCCATACGTTTTAGGGTTCTAGCTCCTTTTCTGCATCACTTCTCAACGGCGTCCACCGTCGAATGTAATCCCTAACTTTCGTTACACCATTATTTGTTCAAGTAAGTGTATCATTTTATGCATAGACTGGTATCTGTTTACATTTACGCGATCTATTTTACCTTTTCTTATTACCTGTTGTTTTCATAGTTTCTGGCCATTTCAATGACCAAAAATTTGTGGTTTGTACACTTTCATCTGAGCGTGCACCTTAAATCATAACTGATTTGGTATTTGAGCAATATTTGGAGCTGTCTCATGACGGGAAAGATGGAAGTGTCTGCTTTTTTTAATATCTTGCTGATAATCCAGTTGAATATTCGTTTTTAAGTACTAATTTTACTTTATTCAGTTAATTTCATTGTCTTAGGTGGTGATGTTATTATTTGTAATAATTAAAATTGTTGTTCCCTTAGCTGTATTTTCCGTTTTCTTCTGTTGACAGATTGCATCAAGTATTTAACATTAATTTGCAGATTTTGGCGAGCTGATGGGATGAAGGTAATCAATACTAACAATTAGACATGGTAATTTCAGTCAATACTTCTGAATGGTTTGATTTGGTTGTGTTTTATCTCAACCAGGTTAAATAAATAAAAACTATAAAAAGGGAAGCATTCGAGTGAGTTGAAACTCAGCCATATTATTGAATCCAACATTGCTTTCATTATATTTATATCCTTTACACCTTTAGCATATTATGGTAGTTCGTTTTTAGGATCCATGTGCACAATAGTTATAATTGGTATTAGTTAATATCAGTTATTAATAATCAATCATATGCGCACCATACGTAACTAAGAAAATGTCTACTGACCTGCCTTCCTGAGTTGCTGGTGTTGCATGTTTAGATACACAATTGGATTATATGACCAAGCTTGTTTCTATTTGATTTCATATTACAATAGTGTATCCCAGTTTTGACAAAGTTTGCATCTGAGACATTGGTGATTGACCAAGCTTGTTATCTCAGTTTCGACAAATGTGAATGGAAGCGATCCACTTGCCAGTGATGTCAGGTCACCATTTTATGTCTTCATTTGATCGTTCACAACAAAATAAAAACTGTTTTATAAAATGGCCATATTTGAAGGTATATTTTGCTTTTGTTTTCTAATTTTCCACTGAACAAGATTAAGTTCAATATGAGTATTGGTGTCTAATTTTAAATATGGTGATTTCAGGCATAAATCTGGGATCAAAATATTAGCAATTGAGCAGGATATGGGCGAAGTTGAAGTAGTCCAAACTCAAGGTTCAGTTAGAGTTTGGAGATGGATATCTGGATTAATTGCTTTGAAATTTGTTAAATTTGCTAATACAGTGCTTTCTTTAATTGCTTACAGTTATTTAAAGTAGCTTTTTGATTTTGTGGCAGTAATTTTACTTTTATCCGTTTGATATTTCATCATTTTCTCTGATTTTATTGATATATCTAATAAAATACAGTGACAATTAGATTTTGCACTTTGAAATACATTGCATTCGTATTGGAGCAGAAATTGATGGTCGAAGTTTTGACGGGACATACTGCTTTTTGTGTTATTTAATGGGTCAAAATGGTTCTTAATTGATAAGTTTCGGGCTTTGTTGACACACACACTTTTTGTCCATCAATTAAATAAATGTATAAACTATTAAGGGGGCGCTTGGTTCAAAGTGTGTAATGGGAAAGGGAAAGGTAATAGGAATACTAAGGAATACAATGGCATTCCTTAGTATTCCTTTAACCATTATTGTTGCTTGGTTTATAATAATATAATAATAATATATATAATTTAGAGTGAATTACATCTAAGGTCCCTGTGGTTTATCACTTATTACAGCCACAGTCCCTAAACTTCATTAAATACACTGGGAGTCCCTGGTGTTGCCACTTTGTTGCACCCGTAGTCCCTGAAGCAAACGGACGTTAATTAAAGCCATTAAATCCCCCATGTGCACATCACATGATGGGTAATATGGTAATTGTCCACCCCTTCCTCATACTTAAACCTGAGTAAATTACATGGAAGGTCCCTGTGGTATACTACTTATTGCAGTCTTAGTCCCTGAACTTCATTTATTACACCGGAAGTCCCTGGTGTATACAATTTGTTACACACATGTAAGCCTGTAAACGCACCAAACGTTCAACGAATCGTTCGCGAACCGTTCGGCGAGAGTTCATTTATGTTCGTTCGTTTAGCTAAACAAACGAACACAAATAATATGTTGTGTTCGTTTAGTTAAACAAACGAACACGAACAAAGGTCCGTTAGTTCGTTTATGTTTGTGAACATCCGTTCGTGTTCGTTTGTTTACGTTCGTTTGAGTTTGTTTATGTTCGTTTGTGTTTGTTTCGTGTTCGTTTGTGTTTGTTTATGTTTGTTTGTGTTCGTTTGTGTTTGTTTCGTGTACGTTTGTGTTTGTTTATGTTCGTTTGTTTTCGTTTATGTTTGTTGCCATAGTTCACAAACCGTTCGTGAACACTAAATTTTCTTAACAAACATAAACGAACATAAAGAAACACATGTTTGTTACCCTAGTTCACTAACCATTCGTTCGTTTACATGCCTACATGTGTGTAACAAAGTGTACACACCAAGGACTTCGGGTGTAATAAATGTAGTTCAGGGACTAAGGCTGTAATAAGTAGTATACCACAGGGACCTTCCATGTAATTTACTCGGGTTTAAATATGAGGAAGGGGTGGACTATTACCATACTACCCATCATGTGATGTGCACATGGGGGATTTAACGACTTTAATTAACGTCCGTTTGCTTCAGGGACTACAGGTGTAACAAAGTGGCAACACCAGGGACTCCCAGTGTACTTAATGAAGTTTAGGGACTGTGGCTGCAATAAGTGGTAAACCACAGGGACCTTAGATGTAATTCGCTCTATAATTTAAATATAATATATATATATATATAATATTAGTTAATGTTGGTTCCGGCTTCCGTAGCGAAGACAGCAGGACGATCCCAACGTTGATTTCTGCAAATCAATGAACAACTCTAAGTCAAAAGGCCCCCCGGGTGATTTCCCGTAAGGACGCTCCGACGATCAAGTCAGTAATTTATACGAATCGGAAGGCTAAACAAGGAATTAATTGAGAGTGTTAGGTGAGTGAATTGAATGCGTTATGTATTGATACCTGGAGGAATGCTTACGTTCTTCTTTTATAGCCGATCTCACTTAGGCGGGAAAACGAGAGCTGCCTCCTTTTACACGGTCCTTCATGGGTCTTCTGGATAAAAGAGCACCGATACCTCTAACGGTCCGGTGAGTAATCACCTAAGCTTTCGTCTTAGCCGTTTTAGAGTCAAATCAGCAATAAATGCGCACATGCTTTATTCCGAGAAAACCGCTCAACACGCTTCCTTTCGTTGGAGCTCGGAGATCGACACTCCATTCTATTTTGTCGTTACCTTACCTTCCTTCCGTTCGTCCTTGCGATCCTTCTGGACGAGATATTGGTGCGTACCATATGTCATTAAGTCCCTCTAGTTAAAAATAAATAATTCGTGGGTTTTAATTTTAACTTATTTATCCTTTCCGACCACCTGTCACTTCCGTCTTGTCGCGCCCTGTGTCAGAGTTACCGTTTGTCCTTCCCGACCGTTGGGTGACTCGTCCTTTCAACTTCTCTTTTATATAAATACTTCCTCCTGTTCTTTGTGCTTTTCACTTCTTTACACGATTCTGTAATTCTCTTCTCTCTATTCCCCCTTTTCTCTTTTGAAATCGTCGGATTTGTTATGAGAAAAGATAAAATGCCTAAAGAAAAATCAGATAAACCCTCACGAGAGCGCCGTACTGCGCTTAACACCAACACCGGTCTTACCGATGATGATCTGCCAAAGATCATCGAAGAATATCATGTCGATCCTCGTATTCAGATCCTCCTGCCTGGGGAATCAGACACCATACGATCTGCCCCGGAGGGGTTCGAGCCCGTTTACGTTCAATACCTGTTGGGCGGTCTCCGTTTCCCGATCGATACCTTTATTCTGTCTTTGCTCCAAGATCTGAAGCTTCATCTGATTCAACTGGCGCCTAATTCTTTCAGAAAGATTATCGCGTTCATCATGCTGAGTAGGGCCTTGGGTATTCCCTTGTCGACTAAACTCTTTCGCTGTTTTTACGTTGTGACAGGTCGGGGCGATTGGGCTGTCTTTACGCTTCGTCCGGGTCAAAGCGATCGTATCGTTGGTTTGAGAGATTCTATCCACGATTGGAAGTACGGATTCTTTTTTGTCAGCCGATCAGCTTTCCGCGATGTGATTCTCCCGTTGGGTACCATTACCGGACGCACTTCCGAACCCGCTCCTGAACTGACTTCTGAAGAACGTGATTATATGAGACGGATGTCTTCCGTGGGTATAGACTGGGAAGATCCCGACGAAGTGTTTCTAGCCATGGCGGATCTGAGTCCTTTTTACTTTTCAAGGGGGATTCGCCCTGTATGGCTAGTTGATGACCAAGCCATTTCGTTGTTACAACGTCTACAAATGTCAAAGAGTGATCCTCTTGGCTCGATATCCGTGACCAACGGACCGATCGTTCCGTTTCTTCCTCCCCCGGAGAATGTAACGAGTTCTGAGAGTACTCCGGAAGCCACACCTGAAAGCCACCCTGAGATTTCGAAACCTGATCCTCCTGAATTCAGCGTCGAAGGTACCATGCTGCATGATTCGCAGCAAGAATCTTCTAGACCTCGCAAGATCCGGTCTGTTCAGGACCTTCCGGAAAAAGAAAAAATCGTTCGTCAAAAAAGAATTAGAGAAAGAGTTCCTTCTTCTCCGGCTAAGAGAGTGAAGGGTGGAAATATCGGTTAGTCTTGCTTCTCTTGCTTTTACCATTTACTGTCTCCTCTCTTTTTTTTTATTTACTAACGTATTGTTCCTTGCAGGTTTGTCTGATTGTATTGTTGTTTCTGACACTTCTGCTGCTGCTGTACCGCCATTCGTACCTCCAGAGACTGCTATCTTCAAAGGGCCTTCGTTGACTGTTCCTATTCCTGCAGTAGCCAGTGCCACCGTGCCTAAGCCGTCATCCGCTTCGTCAAGCCTTTCTGCTTTAGCCAATTTTACGAGCACATTGTTTGGCACGGGTATGCAACTGTCTTCCTCTGCAAGGAGTTCACGTTCGTCACCCTCCGGTCGTAGTCAGTCATCTCTGCCGGATTTTCCTGTGCTAGGTAATCCACCTTTTTGATATTTTAAGCTATGGGCTCGCTGCTAATACTTTCGACGTATACAGCTCGCAGGATGTTTCCGCGCACTTCTGCTGCCGTTACCTCTGTTAGCGTGGGTTTGCCTGAAACCGAGAAGTTAGCTGATATCCCGCAAAGCTCAACCCTGAAAGCCACTGTTACTTTAACCCCCCCGATAGTTCATGCTGCTGTTGAACCGGTCCCTTCCGTGTATCGTCTATCGGAATTTTCTGACGAAGGGGTTTTTCTTAGGGCCAAGACCAACCTGCTAGCTGCTGTCGATTCTCTTTCGGAATTACAACTGCGGGGCGTTCGTGGTCATCAGGCTTTAGGTGATCATAAACGGGAATTCACCCGGATCAATGAGTTGATGATGACTGCAAAGTCGCTTCACCAAAAAGAACTTGATGAGAAGAATAGACTTGCTGCGTTGAATAAGAGTCTTGTGGAAGAAAACCAAGACCTTTCGTCCAGTTTAGAAGAGTTGCAGGCTAGCCTATCAGCTAAAGATAGTAAAATTGTTGATCTGAATGCCGATCGTAGTTCATTATCTTCAAGGGTTGCGGAGCTGGAGAAGGAGGCTGTTGAGAAAGACTTGAAGTTGAAGGAGGTTATTGGTCGTGAGGAACGTTTGGTTGCTGAAAAGAAGGCGCTTGAGCAGGATGCTCGCGCTCGTAGAGAAGAATTTGGATGGTTGATGCGTAGGGGTCTCCCTGGTATAATACAGGTTTTTATGACCTCTGAGGAATTCGTGAAAGCTAATACTGACCTCCAGAGGGAGAGCATCCGCTATGGCCAATACCAAGGATGCCTAGATACTCATCAGGCGTATGCTGATTTACTCCAGGATGCTAAGTTGGTGCACGAATATCCGGAGGCTCAGACGAACATAGTGAGCTTGTTTGAAGACTTAGTTTCTCCTCACCACACTTTGCTTCAATCACTGGAATCAGGGTATGTGTCCCTAGATGAGGTTAGGAGATTGGTTGGTAAGATTTCTTCCGATCCGGAAGACGTTGGTGAGAGCTCCGCGCGGGGTCAGGGTCCGCCACCAGTTTGATCGTTTTGATATTCATGTGTAATCGTGGTTGTTTTTTTTTTGTTTGTGTTTTGCGTGTTCGTTTGGGATACATTGTCGTAGTCGTTTATTAATAGTTGTAATCGTATGTAATCGCTCTAGTCGTTTAATGTTATTTCGACGTATTTTCATGTTTTGTTTTTCGTCGTTACTTACTTTAATTCTTGTTCGAATAAGGCGTCCCTTACTTAAAGAAAATAAAGTTATGATGTGTACACGTTCGTATATGGCCATCCGGTTTCTAATCGTCCGGATATGGAGTTGCATCCTATCTCTAGGAAGTAACCCTCACTTACCTTTATCATTCGACTGTTGGTTCGATTAAACTTGTAAGTCAAGATACGCCTAAGGCATAACGCTTAAATTGACAAAGGTTGACATTCGAAAACAAACTTACTCGGACTGGCTTCTGTAGCGAAGACAGCAGGACGATCCCAACGTTGATTTCTGCAAATCAATGAACAACTCTAAGTCAAAAGGCCCCCTGGGTGATTTCCCGTAAGGACGCTCCGACGATCAAGTCAGTAATTTATACGAATCGGAAGGCTAAACAAGGGATTAATTGAGAGTGTTAGGTGAGTGAATTGAATGCGTTATGTATTGATACCTGGAGGAATGCTTACGTTCTTCTTTTATAGCCGATCTCACTTAGGCGGGAAAACGAGAGCTGCCTCCTTTTACACGGTCCTTCATGGGTCTTCTGGATAAAAGAGCACCGATACCTCTAACGGTCCGGTGAGTAATCACCTAAGCTTTCGTCTTAGCCGTTTTAGAGTCAAATCAGCAATAAATGCGCACATGCTTTATTCCGAGAAAACCGCTCAACACGCTTCCTATCGTTGGAGCTCGGAGATCGACACTCCATTCTATTTTGTCGTTACCTTACCTTCCTTCCGTTCGTCCTTGCGATCCTTCTGGACGAGATATTGGTGCGTACCATATGTCATTAAGTCCCTCTAGTTAAAAATAAATAATTCGTGGGTTTTAATTTTAACTTATTTATCCTTTCCGACCACCTGTCACTTTCGTCTTGTCGCGCCCTGTGTCAGAGTTACCGTTTGTCCTTCCCGACCGTTGGGTGACTCGTCCTTTCAACTTCTCTTTTATATAAATACTTCCTCCTGTTCTTTGTGCTTTTCACTTCTTTACACGATTCTGTAATTCTCTTCTCTCTATTCCCCCTTTTCTCTTTTGAAATCGTCGGATTTGTTATGAGAAAAGATAAAATGCCTAAAGAAAAATCAGATAAACCCTCACGAGAGCGCCGTACTGCGCTTAACACCAACACCGGTCTTACCGATGATGATCTGCCAAAGATCATCGAAGAATATCATGTCGATCCTCGTATTCAGATCCTCCTGCCTGGGGAATCAGACACCATACGATCTGCCCCGGAGGGGTTCGAGCCCGTTTACGTTCAATACCTGTTGGGCGGTCTCCGTTTCCCGATCGATACCTTTATTCTGTCTTTGCTCCAAGATCTGAAGCTTCATCTGATTCAACTGGCGCCTAATTCTTTCAGAAAGATTATCGCGTTCATCATGCTGAGTAGGGCCTTGGGTATTCCCTTGTCGACTAAACTCTTTCGCTGTTTTTACGTTGTGACAGGTCGGGGCGATTGGGCTGTCTTTACGCTTCGTCCGGGTCAAAGCGATCGTATCGTTGGTTTGAGAGATTCTATCCACGATTGGAAGTACGGATTCTTTTTTGTCAGCCGATCAGCTTTCCGCGAAGTGATTCTCCCGTTGGGTACCATTACCGGACGCACTTCCGAACCCGCTCCTGAACTGACTTCTGAAGAACGTGATTATATGAGACGGATGTCTTCCGTGGGTATAGACTGGGAAGATCCCGACGAAGTGTTTCTAGCCATGGCGGATCTGAGTCCTTTTTACTTTTCAAGGGGGATTCGCCCTGTATGGCTAGTTGATGACCAAGCCATTTCGTTGTTACAACGTCTACAAATGTCAAAGAGTGATCCTCTTGGCTCGATATCCGTGACCAACGGACCGATCGTTCCGTTTCTTCCTCCCCCGGAGAATGTAACGAGTTCTGAGAGTACTCCGGAAGCCACACCTGAAAGCCACCCTGAGATTTCGAAACCTGATCCTCCTGAATTCAGCGTCGAAGGTACCATGCTGCATGATTCGCAGCAAGAATCTTCTAGACCTCGCAAGATCCGGTCTGTTCAGGACCTTCCGGAAAAAGAGAAAATCGTTCGTCAAAAAAGAATTAGAGAAAGAGTTCCTTCTTCTCCGGCTAAGAGAGTGAAGGGTGGAAATATCGGTTAGTCTTGCTTCTCTTGCTTTTACCATTTACTGTCTCCTCTCTTTTTTTTTATTTACTAACGTATTGTTCCTTGCAGGTTTGTCTGATTGTATTGTTGTTTCTGACACTTCTGCTGCTGCTGTACCGCCATTCGTACCTCCAGAGACTGCTATCTTCAAAGGGCCTTCGTTGCCTGTTCCTATTCCTGCAGTAGCCAGTGCCACCGTGCCTAAGCCGTCATCCGCTTCGTCAAGCCTTTCTGTTTTAGCCAATTTTACGAGCACATTGTTTGGCACGGGTATGCAACTGTCTTCCTCTGCAAGGAGTTCACGTTCGTCACCCTCCGGTCGTAGTCAGTCATCTCTGCCGGATTTTCCTGTGCTAGGTAATCCACCTTTTTGATATTTTAAGCTATGGGCTCGCTGCTAATACTTTCGACGTATACAGCTCGCAGGATGTTTCCGCGCACTTCTGCTGCCGTTACCTCTGTTAGCGTGGGTTTGCCTGAAACCGAGAAGTTAGCTGATATCCCGCAAAGCTCAACCCTGAAAGCCACTGTTACTTTAACCCCCCCGATAGTTCATGCTGCTGTTGAACCGGTCCCTTCCGTGTATCGTCTATCGGAATTTTCTGACGAAGGGGTTTTTCTTAGGGCCAAGACCAACCTGCTAGCTGGTGTCGATTCTCTTTCGGAATTACAACTGCGGGGCGTTCGTGGTCATCAGGCTTTAGGTGATCATAAACGGGAATTCACCCGGATCAATGAGTTGATGATGACTGCAAAGTCGCTTCACCAAAAAGAACTTGATGAGAAGAATAGACTTGCTGCGTTGAATAAGAGTCTTGTGGAAGAAAACCAAGACCTTTCGTCCAGTTTAGAAGAGTTGCAGGCTAGCCTATCAGCTAAAGATAGTAAAATTGTTGATCTGAATGCCGATCGTAGTTCATTATCTTCAAGGGTTGCGGAGCTGGAGAAGGAGGCTGTTGATAAAGACTTGAAGTTGAAGGAGGTTATTGGTCGTGAGGAACGTTTGGTTGCTGAAAAGAAGGCGCTTGAGCAGGAGGCTCGCGCTCGTAGAGAAGAATTTGGATGGTTGATGCGTAGGGGTCTCCCTGGTATAATACAGGTTTTTATGACCTCTGAGGAATTCGTGAAAGCTAATACTGACCTCCAGAGGGAGAGCATCCGCTATGGCCAATACCAAGGATGCCTAGATACTCATCAGGCGTATGCTGATTTACTCCAGGATGCTAAGTTGGTGCACGAATATCCGGAGGCTCAGACGAACATAGTGAGCTTGTTTGAAGACTTAGTTTCTCCTCACTACACTTTGCTTCAATCACTGGAATCAGGGTATGTGTCCCTAGATGAGGTTAGGAGATTGGTTGGTAAGATTTCTTCCGATCCAGAAGACGTTGGTGAGAGCTCCGCGCGGGGTCAGGGTCCGCCACCAGTTTGATCGTTTTGATATTCATGTGTAATCGTGGTTGTTTTTTTTTTGTTTGTGTTTTGCGTGTTCGTTTGGGATACATTGTCGTAGTCGTTTATTAATCGTTGTAATCGTATGTAATCGCTCTACTCGTTTAATGTTATTTCGACGTATTTTCATGTTTTGTTTTTCGTCGTTACTTACTTTAATTCTTGTTCGAATAAGGCGTCCCTTACTTAAAGAAAATAAAGTTATGATGTGTACACGTTCGTATATGGCCATCCGGTTTCTAATCGTCCGGATATGGAGTTGCATCCTATCTCTAGGAAGTAACCCTCACTTACCTTTATCATTCGACTGTTGGTTCGATTAAACTTGTAAGTCAAGATACGCCTAAGGCATAACGCTTAAATTGACAAAGGTTGACATTCGAAAACAAACTTACTCGGACCGGCTTCCGTAGCGAAGACAGCAGGACGATCCCAACGTTGATTTCTGCAAATCAATGAACAACTCTAAGTCAAAAGGCCCCCCGGGTGATTTCCCGTAAGGACGCTCCGACGATCAAGTCAGTAATTTATACGAATCGGAAGGCTAAACAAGGGATTAATTGAGAGTGTTAGGTGAGTGAATTGAATGCGTTATGTATTGATACCTGGAGGAATGCTTACGTTCTTCTTTTATAGCCGATCTCACTTAGGCGGGAAAACGAGAGCTGCCTCCTTTTACACGGTCCTTCATGGGTCTTCTGGATAAAAGAGCACCGATACCTCTAACGGTCCGGTGAGTAATCACCTAAGCTTTCGTCTTAGCCGTTTTAGAGTCAAATCAGCAATAAATGCGCACATGCTTTATTCCGAGAAAACCGCTCAACACGCTTCCTATCGTTGAAGCTCGGAGATCGACACTCCATTCTATTTTGTCGTTACCTTACCTTCCTTCCGTTCGTCCTTGCGATCATTCTGGACGAGATATTGGTGCGTACCATATGTCATTAAGTCCCTCTAGTTAAAAATAAATAATTCGTGGGTTTTAATTTTAACTTATTTATCCTTTCCGACCACCTGTCACTTCCGTCTTGTCGCGCCCTGTGTCAGAGTTACCGTTTGTCCTTCCCGACCGTTGGGTGACTCGTCCTTTCAACTTCTCTTTTATATAAATACTTCCTCCTGTTCTTTGTGCTTTTCACTTCTTTACACGATTCTGTAATTCTCTTCTCTCTATTCCCCCTTTTCTCTTTTGAAATCGTCGGATTTGTTATGAGAAAAGATAAAATGCCTAAAGAAAAATCAGATAAACCCTCACGAGAGCGCCGTACTGCGCTTAACACCAACACCGGTCTTACCGATGATGATCTGCCAAAGATCATCGAAGAATATCATGTCGATCCTCGTATTCAGATCCTCCTGCCTGGGTAATCAGACACCATACGATCTGCCCCGGAGGGGTTCGAGCCTGTTTACGTTCAATACCTGTTGGGCGGTCTCCGTTTCCCGATCGATACCTTTATTCTGTCTTTGCTCCAAGATCTGAAGCTTCATCTGATTCAACTGGCGCCTAATTCTTTCAGAAAGATTATCGCGTTCATCATGCTGAGTAGGGCCTTGGGTATTCCCTTGTCGACTAAACTCTTTCGCTGTTTTTACGTTGTGACAGGTCGGGGCGATTGGGCTGTCTTTACGCTTCGTCCGGGTCAAAGCGATCGTATCGTTGGTTTGAGAGATTCTATCCACGATTGGAAGTACGGATTCTTTTTTGTCAGCCGATCAGCTTTCCGCGATGTGATTCTCCCGTTGGGTACCATTACCGGACGCACTTCCGAACCCGCTCCTGAACTGACTTCTGAAGAACGTGATTATATGAGACGGATGTCTTCCGTGGGTATAGACTGGGAAGATCCCGACGAAGTGTTTCTAGCCATGGCGGATCTGAGTCCTTTTTACTTTTCAAGGGGGATTCGCCCTGTATGGCTAGTTGATGACCAAGCCATTTCGTTGTTACAACGTCTACAAATGTCAAAGAGTGATCCTCTTGGCTCGATATCCGTGACCAACGGACCGATCGTTCCGTTTCTTCCTCCCCCGGAGAATGTAACGAGTTCTGAGAGTACTCCGGAAGCCACACCTGAAAGCCGCCCTGAGATTTCGAAACCTGATCCTCCTGAATTCAGCGTCGAAGGTACCATGCTGCATGATTCGCAGCAAGAATCTTCTAGACCTCGCAAGATCCGGTCTGTTCAGGACCTTCCGGAAAAAGAAAAAAATCGTTCGTCAAAAAAGAATTAGAGAAAGAGTTCCATTCTGGGGGAAGGTAAAATCGTTCGTCCACTACGTCAAGATTGTACCTTAACGCCTCTTCATTCCCTTCAAGACGAAAATTCTCCATTCTGGGGGAAGGTAATGTTACTTCCAAAGGGATGACGGCTTCTGAACCGTACACCAAACTGTAGGGTGTTTCTTGCGTTCCCCTTCGGGCCGTCGTTCGGTAGGACCACAGCACACTTTGTAATTCGTCTACCCATCCCGTATCCATCCGGGTCAAACGAGTTTTGATCCCTTTAACAATGGTTCTGTTAGTTACTTCCGTCTGACCGTTTGCTTGCGGGTGGGCGACGGAAGTGAAGTTTTGTCGAATGCTGAGGTTGGCACACCATTTTTTGAACGGGTTACCAGCAAACTGCTTCCCATTATCACTGATGATCGTATGTGGGAGACCAAAACGACAGACAATCTGTTGCCACACGAATTTGACAATATTCGCCCCCGATATGCATGCCAACGGCTTTACCTCAACCCACTTAGTGAAGTAATCTATTGCGACCACCAAAAATGTGACACCCCCTGGAGCTTTGGGAAATGGCCCGACGATGTCAATTCCCCATTGGCAGAATGGCCATGGACTAAAGATGTTTGTGAGATGTACCGGCGGTATATTAGGGATATTAGAGTACGTTTGGCATTTCCGGCACTTCCGGACATAATCATGAGCGTCCTTCGCCATATGAGGCCAGAAATACCCCGTCCAGAATATCTTTTGGGTTAAAGCCCTGGAACCTATGTGCGACCCACATAGCCCTTCGTGAACTTCCTCGATCGCTTTCTGGGCTTCAGCTTTCCCCAAACATCTCAACCAAGGGGTAGAGTATCCCTTCCGGTACAAGACCCCATTCTTGGAAATATACTTCCCCGCATTCACACGCAGCTTTCTTGCTTCCTGCACATTATCTGGAAGAGTCCCAGCATTAATATAACGCAGGATGGGGGTCGTCCAACAGCTTTCGTCAACGCTTAGCTCCATCACTTCTTCATTCGCTTTTTCTATACTCCTTTCCTGGAGTACCTCCACTAATACTTTTTTGGTGAGGTGACAATACAACATTGATGCTAGCTTGCTGAGAGCATCTGCTTCCTTGTTCTTGGTTCGGGGTACCTGAGTTATGGTGAACCTTTCGAATTTCTTTACGCTTGCTTTAACCAGAGCTAGGTACCGTTTCATGTGGCTGTCTTTGGCTTCGTACGATCCGTTCACTTGGTTGACGACCAACATGGAATCCGTGAAAGCATCTATCTCTTTGATCTCCATTGTCTGAGCGAGGCCTAATCCAGCGAGTAGAGCTTCGTATTCGGCTTCGTTGTTTGAGCATGAAAAATTGAATCGTAATGCGTACGTTACCTTCTCTTCGTTTGGTCCTGCTAATACAATTCCGGCACCACACCCATCGCTTCCGGCGGCACCGTCCGTATGCATCTGCCATTGAGCCCTTCGGGCCTCTTCTTTTTGTTCCACCGTCATAACGCTTTCTTCATCGGGCATTTCAACCAGGAAATCTGCCAAAGCTTGACCTTTGATGCTCGACCTTGGCTTGAATGTTATGTCGTACTCCCCCAATTCAATGGCCCATTTAGTCATCCTTCCGGACCTTTCTGGTTTGAGCAATATGTTCCGTATTGGTTGGTTTGTCAAGACCGTTACTGAATGAGCTTGAAAATACCTCCTCAACCGTCTTACCGAATAGACAAGGGCTACTATTATTTTTTCGATCGAGGAATAATTCAACTCCGCTCCTTGTAGCGTCCTGCTTACAAAGTACACCGGGACTTGTTGCTTCCCCCTTTCGGCGATCAGGACTGAACTTACGGCTTCTTGGTTTGTTGATAGATACATGATGAGGGGTTCTCCTGTAATAGGACTTGCCACCGTAGGGATGGTTCGTAAATGTTGTTTTAGCTGATCAAAAGCTTTGTTTGCCTCTTCCGACCATTCGACTTCTCCTTTCTTCGTGCATCCATGGAGGGCTTTAAAGAAAGGCAGCGACTTCTCCGCGGATTTTGCCAGGAATCGTCCAAGGGCAGCCAGTTTGCCATTGAGACTCTGGACGTCTTTCACTGTTCTAGGGGTCTTCATATTTAACAAGATATCTACCTTTTCAGGGTTCGCTTGTATCCCAGATGAAGAGACGATGTGACCCAGGAACTTTCCCTTGCTCATACCGAACGAACACTTTTTTGGATTTAGCTTCATGTTAATCGTATGCAATTGCCGCAGAGTTTCTTCCGTGTCCCTTATGAGATCCCCGTCTTCACTACTCTTGATCACCATATCGTCGACATACACCTCCAGGTTTCGCCCGATCTGGTTTTCGAACGCCCTATCAACCAACCGTTGGTACGTTGCTCCGGCGTTCCGAAGACCGAATGGCATTTTGATGTAACAAAATGTGCCTTTCGAAGTGTGGAAAGCAGTTTTCTCTTCGTCTTCCTTAGCCATCTGTACTTGGTGATATCCTTTGTATGCGTCCAAAAATGATTTCCACTTGTACCCGCCTAAAGATTCAATCTTCTGCTCAATTTCAGGAAGGGGGTAACTGTCATTCGGACAGGCTTTGTTGAGGTCTTTGAAATCGACGCACATACGCATGGATCCATCCCCTTTTTTTACTAGGACCGGGTTGGATATCCAATTTGGATACTGCGTGCTGCGCAAGACTCCGGCTGCAACCAGGTCCCCTACTTCCTTATTCACCACCTCATTCCGTGCCGGAGCCATACCTCTTCTTGACTGCTTGACCGGAACGAACGTCGGGTTAACGTTCAGCTTATGCTCTATCACCTTCCTGGAAACGCCCGTCATATCCTTCGGTTCCCATGCGAACACATGTTTGTTCTTTTTTAACAAAGTCTCTAGCTCTAACCTTATCTTCCCCGGAAGGTGTCGACCGATCTTGATAGGAGTTTCGGGATAATCCGGATTAATGATCACGTGCACTTCTTCCTGCTCTGTCCAACTGTCCAGGTGTGTGATGCTACCACATTCAGGGACGGGAGCTGGCGAACCACGCACGGTAATTACCCCGTGCTCTGAGGGGAACTTGAGCAGACCGTGTATCGTGGAAGCGATTGCTTGTAGTTGCCACATTCCGGTTCGTCCCAGGATCGCATTGTACCTGGACGGAGCTTCGATCACTATAAACTCGGTTGTGATGGTTTTGCTGCTATTCGTACTCCAATCGGTAAGGACCAAAGGCAAAAGAATTTTCCCTCGCGGCCATACGGATCGACCGGAGAAACCTATCACGGAAGTAGTTGCGGGTTTAATGAAAGCTTGTACATCTGGCGGGAACTTTTGGAAGCAATGATCGTACATAATGTTTGAAGAACTTCCCCCATCTACGTAGATTCTGCGAACCATGTGGCGGGCGATAGCTCCACATATAACCAACGGCTCCACCCCTACATGACCGTCCGGAGTGGGTTCGTTCCTTCCAAATTCCAAAGTGACAGTCTTCCTTTTTCTCGTGTGAGGAGGGGTACTTTCCCCTTCTTCTGCCGCCATGATTTCAGTGTCGAATGTGGTTTCTTTGCCTTTGACGGACGGTTCCGGCACACAGACTACCTTTGCCTTGCCGGACGCCTCCTTCTCCCTTCGATAACTTTCGCACGAAGCGGTCGAATGACCCATGATTTTGTGAAATTCACAGTATGCGTTTGGATCTCTTGGGTATCTTTTCCTGGTCATCCGACCGTCTTTATCCCCCCTGGCTTCACTTGACACGAACGCCTCAGGTCGATAGGGTTCGTATCTGTCCCCTTGCATTCGACCTCCCGTTAGGCGTCCCCGGTAAGCATTCCTGCTTTGACTACTTTGATAACCCGTCCTGAATGCCGGTTTGGACCGTTCGTGGTGCCGTACAGACCCTGAACCGGGCGTTCCTTTCTTCTCTTGAGCTTCAAATCGCAGCTTTTCTGCGCTTTCTTCTTCTTGTTTCAGGAACCTATTTACCGTACTGATCATGTCATCAGCCTTCTTAAAATCGTTTTTGGATAATTCTCGAAAGAGTTCTCCCTCCCTTAGACCATACGTGAAGGCTGCGATGATAAGAGAGTCTTCTCTGACAGGCATCTTCCTGCTTTGTTCGTTGAATCTTCTAAAATAAGACTTATTAGACTCTCCCTCTCGTTGTCGGCACGCCATGATGGATTGTGACTGTTGCTGGTATTTCTTTTGCTGTATGAAGCTGTGGGTAAATTGCACAACCAGCTCTTCGAAATTGGGTATGCTCCTTTGAGGGAGACTAGAAAACCAATATCGTGCCGAACCTTCCAAGGTTCCAGCGAAGAAGAGGCACCATAACCTCTGGTCCATGAGAATCATTCGTACGGCCCACCGGAAACTTGCGACGTGATCGTCCGGATCTCCCGTCCCATCGTATGATTTGACACGAGGCCCCTTCAACCCTGTTGGGACAGGTACTTCGTTGATCTCGTCCGTAAACGGAGACAGGAAAGTGCGTCCGTCTGCGTTAGGCGTTTTCTCCGGGGCTTTCTGCCTTCTACGGGCGCCTTTCTTCTCCACGGGGGCTTCCATAGGAATTTTTTCCGTTCGGACGTTCTTTTCCGGTTTCTTTTCTGCGTACACTTTCTCCACGGACTCGTCGTCACTGGAGTATTCAAGAGTTCTGCTAACTCCTGCTTTCACCTCTGTCGTCCTCGGACGGGTCTTCTCTAACTGCCTCATCTTTCTGAATTGGCAGAAGAGGTTGAATTCCTCCATCTCCTCCTGAGTCGGTCCACCCTCCACATTTTCTAACGGTGGGGGACATGAAGATGAGTTCATCAAAGACGGTGTTGGGGTGGGTGTAAGCAAACCCTCAGTCGGAGATCTCGCCGGTGTTACTTGCAAGGGATCTACGTTCCCCCTTGGCGTTTCTTGGACCATTGTGTTCTAGGTCCCACGGATGGCGCCAAATGTTGGTTCCGGCTTCCGTAGCGAAGACAGCAGGACGATCCCAACGTTGATTTCTGCAAATCAATGAACAACTCTAAGTCAAAAGGCCCCCCGGGTGATTTCCCGTAAGGACGCTCCGACGATCAAGTCAGTAATTTATACGAATCGGAAGGCTAAACAAGGGATTAATTGAGAGTGTTAGGTGAGTGAATTGAATGCGTTATGTATTGATACCTGGAGGAATGCTTACGTTCTTCTTTTATAGCCGATCTCACTTAGGCGGGAAAACGAGAGCTGCCTCCTTTTACACGGTCCTTCATGGGTCTTCTGGATAAAAGAGCACCGATACCTCTAACGGTCCGGTGAGTAATCACCTAAGCTTTCGTCTTAGCCGTTTTAGAGTCAAATCAGCAATAAATGCGCACATGCTTTATTCCGAGAAAACCGCTCAACACGCTTCCTATCGTTGGAGCTCGGAGATCGACACTCCATTCTATTTTGTCGTTACCTTACCTTCCTTCCGTTCGTCCTTGCGATCCTTCTGGACGAGATATTGGTGCGTACCATATGTCATTAGTATCCGTTACATTCGCACATCTTTGGGTTTTCGTCACCCTTAGGTAAAAGTACAAGATAATTTAAACACACATTTTTGTTTTAGAAGTAAAACCTACGCAGGTTCCTCATGTTCCATGTTCGGGGTATTATCGTCCCGTCCATTGTTTCGAGGATGTAAGAACCGTTCCTCCCTGCCTCCTTGACCCTATATGGTCCTTCCCAATTGGGAGTCAACTTCCCAGGTTTATACCGAAGACTAGCTTCATTCTTCCGGAGAACCAACTCGCCTACCTTGCATGCCATCCCCTTTACCTTCTTGTTGTAGTAGCCTTCCGTCAACGAATTGTACGTTGCCTGTCTTAGGGCCGCATTCTCACGCCTTTCATCCACTACGTCAAGATTGTACCTTAACGCCTCTTCATTCCCTTCAAGACGAAAATTCTCCATTCTGGGGGAAGGTAATGTTACTTCCAAAGGGATGACGGCTTCTGAACCGTACACCAAACTGTAGGGTGTTTCTTGCGTTCCCCTTCGGGCCGTCGTTCGGTAGGACCACAGCACACTTTGTAATTCGTCTACCCATCCCGTATCCATCCGGGTCAAACGAGTTTTGATCCCTTTAACAATGGTTCTGTTAGTTACTTCCGTCTGACCGTTTGCTTGCGGGTGGGCGACGGAAGTGAAGTTTTGTCGAATGCTGAGGTTGGCACACCATTTTTTTAACGGGTTACCAGCAAACTGCTTCCCATTATCACTAATGATCGTATGTGGGAGACCAAAACGACAGACAATCTGTTGCCACACGAATTTGACAATATTCGCCCCCGATATGCATGCCAACGGCTTTGCCTCAACCCACTTAGTGAAGTAATCTATTGCGACCACCAAAAATGTGACACCCCCTGGAGCTTTGGGAAATGGCCCGACGATGTCAATTCCCCATTGGCAGAATGGCCATGGACTAAAGATGTTTGTGAGATGTACCGGCGGTATATTAGGGATATTAGAGTACGTTTGGCATTTCCGGCACTTCCGGACATAATCATGAGCGTCCTTCGCCATATGAGGCCAGAAATACCCCGTCCGGAATATCTTTTGGGTTAAAGCCCTGGAACCTATGTGCGACCCACATAGCCCTTCGTGAACTTCCTCGATCGCTTTCTGGGCTTCAGCTTTCCCCAAACATCTCAACCAAGGGGTAGAGTATCCCTTCCGGTACAAGACCCCATTCCTGGAAATATACTTCCCCGCATTCACACGCAGCTTTCTTGCTTCCTGCACATTATCTGGAAGAGTCCCAGCATTAATATAACGCAGGATGGGGGTCGTCCAACAGCTTTCGTCAACGCTTAGCTCCATCACTTCTTCATTCGCTTTTTCTATACTCCTTTCCTGGAGTACCTCCACTAATACTTTTTTGGTGAGGTGACAATACAACATTGATGCTAGCTTGCTGAGAGCATCTGCTTCCTTGTTCTTGGTTCGGGGTACCTGAGTTATGGTGAACCTTTCGAATTTCTTTACGCTTGCTTTAACCAGAGCTAGGTACCGTTTCATGTGGCTGTCTTTGGCTTCGTACGATCCGTTCACTTGGTTGACGACCAACATGGAATCCGTGAAAGCATCTATCTCTTTGATCTCCATTGTCTGAGCGAGGCCTAATCCAGCGAGTAGAGCTTCGTATTCGGCTTCGTTGTTTGAGCATGAAAAATTGAATCGTAATGCGTACGTTACCTTCTCTTCGTTTGGTCCTGCTAATACAATTCCGGCACCACACCCATCGCTTCCTGCGGCACCGTCCGTATGCATCTGCCATTGAGCCCTTCGGGCCTCTTCTTTTTGTTCCACCGTCATAACGCTTTCTTCATCGGGCATTTCAACCAGGAAATCTGCCAAAGCTTGACCTTTGATGCTCGACCTTGGCTTGAATGTTATGTCGTACTCCCCCAATTCAATGGCCCATTTAGTCATCCTTCCGGACCTTTCTGGTTTGAGCAATATGTTCCGTATTGGTTGGTTTGTCAAGACCGTTACTGAATGAGCTTGAAAATACCTCCTCAACCGTCTTACCGAATAGACAAGGGCTTCTATTATTTTTTCGATCGAGGAATAATTCAACTCCGCTCCTTGTAGCGTCCTGCTTACAAAGTACACCGGGACTTGTTGCTTCCCCCTTTCGGCGATCAGGACTGAACTTACGGCTTCTTGGTTTGTTGATAGATACATGATGAGGGGTTCTCCTGTAATAGGACTTGCCACCGTAGGGATGGTTCGTAAATGTTGTTTTAGCTGATCAAAAGCTTTGTTTGCCTCTTCCGACCATTCGACTTCTCCTTTCTTCGTGCATCCATGGAGGGCTTTAAAGAAAGGCAGCGACTTCTCCGCGGATTTTGCCAGGAATCGTCCAAGGGCAGCCAGTTTGCCATTGAGACTCTGGACGTCTTTCACTGTTCTAGGGGTCTTCATATTTAACAAGATATCTACCTTTTCAGGGTTCGCTTGTATCCCAGATGAAGAGACGATGTGACCCAGGAACTTTCCCTTGCTCATACCGAACGAACACTTTTTTGGATTTAGCTTCATGTTAATCGTATGCAATTGCCGCAGAGTTTCTTCCGTGTCCCTTATGAGATCCCCGTCTTCACTACTCTTGATCACCATATCGTCGACATACACCTCCAGGTTTCGCCCGATCTGGTTTTCGAACGCCCTATCAACCAACCGTTGGTACGTTGCTCCGGCGTTCCGAAGACCGAATGACATTTTGATGTAACAAAATGTGCCTTTCGAAGTGTGGAAAGCAGTTTTCTCTTCGTCTTCCTTAGCCATCTGTACTTGGTGATATCCTTTGTATGCGTCCAAAAATGATTTCCACTTGTACCCGCCTAAAGATTCAATCTTCTGCTCAATTTCAGGAAGGGGGTAACTGTCTTTCGGACAGGCTTTGTTGAGGTCTTTGAAATCGACGCACATACGCATGGATCCATCCCCTTTTTTTACTAGGACCGGGTTGGATATCCAATTTGGATACTGCGTGCTGCGCAAGACTCCGGCTGCAACCAGGTCCCCTACTTCCTTATTCACCACCTCATTCCGTGCCGGAGCCATACCTCTTCTTGACTGCTTGACCGGAACGAACGTCGGGTTAACGTTCAGCTTATGCTCTATCACCTTCCTGGAAACGCCCGTCATATCCTTCGGTTCCCATGCGAACACATGTTTGTTCTTTTTTAACAAAGTCTCTAGCTCTAACCTTATCTTCCCCGGAAGGTGTCGACCGATCTTGATAGGAGTTTCGGGATAATCCGGATTAATGATCACGTGCACTTCTTCCTGCTCTGTCCAACTGTCCAGGTGTGTGATGCTACCACATTCAGGGACGGGAGCTGGCGAACCACGCACGGTAATTACCCCGTGCTCTGAGGGGAACTTGAGCAGACCGTGTATCGTGGAAGCGATTGCTTGTAGTTGCCACATTCCGGTTCGTCCCAGGATCGCATTGTACCTGGACGGAGCTTCGATCACTATAAACTCGGTTGTGATGGTTTTGCTGCTATTCGTACTCCAATCGGTTAGGACCAAAGGCAAATGAATTTTCACTCGCGGCCATACGGATCGACCGGAGAAACCTATCACGGAAGTAGTTGCGGGTTTAATGAAAGCTTGTACATCTGGCGGGAACTTTTGGAAGCAATGATCGTACATAATGTTTGAAGAACTTCCCCCATCTACGTAGATTCTGCGAACCATGTGGCGGGCGATAGCTCCACATATAACCAACGGCTCCACCCCTACATGACCGTCCGGAGTGGGTTCGTTCCTTCCAAATTCCAAAGTGACAGTCTTCCTTTTTGTCGTGTGAGGAGGGGTACTTTCCCCTTCTTCTGCCGCCATGATTTCAGTGTCGAATGTGGTTTCTTTGCCTTTGACGGACGGTTCCGCCACACAGACTACCTTTGCCTTGCCGGACGCCTCCTTCTCCCTTCGATAACTTTCGCACGAAGCGGTCGAATGACCCATGATTTTGTGAAATTCACAGTATGCGTTTGGATCTCTTGGGTATCTTTTCCTGGTCATCCGACCGTCTTTATCCCCCCTGGCTTCACTTGACACGAACGCCTCAGGTCGATAGGGTTCGTATCTGTCCCCTTGCATTCGACCTCCCGTTGGGCGTCCCCGGTAAGCATTCCTGCTTTGACTACTTTGATAACCCGTCCTGAATGCCGGTTTGGACCGTTCGTGGTGCCGTACAGACCCTGAACCGGGCGTTCCTTTCTTCTCTTGAGCTTCAAATCGCAGCTTTTCTGCGCTTTCTTCTTCTTGTTTCAGGAACCTATTTACCGTACTGATCATGTCATCAGCCTTCTTAAAATCTTTTTTTGGATAATTCTCGAAAGAGTTCTCCCTCCCTTAGACCATACGTGAAGGCTGCGATGATAAGAGAGTCTTCTCTGACAGGCATCTTCCTGCTTTGTTCGTTGAATCTTCTAAAAGAAGACTTATTAGACTCTCCCTCTCGTTGTCGGCACGCCATGATGGATTGTGACTGTTGCTGGTATTTCTTTTGCTGTATGAAGCTGTGGGTAAATTGCACAACCAGCTCTTCGAAATTGGGTATGCTCCTTTGAGGGAGACTAGAAAACCAATATCGTGCCGAACCTTCCAAGGTTCCAGCGAAGAAGAGGCACCATAACCTCTGGTCCATGGGAATCATTCGTACGGCCCACCGGAAACTTGCGACGTGATCGTCCGGATCTCCCGTCCCATCGTATGATTTGACACGAGGCCCCTTCAACCCTGTTGGGACAGGTACTTCGTTGATCTCGTCCGTAAACGGAGACAGGAAAGTGCGTCCGTCTGCGTTAGGCGTTTTCTCCGGGACTTTCTGCCTTCTACGGGCGCCTTTCTTCTCCACAGGGGCTTCCATAGGAATTTTTTCCGTTCGGACGTTCTTTTCCGGTTTCTTTTCTGCGTACACTTCCTCCACGGACTCGTCGTCACTGGAGTATTCAAGAGTTCTGCTAACTCCTGCTTTCACCTCTGTCGTCCTCGGACGGGTCTTCTCTAACTGCCTCATCTTTCTGAATTGGCAGAAGAGGTTGAATTCCTCCATCTCCTCCTGAGTCGGTCCACCCTCCACATTTTCTAACGGTGGGGGACATGAAGATGAGTTCAGCAAAGACGGTGTTGGGGTGGGTGTAAGCAAACCCTCAGTCGGAGATCTCGCCGGTGTTACTTGCAAGGGATCTACGTTCCCCCTTGGCGTTTCTTGGACCATTGTGTTCTAGGTCCCACGGATGGCGCCAAATGTTGGTTCCGGCTTCCGTAGCGAAGACAACAGGACGATCCCAACGTTGATTTCTGCAAATCAATGAACAACTCTAAGTCAAAAGGCCCCCCGGGTGATTTCCCGTAAGGACGCTCCGACGATCAAGTCAGTAATTTATACGAATCGGAAGGCTAAACAAGGAATTAATTGAGAGTGTTAGGTGAGTGAATTGAATGCGTTATGTATTGATACCTGGAGGAATGCTTACGTTCTTCTTTTATAGCCGATCTCACTTAGGCGGGAAAACCAGAGCTGCCTCCTTTTACACGGTCCTTCATGGGTCTTCTGGATAAAAGAGCACCGATACCTCTAACGGTCCGGTGAGTAATCACCTAAGCTTTCGTCTTAGCCGTTTTAGAGTCAAATCAGCAATAAATGCGCACATGCTTTATTCCGAGAAAACCGCTCAACACGCTTCCTATCGTTGGAGCTCGGAGATCGACACTCCATTCTATTTTGTCGTTACCTTACCTTCCTTCCATTCGTCCTTGCGATCCTTCTGGACGAGATATTGGTGCGTACCATATGTCATTAGTTAATATAATAATATTAATATAATAATTATATTAATTAATATAATAATAATATTTATAATTTAAATATAATAATATATATATATATTAATGTAATAATATAATAATACTATATATTTATTATTTAATATTAATTAATATAACAATAATATTAATTATATTAATTAATATAATAATAATATTTATAATTTAAATATAATAATATATATATAATAATATAATAATATAGTAATATTAATAAATATAATAATATTATACTAATTAATAATAATACTAATTAATATATAATAATAATATTAATTAATATAATAATATTATATATTATTATATTAATTAATATAATAATATTATACATTAATATATTAATATAATAATAATATTAATTAGTATAATAATATTATATATTATTATAACAATAATATATATTAATATAATAATAATAATAATAAATAATTTAATAATAATATTAGTTAATATAATAATATTATATTATATTTATATATAATAATAATATAATTTAATATAATAATAGTGGATTAAAGCATTATAGAGTTCATTACCCCAATTTGGTGGGGAATGTTGTATTACTTGCTAGTGAGTAATCATTGATTACTTAGGAACTAACCAAGCATTTATAATGGCAATCAATCTCATTGCACACCACTCAATACCCTCAACCAAGCACACCATAAGTTAAATAAGATTACATAGACATTGATTTGTGTTGTTGCAGGAGGAATCCATCCTCACAAAAATTAATTTGGCTATGGATGTGGAATTCGTGGGTACTCGAATCATTGAAAACTTCTTTTGTGGGTCATGCATTTTGTAGCCGAGCAACATTTGTTAGTCGCAAAAATATAATTGCACTGCGTACCCGTCACTGCATTGCGTGGATACCCTGCTAGTACTTTAAAAAATGTACTTTCATGTTCACCTTCTTCATGAGAAAACTATCAAAAACACCATAAGAACACCACGAAATCAGTCTTTCAAACCACAAATTGAATCTCAAAACATCCAGTAAATCCACACAAAAAATACTTAAATCGTTGAATCAAACAAATCCACACAAAGAAGCATGTTTGAGCTGTTGACGAATAACGATTTCACATGCTCATGAAGTCACGATTTCACATGTGTAAATCCACACAAATTCGCATCATCAAAACTGAATACTTGCCGGAAACAGAAGTGGAAGAGACACAGGGCGTGCGGAACTTGTCGGAGCAACCCTAGTTGGTCCGTTTTGAAGTCGTCGACGAAGGGAAGAGTTAGTGGTTCAGATTTAATGTTTTTGCCGGAAATCGCAACCCGTGATTTTAGATTTGATGTCACCGGAGAAGATGAACGGAGGTGGAGGTGTTGATTGGAGTTCTCCTTCCCCCAAATTCTGGTAAGCCGCTGAAGCAAATGGTGGTTGTGGAGGCGCAGTGTGGTGGTGCAGCTCAGCTATGGTGGTGGAGGCTGAGGGTGAAGCAGAGGCTGCCAGTGGTGCCGGAATTGGTGTTGTTGGCTGGTGGATTTGTGAAGGAGTGGATTGATTTCTTGAGATTAGGGTTACAAGTTAGGAAAACAAAAAAGAAAAAATGACGAAAATGTGAAATTTGAATACGATTGTCATAAAAATCACGTAATAAAAGATAATTTCTGCGATTTTGATGTTTTGTTTTGCTGGAGATGATGTAGAAGATGGTTGAAGGAAGAGGAAAGTAGAAGATCGGGGTTTGAATGGCTGAAATAATTGGGAAGAACACATGAATGAGAAGAATATAGAAAAAGGATGAAACTATCCTCACTTTTTTGGCATATTTCGTTATTAACAGCCAAATTTGGACGGAAGGACTGAAAAACATAATTTTAAAGAGTATAGGGACAAAAACCCCGAAAAAAAAGATTATGTATAAAAAAGCAGAAAATGGAAGACTACAGGGACAATTTCTGACATTTCCTCAATATTCAATATATCATCAACAGAAGATACATCAAAATCAAACACAATTACTATTTAGGGGGTGTTTGGGAAAGCTTATTTAAAGGGACTTATGACTTATCTTCTCCTATATATGAGTCTACATTTATTTTTAGTTTGACAACTCATCCATTTAAAACACTCTCATTGGCTACCAATGCCACCTGTAATTCTCCCATTGGCTGCCGTCACCTGTAATTCGTACCACCTGGCATGTACGACCTCTCCGCCCTAATTCATCTCGCCCCATACGACCTCTCCGCCCAAATCTCTGTGTATCCATTTTCAATCCATGCTCTAAGCTCTCCATTGCTGCAATCAACTGCCCCTGATGCCCTTCAACACAATCACCAATTCGAAATCGCCAATGGCTGCTTGAGGAAATCAAATGGTTCTCCAAATCGAAGTCGCCATATCTTACACTGTGTTCCAGACTTTTTTAATGAAAGAAATGAGAAGAAGGTAAGAGAAGTGAAGAGAAAATAAGAGAAATTAAGAAGGAAATAATTTTCATTGTTGTGTTCCTGGGTCGGAAAGAAAAGAAAAGAAAATTGCCATTTTTTGTGTTCCTGAGTTGGAGAGAAAGGAAAATACTTAACATATTTACATTTTTATCCTTAGAATGTAAACAACTTAGGTAATGAGAAGGTTAGTTTGGTAATTGCAATTAATTAAAATTTCTCTTCTCTCCAAATCTTCCCACTTTTGGGAGGAAGATTAGGAGAGAAAAAATGGCCAAAATTTCTTTCCCTTTCTCTTTCTTTTTTTTTTTATAAAAATAACTCTGGAACACGATAACATGTTTATTTCTTTCATTTTCTCTTCTCTTCTTTCTAAATTAAAACTCTGGAACACAGTGTTAGTCTCCATGGTCTATACTCTTTGAAGAACTCGACTAAAAATCCACATGGTAATTCACATTTTTTTGGAATCGTTCCTGGGATCTTCGTCTTGCCCTAATTCAGATGCACGAGAACTCATCCCATCAACATACAGATTCACCCCTGCCTCCTGAAATTCCCAGCAACATCATCCATGGGTCTTTGAGTTTCAGTTTATGGTGAGTTACTATGATGATTTCTCGAATGATAATTTTAGTTAGGGCAATTCCTATGTTTTTGTGTATATATTATCATCCAGGGGATTTAAATTTCAGTTTACAGTGAGTTACCATCCAGATTTCTATAATCAACTCCTACGTTCTAGTGTTACTGTTACTTTATTGTATAGTTTTTAAAGTTATTAATTATAATTCTACGATCATCGATTTACAGAATACATTAATTTGAAAGATGTTGATTGTTAGACATGAATGTTCCCTGATGCCCACTAACTGTTCGATAAAATGCCACAACTAATTTCTTCCATGAATGTAGCGAACTATCTCAATAAGCAAATTGACCGAATCCCAAGCAAGTATAAATCACAAGCAAGTATAATTAAATGGGTGGTGGTGGAAAAACACCTCGTGGGTATTGGATCGAATCAACTTATAGAAACATCAGGAACAATGAGTGGTGGTGGAAAAACACCTCGTGGTGGAAAAATGGGTACTTCATTAAAAGTCACAACTGTCTCTAAAGAAGTAGTTACAGATGCAGAAAATGATTTTCAGAATATTTCAGAAAAATTAAAAAGTGTTAGACAACAAATATCTGAAGTTTGCAGGCACTATAAAGATTTGGAAAAAGAAATCACATGTCTCGAATTTGAACTAGCCAAAAGCCAAAAAGAGGTCAAATTAAAAAAAATCATTTTGTAAAATGCTGTGGTAAGTTGAGTTTTTGATGATTTATGATTTAATTTTGTATTTTTTCAGTTTGAGAATTTAATTTCACAAGAAAAATATGTTGAAAACCAACTTGAATCATTAAAAGCTGGTGCAGAACCGAGTAAAGATGAAGTTAAAAAAATTAAGGAACTTGAAAAGTTTATATTGGAAGAAGAAAAAGAGATTTATAGGTTGACTGAAGGGTCAAAAGAATTGAAGGAAAAGGTTGTAAATTTGATTTATTTTTAATTATGTTAATTTTTTGTTTAAAGATTTGATTAATTAAAAAGGTTAATTATTGTATTTGTGTAGGTGGTAGAACTTCAAAACAAAATTGATAATGCATGTGGAGAAAAGTTGAAAAAACAGAAATCAAAAGTTGTCAAGATTCAAAATGTAAGTAACTAAGTATAGAGAATTAGTATATTAAATATGGTTAAATAAGTATTATTCTAATAATCATCTGATAATCGGTCAAGATGGTAAATGTTAACACTTTTGTTTGTTAATTCTGTAGTTATTTAAATAAGTTGGTAGTTTAAGTATAATTGCAAAACCTCTCATTAGAGTAAGAGTAAATAACATAAATCACCCCTCAACTTTCAGGACATTGATAAAAGTAGCAAGAGATTAACCGACACAAGGTTCAAATAGAAACGGGCCAAAAAATGTTGAAAAAACTAACAAATGGAATTGAAGAATCAAAGAAAGAGAAAGAAAGACTCATTACACAAAAGGAAAACTTGCTCAACACATTTAAAGAGATTGAGCAGAAAGCATTCAAGGTTCAAGATGAGTTTAAGAAGACAGAAGAGGTTATTTACTAATTACTATTTAATTTAATTATTTATTAGTTAAGGTTTTATATTGAGTTTTGTTTTTTTATTATTTTCAATTTTGTTTTGTGTAGTTGATAGGTCAACCACAAAGATGTGCTTGACAAAGCAAAATCTGATTATGAAAAGTTGAAGAAAATTGTTGATGAATTGCGTGCATCTGAGGTCAAATATAGTTACAATTTATATTATTTCAATATTTAATCTAATGTTAATTAATAAAATTTCAACTTTTTGGTTGTTTAAAACTATTTTTCCCCAGTGGTTTTTACTTTTGTCCCTCAATGTATTTTGGTCCTTTTTCTCAGTTTTTTTGTGTGTCCACAAAAGAAAAGTTTAGGGAGTTAACTGATAAATTAATGATAGTTGGGTGGTTAAAGATTGCAAAAACAAAATTGAAGGACAAAACATTTTAAAAAGCAGTTTTAAGGGTTAAAGTGCCAAATAGTTGAAAGATTGAGAATTAAACATATATTAACCCTTATCTAATTTATGTGAATAAGATGGTTTAAGAGGTTTTATGCATAAAAAAAATAACTTTAGGCGACTTTTGACAACTTTCCTTTTTAGCTAATTAAAAAAAAACTCTACTTGTTTGACCCGTTAGAGATAAAATATAACATGGATCGACCCATTCACAAGTAAACGGGTCAAAATTACCACATCTATATAACACATTAATACTGCAACATGTGGATGCTGATTATAAATTACAAGACATGATTAAAATGTTAAAAAGAATTAGAAATGAAAGAAAAAAGGTACAAGAAAAAACTTGAAGATTTAAACAAAAATCTTTCTAAACACATGGAACAGTAAGTCTTTGCTTTTATAAAATATTTAAAAAAAATCCAATTTTTTTTATTATTGTTTTATTTTTGTATGTTTTTACAGAATTAAAAAATATTTAGTGGACCCCGAAAAATTGAAGCTACACTTGGAGACGAATGTTTTGCAGAGGGTTGTGATCTTAAAAGAGCTTTAGAAATGGTGGCTTTACTTGAAACACAAATGAAAGAAATGAACCCTAATCTTGATTCAATTGCAGAGTAAGATTAATTAATTTGTTTTCTTTTTACATTTATTGTTATTTAATTTGTATTTTTTTTTGTTTCAGTTATCGAAAAAAAGTATCTGTATACAATGAGCGGGTTGAGGAACTTAATTTGGTAACCAATGAACGTGATGAAACTAAAAAATAATATGATGAATGGAGAAAGAGAAGGCATAATTGTAATTATAAGCTGGCTGATCGACTTGTTGGGATTTACAAAACTGATAATTGCACCAAAAGCATTACCATTAATCCATGAAGTTTCGTTGTTAGTGAAAAAGGCGCTTAAATTCACCCTTAATCACCTTTTTTTGTTGTAATTTTCAAGATTAAAACGCGTCTTATGCTTCTGCTATTAACCTGAGCATTGTATTTTAAAGTTATTGTGGGGATTAGGCAAGGTTCTAAAAAACGCGCCATGGCGGCGCCAAGGCGTGAGGCGGGACTACGCCATTACGAAACAGTCCATGGCGGCAGTATAAGGCGTGGCGGAAAGAAAACGCGATAAGGCGGCATAAAGGCGCGCCTTATGGCGAGTTTTTTTGAAAATTCTTGTAAAAATTTGGAATTTTTTTGAAAAAATGATATATTTTTTTGAAAAAAATGATGGCATGTAATTATAAATTTAGATTTAACACTTTTTTTATAAACTTCACATATGAAATCATGTAAATCAATAGGGATATAATTATTTTTGAATTTGATATACATATATATATATAAAATATATTAAAAAATTTGCCGCCTTAAGTCACGCCTTGAAAAACGCCATGGCTCGCCACGACTCGCCATGCTCAAGGCTTGATGGTGCCACCACGCCGCGCCTTGCGTCTTTTAGAACCTTGGGATTAGGTAATTAATTCTTTTACATATTATTCTTATTGTTATGTTTTGTGTAAATCATTTAATAAATCACTTAATTGATGATATTTTCAGTCCATTGTTATGGTCTACTGCAGTCCTCTATCTGTTTGCTAATGTTCAAGGTAAGTTTTCATGTTTTTACTTTTTATTAAAAGTGGTAAAATGCGCGAGTAAGATAATTAAATATATCAATTATTTAGGAGGATTTATGTATTAATAATTAAATATAAAAGTAAAAAACCTGAATCGACCAATTTATAAGTAACTGTGGATTCATATTGTAGGAACTCATGCTATGATTTGGCTATCTCTATGTCCTTTTGTCGTAAGGATTTCTTCTCGAGTTTGTTAATAAAGATTTATGATTTGCTTATTTCCATTTTATTTATTAATTTGATGAAAGAGGGTTTGTTATAACTAACGATTAATTTTGTAATGAAGATAATATTAGCAGTTGGAACAAAGCTTCAAGCAATTATAGCCGCAATGGCTACTGAAATTCAAGAAAAACATGCTGTTATACAAGGCATACCTCTTGTCCAACTTACTGACAGACATTTTTGATTCCAAGATCCAACATTAGTTCTTTATTTTATTGAACTCACTTTTTATGGTAAGTATTTTAAAACATATCATATGCATATAAATTTCATTCAATTATTGTATCATGTCAGCAAGATGATATAATTAGTGTGTCAAATAAGTGTTATACTTCCTCCGTATCGAAATAAGTGAATCACTTTTAAGTTCATATTTTTTGAGGCAAAATAAGGTAATAAGAGATTAATGAAATTAAATTGGGTAATTAGAATAGATGGGGACCCACACCTTTTTACTATTTTGTTGCTTTTATAGGAAGATGACAAAAATAGATGAGCCACACACCTTTAATGATGTTTAAAAAGGTATAAAGTAAGGGTTGACCCACAAACACTTTTTGTTTTGTATAGAAAGGAAACTAATGCGTAGACGATTTATATAATTAATGCAATTTAGTGAGATGTGCTTTATTAAACGAATCATTTAATTTAGAAATATGTGTTGCAGTGGCTTATTAATTGCATACTTAACGTTGATGTCAACTTAATCTTGATGTAATCCATATACCAATGTCTGTTAAGTATGCAATTTCAGTCTGTTTACTTGAAAATGGGTCAAGTTTCTTGCATTTATATTTTATTATTTATTATTTATATGTGATATTGTTATTGTTATGTTATTTCAACACTATTACTATTTTGTTATTTTCCTATATCTTTTTCGAAGCATGTCCGCCCAATCGGGCGGGCTTTGAAGCTAGTAAGCTTATATAAGACTTAATAATCCCTTTTCAAAGGGATTATTAAGGCTTATATAAGCTTATAAGCCATAAGCTCCCTTAAATAAGCTTTCCCAAACACCCCCTTAATGGTCAGAACAACTTCAGCAGGTCATATAGTTCGCTCATGTAGAGTGTATACAACCTGCAAAATCATAAGAAAACACATATAAGTCACAACCAAAACTTCGAACATACAAAAAGTCATGTATTCTTAAAGAGTACAAAATGATAAACCATGACATTATTTTATTGTATTAAATATTATGTATATTATTTTTGTGGCATACCTTAAGCGCAACATCAACATTGCGAAGCTAGCGATGTATTAATATTATGAAAATTAATTTGCTTGACTCTTATCTTTAACATTCAACAAAGCCACTATATTCTCAACTTTTTTCCTCACATAAATTACACTATCTTTTCCATTTGGTTCAAGGTATTTGAAGCTTGAGAGTGACATTTGGATTACAGGATGAAATAAGAAATTTCAGATGAAGTCAGTTACGATTAACTAAAAACCGATTTAAAAAAATAAAGAAAAGACACACATTATGACCAGTTTGACCATTTAGGCCCGAATTACCCCATTAAATGCAATTCTAAATACCAATAAAAATAATATGTAAAATTGACAAAAATGATAATTTAAAGCATCATACCAGTGTCATTCGGGTCAAATCAATCTTTCGATTCTCGTCCATTAAACGGGTCATAGTGTCGACCAAGATTTAAAAAATATAAGTTTGATGTTCTTTAAAAAAAAAACAGAAATAAAAATAAAAATAATATGTAAAATGGATAAAAAAAATAAAGGCAACATAACAATGTCATTTAGGTCAAATAGGCCAATTCAATTCTCATCTAACAAATGGGTCAAAGTAGTGTACGGGTAAAATAGGTCAACCGGGTCAAATTTGACCTTCTGGTCAATTTTGTCAAATTTGGACATTTGACAAATTGGACTGATGGTCTTTTCAGCCACTTGACAGATTTGCAGTCTTACAAGGTTGCTCATATTGACCAAATTGGCCCATTTCAGCCTAGTTATCATCATTTTAGTTTTTTTTATCCCTGCCTCTAGGTCAACCCATTTGACAAAATAGATAAAAAGGGAACATTACTTACATTGGTAGTTATATTTGCGAGACATGAGCCGTCAATGAGGACAATACCATGTTCAGAAGTTTGCTCCATTGCCTATATAGTTATTTGAAAAATGAAACATTAATATTTACCTGTTACTGGACTGACAAGTTACAAGTAATTAGGCCCATTTTAGCAGATTAATAATATGACGTGTTTGACAGCCATATCAATTGACCCATTTTATATTATTTGACCATTTTTTACCCGATTTACTTTTTTCAGCAGATTGACTTGACCAAATTGACCTGTTTTACCATTTGATCAGATTAATAAAGATAAGAATGTTTTCCTAATAACAATAATACCTGAGTTTCACAGTTGGTAGTGTGCGTTTAAGCCGAAAGTGCATGGATAACCTTATTATAAGGCATATGAGGTTAACATAATATATATAGATTATATAGTAAAGATGAGTTGACTATAAAAACAGCAGCATTTTACTATAAATTTTAAAAAGAACTCAAATGGTTTGACATTTGAAGTCATAAAATCAGTGACATGTCTCATGAATCAAAACCAAAAATTGTGTTCTTGCAACTAAAACATGAACCCAATGGAAGATACCGTGACCTGCAGGTTCCTATTTATAAACTTCAAGTAATCATCAACCTTCATGTTTAAGAACATACCGCAAATCAAAAAATGATTGCAAGTTAAAAACCCAACAAAAATACAACAAATAAAAAAAAAGTACATCTTAAAAATTACATCTCTATAATTAGGGTCCTACTATTAGGACAGCCCAAATATCCTCTTAAACAGATCAATAAACTATTTACGTCTTGGAATTTGAAATTTTCAAAAACTAAACAAAACTGAGAATATCAATGAGCTTCAAAAGTTGTACTGTACAACTCTTTTTCGTTTTCTCAATCCACTCTCTTCTCTGATTCTCTCTCTTTTCCGTGCAACAACAATCTACCGGAAACCACCACCTCCGCCAACCACCAAGCACCCCTATCTCCGACGGATCTGGAAGAGGAGTTACGACGGTCGTGGTGGTGAGCGTCTGCTAACTTCGAGCAGTTGTCGACGGTGGTAGTGGTTAGCGGATGAGGTGGTGGTTGTCGGGCAAATCTCGTCTTCTGTGACGGTGTCTTCCGGTGTCAAAAAGCAATCTTCAAACTTTGAAGATTTCACCATTTGCATCAGTCGCAAGAACACTTTATCTTCTTAACAAAAACCACAACCACGACGGATTTGTTTATCAAGATGGCGGCAGTGGAGGTAACGACGGTCGACGGTGGCGGTGTTGGTTGTGTCGGATTTCTCCGTGCAAGTCGGTCGTGGTGGTGAGCAGCGGTTGAGCTCGAGTTATTGTCAAGGGTGGTTGAGCAGCGGAGTTGGTGTAACACCGCAAAATTAGAAACCAATTTTTTTTTTTGGCAAGTGCGGAAGCGATATAAAAGTAGTTAAGTTTAAGTTACAAATTAAAGTCCGATAATAGTTCCTAAACAAAACATAGTTTATTAAGGTGTTAAAAACGACATGGCTCGATTACAAAACATATTTTACTGAGCTTGGTCAATCATCCCGTCCAAAGCACTGTCCAACCCGAAAAGAGACAACGAGGGAGAGATTAGCACAAAGCTAAGTGAATGAATATAATCTACAATTTCTATTAAGTACAACAAGCAAGTAATCACGTCTGCAAGGGTAACCACATAATCAACCACATCTGCAAGGGTAACCACTTAATCAATCACATCTGCAAGGGTAACCACATTAATAAACCATAATATCAACCACATCATCAACCACATTATCGACCACATTATCAACCATATCATCGACCACATCATCAAGGTTAACCACGTTATCGACCACACCATCGACCACATTATCAACCACATTATCAACCACATTATGAACCACATCATCGACCACATCATCAAGGGTAACCACATTCTCAACCACACCATCGACCACATTATCAACCACATCATCATCGACCACATTATCAACCACATCATCATCCACATTAGCAAGGGTAACCACTTAATAAACCACATTATAAACCACATGATCGACCACATCATCAAGGGTAACCACGTTATCAACCACACCATCGACCACATTATCAACCACATTATCACCCACATCATCGACCACATCATCAAGGGTAACCACGTTCTCAACCACACCATCGACCACATTATCAACCACATCATCATCCACATCATCGACCACATTATCAACCACATCATCATCCACATTAGCAAGGGTAACCACTTAATCAACCACATTATATATGGTAGCCACTTAATCAACCACATTATTGAAGGGTTTCATTGTAACTGTTTGACCACTTGGGTCAACCCCCTAGTCACACTGATTCGATCATAGACTGATAAGAACATGAACTTATTCTTACCGATTGAACCAACTAGCTAGTTTAATCCCTAAAGCGGAACTGAGATTAAACTTAATCCTTAAACCCTAAAGGATTGGGGATGTTGGAATTCTAAACTAGATTAACAAGAAAGAAACCTTGTACGAAAAAATCGAACACACACACACATACTTGTGTGTGTTCGTCGAACATTCACCAAGAACCCTAGGGTTCTTGGTGTTCTCGTCCGTCGAACAAGAGGGAAAAGGAGAAGAGGTTTTCCCAAAACATACCTTAGATTGCTCAAGATAGATCCACCAGTGATAAACACAACGAGAAGCCCTCTAGATAAGCTCTTGTAATGAAATTTGTTCTTCAAGACTTGAAGAACACGAAGAACGAACGAAGAACACGAAGAACACGAATAACACAAGGCTTGTGTTCTTGTGTTGGTGTTTCGGCCGAACTTAGGGTTAGGGAGAGGGGGAAATTCGTGGGTTATAGTGTGTGGTGGAAGGAATAAAGTGAAGCCTAGATCTTCTATTTATAATGGAAGATCTTTCACTTAAGTCCCTCTAATTTAATTAAGAAACGTTTCTTAATTAAACTTTTCCTTTTACACTTCTAACCCTTATAGTTTATCTAGTTATTATTGTTACACTTAATTATTAAATACTATGTATAATACACTTATATAATTTCGGTATAAACACCGAAATATATATACATTTATATTATACATTTAATAATTAATTATATAATACACTTTATATAATTTAGACAATAATATTATGCAAACACCATATGATTTAATTACTTTAAATCATATTATGGATAATCTATAATTAAGACATTGTATATTTACTCAACTAGTAAATGTACAAATACTTGTATTAATTAGTTGGATAAACTAATCTAGTAATAAGTCGAACTTAACTTAATACCTAACTGATTCATAAATGACTATTATGAATCATTCCTCTTCCAAGTATCATTACATATCTTTCTCGTATTATATGCACTCACCGATGTGACCCTTGAGTGTCCTATAGACATGGATGTGACATCATAGGTTGACTAACTGTGCACATAAATCCTTTAGACTCCCACTTGTGCAAGTTCGTAACCTTAGCTTGATGGCACTAGCTTGCAGCGGCCCCTAGACAGGCAATACAGGATAACCAAGCCATAGAAACTCTTATACCCAGGTATTGTTTAGAAAAACATATTAATAGCGTCGTCTAGTAAAGAACACTCCGTCTTTACTTCTTGGGTAACGTGTTAGGTTTATCCCTTGCAGCACGATATTTGTGATAACGAATACGAGCATGGTAGAAATTATCAACTCCTGTACTCGAAATCATTTCTTGACCTCTTGATTTAAAACTGTGTGATAACGACAAAGAATAGATCAGTTCGTTGAGCACGGCCGTGCATTTTCAGTTTATCATCATGTCAAGGGACCCATAAATATCTCTCCTAAAAAGGAGGTGCAATTACCATCTTGTTATATTTCGATTCAAAATACAAATTCCTCTGTACCCAATAAAGCCTCATATGACAACCATATTTCAGAATTGTCTAAGACGAACCAAAGCACATTAGTCATTGTATCCCAAACCAAATACCTCAGGCTTAAGGACAATCCTAGTGAATAATACTTTTGAATTTTTCAACCACGAAGTATTATCACGGTGGTCAATCCAATATTCGTCGAGCTCCAACAGAATATCACCGATATTTGGTTTACACAAAAACTTATATATGTAGCTATCTTCGAAGAACTTCGAATCTACCACCAAATACCGCGATGACGTTAACATCCCATCAAGGTTCCCACCAAGACAAGTAGTCACGGATTTATATCTTTTGAATAAAGAGACTTTTATTCATGGATATTGTAAAACATACAAAGTCTGAATAATAATGATGCTAACTCATGCATTATTCCTCACTGGACATAGATACAGAATTATTACTGGATCATTACTTATTCCTTTTGTTCGTGTTGATTACTTAATGACTTTTACAATTTTAATTGTAACTTTATCACTAAACTAGTCATTTCTATTAAACTAAAGACATAAGACTAGTATTTGGAAAATACTATTTCTTTTGCCTTTGCTAGATTTTGTTCTTGCAACATTCTAGAACATATTCTAGTCTTGTCTTTTATGCAATTCGGTAAACATAGGAGGATTGGAAAGTAACTCCTTAGTTTATTGAATTCATAAAATTCTCCTTGTAACTAAAGCCTCTTTTAGTTACTTGATTTGTAGATATATCATTACTAGTTAAAGAAATTTCCTTAAATGATTAACTTATTCACTGCAGTGTGAATATCCTATTAGATTTTCATTAATTAATCACAAGACTTGTGACCACGCTATTAGGCTTGCAATAATCTAATCAACGATCATTTATCATTTCTCTTAACTCTTTGGCTAACGACTCTGTAATATCTTGTTGTTAATATCCTAACTAACTCACTATATTCATTAGTACCTCTAATGAATATGTTAGTCATAGCTCCCACTAAATTTTATGGAAATAAGCATCACTTAAACTACTACTTTTGAGCTAGTCAAAACTTATAGTTTAACCCTTTAAGAATTAATCAATTATCAAAGTCATCCTTTGGATTTGCAACATTCCTTTTGAAGCGAATCATGACTTTCATTGATTACTGTATCTAACAAGTATAAGACACTTGAAACGATACTTCCAATTCTTAAGTCTATTAGTATCTTTTAAGAATCTCATCTAATGCCAAAGTCATTTCTTGGATTTCTCAAATATCCATTTTTCCTATAAGGGAATTATGACTTGATCAAATGTTGTATTTATTACAAGTATAAAAGACTTGCAATAATACCTTTTAATTCTTAAATTCTTTAATATAGTTTGTCCCTTTTAAGAGTTCATTTAATGTCTAAGTCATTTTCCTTGGATTATACGAATATCCAATTATTCCTATTAGGGAATTATGACTTCATTAAATTCATTTATCACAAGTATGAAAGACTTGTAAAAATACTCTTTAAAGTTTATCTTGATTATATCCAATATAATCATACTATATTAACACTAATACTTTAAAACTTACTATCGTAAGTAACCATTACTTAAGATGTTTTAAATAAGTTCAATGTACCTTGAACTATATGCTTTCCATAAAAACTCTTAAATACTTTTATTAGAAAAACTTTCTAATTACTAGTATCTAAGTAATTTGAGCTTCTAAGATATTCACACAACAATCAAACAAATATAAACAATGAGATCATTATTAAGTCAATACTTGACTTTATAATCTAGTCATAAAACTTGACTAGTATAACCAACACACATGCACACACAATATAATTCAACCATGGATTCAACGATAAACTTAAAACACCAAAATTTATCATAAAAATAGAAAATGTAATTTTATTCAAAACAACTTAAAACCGAAAATTGTTTTACCGAATCCATACGAAAAATATTGAATTAAACGTGGTGCTTGTGGGATCATTATCTCATGTTAGTCCATCTCACTTTTCATCATCTCATGCAATAAACGATTGCTAAAGTTGAGTTACTCGTAATAACTTTTACAAGTAGGAAAAAGGAGTATCTAGAAGTTGGTCAAGTCAACTGAGTAGCAAGCATGGCCTCCTACCCTTTGACCCTCGCCACAACCAAGACACCGTTTCTCGGTCCTTGTCTTGTTTGGCTTTACCTTCTTGACCTTTTGTTTGACTCTATTACCCTTGGGCACGTTTTGGCTGAGATCGATTCTACCCTTTCCCTTTCCACTGCGCCTCTTTCTCTTTTTCACTACCATCATCAGTTACTACGAGATCATTCTTAAACTTGGTCCCCAAACTCAACTCATTAGTATTGAGCATGGAATGTAGCTCATCAATGGATTGCTCCATGTTATGCATGTTGTAGTTGACTACATAAGGCTTATAGTCATCTGACAACGAGTTGAGTATCATTTCTGTTGCTAACTGCAACGGTACTGGGTGTCCTAGTCATTCAACGTGATCCATGTGCTCTTTCATTTTCATGACGTGGGCACTTACTGATGATCCCTTAACCATCTTGCAAGAGTTGAACACTCTACTAGCATAATATGCTTGTCCTGGTTCATCTCTAGCATTCGTGTCAGGGGCATTTAGCATTGCTCTTTCTAGGACATTTCCTTTTCTCTCGTGCCTAAGAATAATCCGAATATCACGCTTCCAATTGAGAAATATTGACCCAGTCAATTCGTCCTTTTCTAGAAATGAGCGTAGTGAGAGATTTTTGGTACGTGTCGTTTTGGTTGTTGCTGCCATCTACAAATCAAACCCAGTTTAATAAGTAATCATCAACAAACATTCTCTAAAATATATTATAAACCCATAATTTATATTTTAGGCCTAGGATCCATATATCACATTCTCGCCGAAAGGTTTGGGCACTTCCCGACGAGACATGCTGTTTCTGGTAGGTAACATCCTTACCAATCGTATCAAGACTTGACACGATTCCTAGGGGTCGTAGAATCTTTAGACTTATAACTTATTACAACCTTGTACGAATTTAATCATACATTTCTAAGTTGCAATAAAGTCTAGTATGTTTATTCTACTCAAGTACTTTTTGGGCCGGGACTCCCGATTATCACCAAAGTAGATTAGACCATCTAAGACAGTGCGATGTTCTGCGCCGGGACTCCCGATTATCACAGAACCTTACGCACCCTAACACTCGCAATGATTTGAATCCATATATAAGGTTCTTTCTCCTTACAATATGAATATCGTTGAACAAGTGAGGTGTTCCATTAGGTGGATAGTACTTCGATCTAAGATTTTCTTGGGTTTGTTTAAGTCTTGAACTAAACTTAAACCTTTTTCCAATCTTAATCCTTTAAAATGTGTGACTTGTATACTCAAGAATTCTACAAGACACCTTTTTAAATCTTAAGAACTTTTTCCTTTAAAACTTATAGTTTCAAAAAGTTTGCGCGATTTATATGTATACCTAAAACTAGGTGTACAAAACGTTTTACTAGGTTTTATGAAAAACCTTTTCTAAATAAAACTTGCTCGTTGTATTTACTTGAAAAACTTGAACCTTATGTTAAACTTTAAAATGTGAATTTTTATTCCTTTATGATTCATGAACTTGAATCATAATCCTAGTTTAACACACCTTGTTTTTCACTTGTTTAATAATGAAATTAAACATTGGTTTTAACTTATTAGATTTGACCAAAACTTGTGTCTTAGCGACACATTTATAAACTTTGTGATTTTCTTGTGTAGCTCCCACTAGCTCCAACAACCATGATGGAACTTAAGCAATCACAATCACCGGTCTATACTTGGTGAAACTAACAAACTTATTATATAAAAACTATATATAATAATCTTAGTTTGTTTGAACCATTCTTATATTCAAGTTAGACTTAGTTAAATATAGGTTCTTAAATTTCCTATGTTATTTTACCCTTGATTATTAATCTAGTATTTTACGTAACTCGTAATATACTTGTATAAATAACTAGTTATAATTACTTATAACTTTATACAATCTAATTATAATATTTATAACTTTTGTATCATCTAATTATAATTTAACTTCGTTTGTACAATTTCTAGTTGTTTACAACTTTGTACATTCTTAGTAAGAATATTACACATAATTTGTATATATATATATATATAAATTATATATATAATTTATATATATATATATATTTAAATATATATATATAAATTTTATATATATATATATATATATATATATATATATATATATATATATATATATATATAAAATTTATTTCTTTAAAAACTTATAACATTCTTAGTAAGAATATTACACCTAATTTGTACATTTGTATTTTAACTTAGACTAATTAAAATACGTACAAACTATTTTATCTTTTAAAATCACTTTTAAATAATTTGAAAAATCCGAAAATTATATATATATAATATAATATATATACATCTTGTTAATTTTAAGACTTTAAAATTAACACTTCTCTTCTATCCTTAATTAAATTTAATTAATTAAACCCTTATCTCGTTTTTGATCAATTAAAACCTAGTTTTAATTTACTTGATCAATAACGCCCTTTTAGTTAAAGATTAATCCTAATCGATCCTATTTAAACAATTATTAAACTTTGTTTCAATTCTAGGATAGATTATAACTTTAATAATTTTATTTAAACTTATTTAATTTAAATATTCTAAACAAAAACTTTGTCTAGATTTCTAGATTTTATGAACTAGTTTTAATAAACTCACTAAAACAATAATCAAACCTTATTAAACATAAACTTGTTTAATTTTCTAGGTTCTAGATTATATTCTTGATTAATCCTATTAACCAATTAAACTAACCTAGTTTAATGTTCTTGGTCCTAGGTTGAATCTAGGGTTTCGAAAATTTTCCTTAAGCCTAAGAAACTTCTCCACCAATTAAACTAAACTAGTTTAATCAAACTTGGTGTCCAAGTATCCTTATGATTTTCGAAATCTTGGGAGAAAAAGGAAAGGATCCTTTTTGACCAATTAAACTAAAACTTAGTTTAACATACTTGGTCCTATATTTTGAAGATCAAAGTAAAAAGGAAAGAATCCTTTTGACCAAAATTTTTGACATTCTTGATCCTAGGGTTCTTAGAATTTTCGAAATTACTAGGGTTAGGGAAAGAAGCCTTTTGACCAATTAAACTAAACTAGTTTAATGTTCTTGGTCCTAGGGTTCTTTTTCTAGATCTCGAAATTACTAGGGTTTAGAATCCTTGTGACCAATTAAACAAAACGGTTTAACATTTTTGGTCTAGGGTTCTTTACCCTCATTCGAAATCTATGAGGAAGAAAAAGAAGGAACGAAAAAAATAAAAAAAACTTGGAAATTAAACAAACAAAAACTTTGTTATTCTTGTTTAGATTTCTAAACCAACGCTCTGATACCACTGAAGGGTTTCATTGTAACTGATTGACCACTTGGGTCAACCCCCTAGTCACACTGATTCGATCATAGACTGATAAGAACATGAACTTGTTCTTACCGATTGAACCAACTAGCTAGTTTAATCCCTAAAGCGGAACTGAGATTAAACTTAATCCTTAAACCCTAAAGGATTGGGGATGTTGGAAATCTAAACTAGATTAACAAGAAAGAAACCTTGTACGAAAAACTCGAACACACACACATACTTGTGTGTGTTCGTCGAACACTCACCAAGAACCCTAGGGTTCTTGGTGTTCTCGTCCGTCGAACAAGAGAGAGAAGGAGAAGAGGTTTTCCCAAAACATACCTTAGATTGCTCAAGATAGATCCACCAGTGATAAATACAACGAGAAGCCCTCTAGATAAGCTCTTGTAATGAAATTTGTTCTTCAAGACTTGAAGAACACGAAGAACGAACGAAGAACACGAAGAACACGAAGAACACAAGGCTTGTGTTCTTGTGTTGGTGTTTCGGCCGAACTTAGGGTTAGGAAGAGGGGGAAATTCGTGGGTTATAGTGTGTGGTGGAAGGAATAAAGTGAAGCCTAGATCTTCTATTTATAATGGAAGATCTTTCACTTAAGTCCCTCTAATTTAATTAAGAAACGTTTCTTAATTAAACTTTTCCTTTTACACTTCTAACCCTTATAGTTTATCTAGTTATTATTGTTACACTTAATTATTAAATACTATGTATAATACACTTATATAATTTCGGTATAAACACCGAAATATATATACATTTGTATTATACATTTAATAATTAATTATATAATAAACTTTATATAATTTAGACAATAATATTATCCAAACACCATATGATTTAATTACTTTAAATCATATTATGGATAATCTATAATTAAGACATTGTATATTTACTCAACTAGTTAATGTAAAAATACTTGTATTAATTAGTTGGATAAACTAATCTAGTAATAAGTCGAACTTAACTTAATACTTAACTGATTCATAAATGACTATTATGAGTCATTCCTCTTCTAAATATCATTACATATCTTTCTCGTATTACATGCACTCACCGATGTGACCCTTGAGTGTCCTATAGACATGGACGTGACATCATAGGTTGACTAACTGTGCACATAAATCCTTCAATTATCAAGGGTAACCACTTAATCAACCACATTATCAAGGGCAACCACTAATAGAGGACCGGCGGTTCAGCCGAACCACAACCATTGTTGGGCCAGAAGGTTTACCGGTGGCCCTAAGCTACTTGGCATAGTATTAAGTCCGCTCATACAACGAATGCAAAAGAAGTCTGAATACTATCGCCAATAGCGAAAGATGCCCAGCCTCTAACTACCAGACTGACCTCTAATCAGCCCCTAACCACCAGGCTGACCCCTAATCAGCCCCTAACAACCGGGCTGACCCCCTACTCTTACTTAATCCATGTGCACATCTCAGCTAATTAACACACCACAGTTAATTATCATTACCATAAATACCGATCCTGAAATAAGGGAGCAATACTAACGGATCAGCAATAACGTAATCAGCACTAACGGAATCAGCATTAACAAATCAGCATTAACGGCTCATCACTAACAGATCAGTACTAACAGATCATCATTTACGGATCAGCAGTAACAGAATCAACACTAACGGAATCAGCATTAACTGACCAGCACTAACCGAATCAACATTAACAGATCAACATTAACGGATCAGCACTAACAAACCAGCAGTAACGGAATTAGCACTAACGGATCAGCATTAACGGACCAGCACTAACAGAATCAGCATTAACGAAATCAGCATTAACTGACCAGCACTAACGGAATCAGCATTAACTAACCAACATTAACTGACCAGCATTAACTGACCAACATTAACTACCCAGCATTAACTGATCAACATTAACTGATCAGCATTAACTGACCAGCATTAAATGATCAACATTAACTAATCATCGTTAACTGACCAACATTAACTGACTAGCATAAACTGATCAATACTAACGGAGCAATACAAACTGATTGCAACAGAAACACAAGTTGGAGATTAAATCCACTCACCTTTGCTTCCAACCGCCGAACTCAGAGGTATAATGTTTCTGAGTCTCGATCCCAGTTCCTGTACACCCAAAGTACAAAAAGTTAGTAATCGATATTATCAATAGTAACAAATATCAATAATGTTAACCACTAACTTTCCACCAAGTGTTATCAATACCAACACTAACACATAAACATGTCAAAACCACCAATACTTATATAAATCAACTACAAAGCCATTTTACTCCCAAATGGCCCAAATGGGTCAAAACCTAAACATAACTCTAATACTACTAAATTTCGACTTTTAACTCATATAAACACCACATCTAGCAAGTCATGACTAACTACATAATTTAACCAAATCAACACCTTTATTGACCAAGTAGTTTTACCAAAATCACTAGTTTATCTTTGTTTTTACCCAAATCATCCAAACACTAACTAGTTTATTTCACAAATCCACCAATAGTTGACAATCAACATAAATAATTTACCAAACATGTTATCTTAACATAATAAACAACATCAACCATCAAATCCTTAAGAAATCCAAAGTTTGACAAAACCCATCTTCTTCAAACCTCCATTAATGGAGCTTGAAGGCGAGTTTCACCAAAACTTAGTTTCTTCCCACAAATAACCACACAATACATGTAAAAAACTTGAATAGACATGTAATCTAACATCTAACGCAAGATTCACACACAAAACGTCTAGAATCATAAACCCTAGTTTAACCAACTTGCATGAAATCAATAACAAACACATGTAGAATGAAGCTCACCTCAAGGCCTACTCAAAATGAGTTTAGAATTTAGATTGAGCAAGAAACGAGCCTTAGATCTTCAAAAGACACTAAGAACAAGCAAGAAGATGAAAAGGGTTTTTAGAGAGAAGTTAGAGAGAGAAGGGGCAAATGCAATCTTGTTTTGTGTTGTATGTGTCGATGTGTAACTAAGAGAGGAGAAGGAGGTTTTGACAGCTCCTTCAAAATGTGGCACAAGGGGAAAACAACAGGTGTACATTTCATTTAATAACAGTGTCAAAAAGGGTACCCAATCCGTAGTTACTTTATTTAAAATACCAAACAGACTATATTTTTAACAATGAAGATTTTTTCGGAATCTTAATTTAAAAGAGAATCTAAGAATCTAAGAATCTAAAAATCATATATTAATCCCTTGATTAAAATATCACAAGAGGGCAAAACACTAAACAATTCATTTAGTATTTAATCAAATAATCATTTAATAATACTTAGGGTCAAAACCACTAGGCCGAGTTTCAGGATGTTACAACTCTCCCCTCCTTAAAAGGATTCCGTCCTCGGAATCCAACCGCAAATTTTCCACAAGAAAAAGCATTGCTTTTCGATTTCAAACTTCTATTCCAATTTGGAACTCACACTATGTTTCCACATAGACATCGTCATCTCAGTTATCAATCAATTCACTTCTTTAATTTATCCACTAATTCAAAATTAACCCGATACTCATATAGAAATTACTATTTCTGGTTCAGATAGCATTCCTCATGACATAAAAGTGATCCACAATCATATGTTTAAAATTTTACCAATTTAAACTATGATTATTTTAATATAATCATTTAACAACCTCGTTTAACTTCAATTATAACTATCGCAAATCAACTCGAAATGATCTACACATACAGTTCATTAGTCACTTTTCAGACTCCATAATCAACACAAAAAACAAATCGGGTATTTTATCAGAAACATTTCAGGTCATTCATATATTTAACATCGACCGACTGTCATAATTAATGGCTATAACTAAAGCAAACATCACTTTATTCACATTGGTCAGGCATTTACGATTCTCACTATACAAGTCACTACATGTGACCCGACAGGTCACGGTAAAGTTTTATCATTTCACATAACAACATTAGTCCTACTTGGACTATTCAATTCACGTCTATGATTACATCTATATATACTTAAAAATTGAGTTTCAATTTTGAAGTAGCATTTAATGACATAGATTAATACCTTTAAGTTAAAAACATAGTGTAAACGATTCAATTTCAAGGAAAGCTTAAATGTAAACCACTCAGTTTCTAAGAAAGCTTAAATGTAAACCGTTATAAAACATAGTATGTTAATTAATGTAAATCATTCAGTTGCATGAAAGCTTAAACGTTTGAATGAATTTAAAAAATGTATGAATGCATAACATATGAATGCATTTAAGTACCTTTATGCATAACGTATTATAATTTATATGGCATAACATTTAAGCAACTAATTATTTTTTGATTGCTCTTTCGTGTTTATTCATTCTCTTAGTTTTTGGTATTTAAGTGCATGGCATAACATTTAAGCAACCCAATTATTTTTTATTGCTCTTTCGTGTTCTTCATTCTCTTAGTTTTTAGTTGTCATATTACAAACACAAATATTTCATAGACTTACGAATTTGGTTTTCAGATTCTAAATGTTTTTGTTGTGGTTACAGGTAATCAGAATTACCAAAAATGGATGCAAGATTTGTTGAAGGTTTAATTTTCAAGTAGCAGACCATTAAATCCCAGGCTCTTGGACGTTATTACTGCTTCACAAAATTGTCAGAGGTAAAAAAAGTGGTCATATTTGCAGGTATTGTGGTCATATTTACCCACATAGAAATGAAATAAAAAGTCATTTTTATTATTTTTTGAATTGGCCTTTTTGATAAAACCATAAACTTCTACACACGGAACATGGTTATCAGCTATGTACATAATCATTTAAAAGCACCAACGAATACTTTGAATACAAAATATACCACTTTTCGCTAATAGAGTAGGATAAAGAGGATCCAACTTTATTTTCTTCACAAACATCATCATTTTTTAATATTGTTTTCCACTACAAAATTGCTTAAAACAACGATAGCAAACCTCAAATAATTAGCATTTTTCAATACTATTTCTCCAAACCAATTCGTGTAGTTATATTTAAATTTATCATGTTTTTTAAGATTGAGCTTTTATCTTTTGTTCTAGCGAATAACGGCCCTACAACTAAACCTAAAACCAAAAGAAATATAATTTATGGTTTATTATTGAGATTTTGTGAAAGAAATTATAATATGAAAAAAAAACGAACCAAATAAAATGGTAGTAAAGGCTTAGATGTCATTGAAACTCTGCAACAATTCATAAGTTTTATTTGGAGCATAAACTATGTCGTAAAAGATATCGAGTTTGGAACATGGGCTCGGGCTGCAATGTTGCTTGGTGGGAACCAGCTTGCTGAAGCTGTAAAGGTCACAATAGGACCAAATGTAATCAGGATAGCCCATTTATTTATGAACTAATCGAAACGGGGCCAAATAGTGCAGATCTTGACCCATTAATTTTTGGGGCAAATGTCATAAAATACCAACTTAGGTTAGGCATTGGTGTATTTTGGTAATTATATAACTTTTGAAGGTTTGTTTAGTAATTACAAGTTTTTGAGTCGGCATACTTTGGTAAATTTTGTATTCTTCATAATATGGTAATTAAAACGAGCCTTTTTGCGCTATACCATAATTGCTTTTTTTTATGATTTAAAATGTTATAACTGCTGAAGTAGGTCTACTAAAAATTTGTGATGATTAGAAAGGACCTTAAAAATTGCAATTACTAAAGCAAACAAAGGCTAAACTATACTAGAGCTTTATGACATTTGGCCATAAATTAAAAAAACAACGTTTATGATGATACTGAAGAGGGTGACGAGTAAGGGTTTATACCTGAATATAAGTCGAGAAAAAAATAAAGTATTACACCTTGGACATTAGTTTAAATTTTCAAAGTAAAAGCATTTGGTCCATGACACGGCAACATTTTTGTGTTACCTTTTGTCTTATCGAGTAATAAATTAGATTACTTTTTCCTCAATTTTTATAGTGCAATTTGTGTTCCAAATAAATTAATCAAACTACTAATACACCATATGTTTATTTACTTTACATTTCCTATGACACACTTATCATGAACAAAGCCCGTGCATCGCACGGGCCATGCTACCTCGTCTATTTTAATTATCAGCTTTACATTAAAGTTATTCACAATAATTACTATCATAACCAAGTTTACTTACAGTCACATATATTGTGACCGATACCGCCATACAACCAATCCTCTTCACCTCTCCTGAAGTGAGGGAACAACCAAAATAGTTAAATTCAACTTATCATCAATCTGAAAAAAACATAAATTGAGCAACTTCAAACACACGAGGCACTATGGGTGCGCTGAAAACAAGAAAGGAAGCTATCTTTTATAACATTTATTAATAACTTTGATTAAACTAGACTAATCCATACATCAGACCACACCAAACTTGGTCTAAGTATCAATAAAACGAAACAGGAAAACATACATCATTTTTACCTATATCAATTCCCGACACAGATGATGTGTTCAAAATCAATAATCATTCAATTATTCGACTTCAAGTGGGATAAAACACAATAGCACACAATAGCACACAGTTCAAGTCATCACAGAAATTCGCAAATCATAATTAAGTAATTTACTCAAATAACACTTTTACAGAAGCACAAGTATTGAGTTTATCAAAACATACCTGAGCTATCAGTGTCGGTGACATCAATACTCTTTTTCTTCCTTTCCGCAGTTGATGAAGATTCCCCGACCATCACAGTCCTTGACTTATACCCAACTTTCTTTTTTCAAGGACAATCTTCCCTTTTGTGTCCCTCATCCTGACACTTCCAACATACATCCTGTGGAAACTTACAATCGTTCGCTTCGTGCCCAAATTCACCACATCTAACACACTTCATGATTTGAGCAGTACACGACCCAAAATAAGAGGACTTACATTTAGAACACGAGGTGTTCTTTTTTTTTCTTTTCTTAATATATATATATATATATATATATATGCTTCTCGGTCAATTTCGGCATTGTTACTTGATGTACCAACATTCCGGGGCCAAGGGGGTCGGGTTCTCTTTATCTGTCATATCTGTAACAATCATAACATCTCACGAAAGCTTAGTTTAAATCGTTAGTACCTACATACTAACCACAACTAACTTCATTCACATTTGCTCTAATCCCGCTCATCTGTAATGCTTCACCAAACTCGAGCCAAGATTTGGGAATGGAACACCTAACTGTGTATCCATCGCCAAATCAAGGCCCTGATACCAAATTGTAACACCGCAAAATTAGAAACCATTTTTTTTTGGCAAGTGCATAAGCGATATAAAAGTAGTTAAGTTTAAGTTACAAATTAAAGTCCGATAATAGTCCCTAAAAAACATAGTTTATTACGGTGTTAAAAACGACATGGCTCGATGACAAAACATATTTTACTGAGCTTGGTCAATCATCCCGTCCAAAGCACTGTCCAGCCTGAAAAGAGAAAACGAGGGAGGAATTATCACAAAGCTAAGTGAATGAATATAATCTACAATTTGTGTTAAGTACAACAAGTAAGTAATCACGTCCGCAAGGGTAACCACATAATCAACCACATCTGCAAGGGTAAACCACTTAATCAATCACATCTGCAAGGGTAACCACGTTAATCAACCACAATATCAACCACATCATCAACCACATTATCAACCACATTATCAACCACATCATCGACCACATCAGCAAGGGTAACCACGTTATCAACCACACCATCGACCACATTATCAACCACATTATCAACCACACCATGGACAGCATCATCAAGGGTAACCACGTTCTCAACCTCACCATCGACCACATTATCAACCACATCATCATCCACGTCATCGACCACATCATCAACCACATAGTCATCCACATTAGCAAGGGTAACCACTTAATCAACCACATTATCAAGGGTAACCATTTAATCAACCACATTATCAACCACATCATCGACCACATCATCAAGGGTAACCACGTTATCAACCACACCATCGACCATATTATCAACCACATCATCGACCACATCATCAAGGCTAACCGCGTTCTCAACCACATCATCGAGCACATTATCAACCACATCATAATCCACACCATCGACCACATTATCAACCACATCATCACCCACATTAGCAAGGGTAACCACTTGATCAGCCACATTATCAAGGGTAACCACTTAATCAACCACATTATCAAGGGTAACCACTTACACAACTACATTATCATGGGTAACCACTAACAGAGGACCGGCGGTTCGGCCGAACCACAACCATTGTTGGCCCACAAGGTTTACCGGTGGCCCTAAGCTACTTGGCATAGTATTAAGTCCGATCATACAACGAATGCAAAAGAAGTGTTAATACTATCGCCTATAGCGATCGATGCCCAGCCCCTAACCACCAGGTTGACCTCTAATCAGCCCCTAACCAGCAAGCTGACCCCTAATCAGCCCCTAACCACCAGGTTGACCCCTACTCTTAATCCGTGTGCACATCTCAGCTAACTAACACACCACGGTTAATTATCATTATACCATAAATACCGGTCCGGAAATAAGGGAGCAGTATTAACGGATCAGCAATAACGGAATCAGCGCTAACGGAATCAGCATTAACAGATCAGCATTAACGGATCAGCACTAACAGATCAGCACTAACGGATTAACCTTTTCTGGATCATCACTAACAGAATCAGCACTAACGGAATCAGCATTAACTGACCAGCACTAACGGAATCAGCATTAACAGATCTGCATTAACGGATCAGCACTAACAACTCAGCAGTAACGGAATCAGCACTAACGGATCAGCACTAACAGAATCAACATTAACGGAATCAGCATTAACTGACCAGCACTAACGGAATCAGCATTAACGGAATCAGCATTAACTAACCAGCATTAACTGACTAGCATTAACTGACCAACATTAACTGACCAGCATTAATTGATCAACATTAACTGACCAGCATTAACTGATCAACATTAACTGATCAGCATTAACTAGCCAACATTAACTGACCAGCATAAACTGATCAATACAAACTGATTGCAACCAAAACACAAGTTGGAGATAAAATTCACTCACCTTTGCTTCCAACAGCCGAACTCAGAGGTCTAATGTTTCTGAGTCTCGATCCCAGTTCCTGTACACCCAAAGTACACCGAATGTTATCAATACCAACACTATGTAGGGTTTCATTGTAACTGATTGACCACTTGGGTCAACCTCCTAGTATGCTTGGTTCGAACCATACTGTCAAGAACATGAACTTGTTCTTGCCGGTTAAACCAACTAGCTAGTTTAATCCCTAAAAACGGAACTGAGATTAAACTTAATCCTTAAACCCTAAAGGATTATGGGATGTTGGAAATCTAGACCAGATTAACAAGAAAGAAGCCTTGTACGAAAAACTCGAACACACACACATCCTTGTGGTATTCGACGACCAACCAAGAACCCTAGGGTTCTTTGTTCGATTTCGTCCAAGGGGAAAGAAGGGAAAAAGGGTTTTTCCAATTCATACCTTAGCTTGCTCAAGATAGATCCACCAGTGATAAACACAACGAGAAGCCCTCTAGATAAGCTCTTGTAATGAAACTTGTTCTTCAAGACTTGAAGAACACGAAGAACGAACGAAGAACACGAAGAACACAAGGCTTGTGTTCTTGGGGAGTGTTTCGGCCGAACCTAGGGTTAGGGAGAGGAGGAATGTCGAGGCTTATGGTGTGTGGTGGGAGGAATAAAGTGAAGCCTAGATCTTCTATTTATAATGGAAGATCTTTCACTTAAGTCCTTCTAATTTAATTAAGACACGTTTCTTAATTAAACTTTTCCATTTACACTTCCAACCTTATAGTTTATCTAGTTATTATTGTTGCACTTAATTATTAAATGTCTAGTATTAATACACTAATGTATTCTGTATATTATATACACGAAATATATATACTTTGTATTTATACTTTTAATAATTAATTATATAATAAACCTTATATAATTTAGACAATAATATTATCCAACACCATATGATTTAATTACTTTAAATCATATTATGGATAATCTATAATTAACACATTGTATATTTACTCAACTAGTAAATGTACAAATACTTGTATTAATTAGTTAGATAAACTAATCTAGTAATAAGTTGAACTTAACTTAATACTTAACTTGATTCATAAATGACTATTATGAATCAATCCTCTTCCAAGTATCATTACATATCTTACTCGTATTACATGCACTCACCGGTGTGACCCTTGAGTGTCCTATAGACATGGACGTGACATCATAGGCTGACTAACTGTGCACATAAATCCATCAGACTCCCACTTGTGCAAGTTCGTAACCTTAGCTTGATGACACTAGTCCTGCAGCGGCCCTCTAGCTGGCAATACAGGATAACCAACCCATAGAAACTCTTATACCCATGTATTGTTTTAGAGAAAAAAAACATATTAATAGCGTCGTCTAGTAAAGAACACCCCGTCTTTACTTCTTGGGTAACGTGTTAGGTTCATCCCTTGCAGCACGATATTTGTGATAATGAATACGAGCATGGTAGAATTTATCAACTCCTGTACTTGAAATCATTTCTTGACCTCTTGATTTAAAACTGTGTGATAACGACAAAGAACAATTCAGTTCGTTGAGCACGGCCATGCATTTTCAGTTTATCATCATGTCAAGGGACCCATAAACATCTCTCCTAAAAAGGAGGTGCAATTACCATCCTGTTATATTTCAATTCAAAATACAACTTCCTCTGTACCCAGTAAAGCCTCGTATGACAATAATATTTCAGATTTGTCTAAGACGAACCAAAGCACATTAGTCATTGTATCCCAAATCAAATACCTCAGGCTTAAGGACAATCGTAGTGAATAATACTTATGAACTTTTCAACCACGAAGTATTATCACGGTGGTCAATCCAATATTCGTCGAGCTCCAACAGAATATCACCGATATTTGGTTTACACAAAAACTTGTGTAGCTATCTTCTAAGAAATTCGAATCTACCACCAAATACCGCGATGACGTTAACGTCCCATCAAGGTTCCCACCAAGATGAGTAGTCACAGATTTATACCTTTTGAATAAAATAACCTTCATTCATGGATATTGTTAAAACATACAAAGTCTGAATAACAATGATACTGATTCATGTATCATTCCTAACTGGACCAAGATATTGAATTATTACTGGATCAATACTTATCCTTTGTGTTCGTGTTGATTACTTAATGACTTTTACAACCTTAATTGTAACTTTATCACTGAACTAGTTATTTCCATTAAACTAAAGACATAAGACAAGTATTTGAAAAATACTATTTCTTTTGCCTTTGCTAGATTTTGTTCTTGCAACATTCTAGAACATATTCTAGTCAAGCCTTTTATGCAATTCGGTAAACATAGGAGGATTGGAAAGTAACTCCTTAGTTTCTTGAATTCATAAAATTCGCCTTGTAACTAAAGCCTCTTTTAGTCACTTGATTTGTAGATATATCATTACTAGTTAGAGAAATTTCCTTAAATGATTAACTTATTCACTAGAGTGTGAATATCCTATTAGATTTGCAATAATTAATCACAAGACTCGTGATCACGCTATTAGGTTTGCAATAATCTAAATAACAATCATTTATTATTTCTCTTAACTCTTTGGCTAACGAGTTGGTAAAACCTAGTTGTTAATATCCTAACTAACTTACTATATTCATTAGTACCTCTAATGAATATGTTAGTCATAGCTCCCACTAAATGTTATGGAAATAAGCATCACTTAAACTACTACTTTTGACATAGTCAAAACTTATAGTTTAACCCTTTAAGAATTAATCAATTATCAAAGTCATCCTTTGGATTTGCGAATGTCCAACATTCCTTTGAAGGGAATCATGACTTTCATTGATTACTGTATCTAACAAGTATAAGACACTTGAAACGATACTTCCAATTCTTTAGTGTATTAGTATCTTTTTAGAATCTCATTTAATGCCAAAGTCATTTCTTGGATTTCTCAAATATCCATTATTCCTATAAGGGAATTACGACTTGATCAAATGTTGTATTTATTACAAGTATAAAAGACTTGCAATAATACCTTTTAATTCTTAAATTCTTTAATCTAGTTTGTCCCTTTTAAGAGTTCATTTAATGCCTAAGTCATTTTCCTTGGATTATACGAATATCCAATTATTCCTATTAGGGAATTATGACTTCATTAAATTCCTTTATCACAAGTATGAAAGACTTGTAATAATACTCTTTAAAGTCTATCTTGATTATATCCAATATAATCATACTATATTAATACTAATACTTTAAAACTTACTATCATAAGTAACCATTACCTAAGATGTTTTAAATAAGTTCAATGTACCTTGAACTTTATGCTTTCCATAAAAACTCTTAAATACTTTCATTAGAAAAACTTTCTAATTACTAGCATCTAAGTAATTTGAGCTTCTAAGATATTCACAACAATCAAACAAATATAAACAATGAGATCATTATTAAGTTAATACTTGACTTTATAATCTAGTCATAAAACTTGACTAGTATAATCAACACACTTGCACACACAATATAATTCAACCATGGATTCAACGATAAACTTAAAATACCAAAATTTATCATAAAAATATAAAATGTAATGTGTCAAAACAACTTAAAAATGAAAATTGTTTTACTGAATCTATACGAAAAATTTGGTGCTTGTGGGATCATTATCTCATGTTAGTCCATCTCACTTTCCATCATCTCATGCAATAAACGATTGCTAAAGTTGAGTTACTCGTAATAACTTTTACAAGTAGGAAAAGGAGTATCTAGAAGTTGGTCAAGTCAACTGAGTAGCAAGCATGGCCTCATACCCTTTGACCCTCGCCACAACTAAGACACCGTTTCTCGGTCCTTGTCTTGTTTGGCTTTACCTTCTTGACCTTTTGTTTGACTCTATTACCCTTCGGCACGTTTTGGCTGAGATCGATTTTACCCGTTCCCTTTCCACTGCGCCTCTTTCTCTTTTTCACTACCATCATCAGTTACTACGAGATCGTTCATAAACTTGGTCCCCAAATCAACTCAGTAGTCTTGAGCACGGAATGTAGCTCAATAATGGATTGCTCCATGTTATGCATGTTGTAGTTGACTACATAAGACTTATAGTCACCTAACAACGAGTTGAGTATCATTATTGTTGCTAACTGCAACGGTACTGGGTGTCCTAGTCATTCAACATGATCCATGTGCTCTTTCATTTTCATGACGTGAGCACTTACTGATGATCCCTTAACCATATTGCAAGAGTTGAACACTCTATAAACGTAATATGCTTGTCCTGGTTCATCTCTAGCATTCGTGGCAAGTTCAATTAGTATTGCTCTTTCTGAAGGATTTATGTGCACAGTTAGTCAACCTATGATGATACATCCATGCCTACGAAACACTTAAGGGTCACACCGGTGAGTGCATGTAATACGAGCAAGATAAGCAATGATACTACGAAAAGGAATGATTCATAATAGTCATCTAGTACTAGTATTTAAATATATAATTCATTTATCGATTTACTAGATTGAAACTTTCACGTTCAAAATGGATAGATCCAATGTCGCATTCAGTAAAGATTCATGATACATGTATCGGGTGTACTGTAAAAATTGTTTCCAATAAGTAACTCTCCTCTCAGCTATTTCAAGAAGTATACGCAAAAGATCTCAGTGCCTCTGGAAATAAGATTTTTATTTTTCAAATTCTTCATTCCATTCCTGGGAAGAGGAAGAAGCAGATAGAGAAAAGGCCCCCTCTTTCCGTCCGCTCGTCCCTAAGTGAGCGAATTGCATGTAAAGATCTGTAGGGGCTTATAAGAAGAATTGAAAGGTAGGTTTTGTCAGTGATTAAATGGAAAGGTCAGCTGGAGCGAAAACCAATCAAACTCAGAAAGATAGGTAGATCGAGCGCGCTGAGGGAAATCAGTTAAGTATTAAGTTAAGTTTAACTTATTACTAGATTAGTTTAACTAACTAATTAATTCAAGTATTTGTACATTTACTAGTTGAGTAAATATACAATGTGTTAATTATAGATTATCCATGATATGATTTAAAGCTATTAAATCATATAGTAAATTGGATAATATTGTTGTATAAATTATATAAAGGCTATTATATAATTAATTATTAAAAGAATAAATACAAGTATATATAATTCGTGTATATGGGTACCGAATTATTAGTATATTAATACTAGACATTTAATAGTTGAGTGCAACAATAATAAACTAGTTAAACTATAAGGGGTGGAAGTGTTAAAAGGAAGTTTAATTAAAGATCTAATATTTAATTAAACTAGAGGGTTCTAAGCGCAACTTATTTATCTATAAATAAGAGGCTTAGGGTAACCCTAAAACCCCTTACACCATCACACGAATCCCTTGCCCCCTCCTTGTCCCTTTTCGGCCGAACACTCCCAGGAACACCAAACTTGGTGTTCTTCGTGTTCTTCAAGTTCTTGAAGATCAAGTTCATTGCTTAGATCAACTAGAAGATCGCTCTATTTGTTCATCATCAGTGGATCTATCTTAAGCAAACAACAAGGTATGTTTTGAGAAAACCCTTTTCTCCCTTCTCCCTCTTAGACGATTTCGACCAAAGAACCCTAGGGTTCTTTGGTGTTGGTCGAAACACACACAAGTGTGTGTGTGTGTGTTTGGGTTTTTGTACAAGGTTTCTTCCATTGTTAATCTAATCTAGATTTCTAAGATCCCAATCCTTTAGGGTTTAAGGATTAGGTTTAATCTCAGTTCCGCATTTAGGGATTAAATCAGCTAGTTGGTTTTAACCGGTCAAGAACAAGTTCATGTTCTTGGTCAGTATGGTTCGAACCAAGTCACTAGGAGGTTGACCCAAGTGGTCAATCAGTATCAATGAAACCCTTCAGTGGTATCAGAGCGTTGGTTTAGAGATCTAAACTAGATTAACAAAGTTTGTTTGTTTAATTTATGTTAAAGTTTTTTTTTTGTTCCAACTTCTTCTTCTTCTTCTTAATGTTCGATTAGGGTAAGAACCCTAGGTCCAAGTATGTTAAACTAGTTAAGTTTAATTGGTCAAAAGGATTCTAGAAAAAACCCTAGAAATTTCGAACAAGAGGTAAAGAACCCTAGGATCAAGAACATTAAACTAGTTTAGTTTAATTGATCAAAAGGCTTCTTTCCCTAACCCTAGCTGTTTCCGAAAATCCTAGAACCCTAGGATCAAGATTGTCAAAAATCTTGATCAAGAGGATTCTTCCAAATCTAGGATCAAGTATGTTAAACCAAGATTTGGTTTAATTGATCAAAAAAGATTCTTTCCTTTTTCTAAAAGATTTCGTGATCAAGGAGGATGCTTGGACACCAAGTTTGTTAAACTAGCCTAGTTTAATTGGTGGAAAAGTTTCCTAGACTTTAAGGATTTTTTCAAAAAATCCTAGATATAATCTAGGACCTAGAACATTAAACTAGTTTAAATTTAATGATCTAAAAGAATTAATTAGGATAATAATCTAAAACCTAGATAATTAAACAAGTTTATGTTTAATAGGTTTAATTGTTATTTTAATAGATTTATTGAAACTAGTTCTTTAAACCTAGAAATCTAGACAAAGTTTATTGTCTAAAAGGTTTAAATTAAAAAGTCTAAATAAATTTATTAAGGTTATAATCTATCCTAGGATTTAAACAAAGTTTATTGTTTAAATATGATTGATTAGAATTAATCTTTTAATTAAATAATGTCTTTGATCAAGAAAGTCAAAACCCTAGTTTTGGTTGATCAAAAACAAGATTAGGGTTAGACTAATTAATGAGAATTAAAAGAAGTGTTAATTTCTAGTTCAAGAAATTAACAAGATGTATTGATTTATATTTATGCATTATGTTTCGAATTTTAAATATTTAAAAGGTAAAATGAATTTTAAAAAATATAATAAGTTTATACGTATTTTAATTAGTTCAAGATAAAATACATACGTATAAATTAGATGTAATATTCTTGTTAGAATGTTACAAGTTTATTTGACAAGAAATAATTATGTATATATATATTAAATACAAGATTAAATGGAACATTAAAAGATAATGTTATTTTCATCTTTAAAGGTTAATAATATAACTAGTAATTGTACAAGTTGATTATATAATTAAAACTAGAAAGTACAAAGTTATGATTCCATTATAACTAGAAATTGTACAAGTTGAGATTATATGATGAACTAGAAATATACAAAGTTATATATTAATATTATAAGGTGTATAAAGTTATAAGTTATTATAACTAGTAATTATACAAGTATAATATAAGTATTTTACAAGTCATGTAATATACTAGATTAATGATCAAGTGTAAATAACAAGAACCTATATTCAACTAGTTTAAGTTAAATATAAGAAAGGTTTAAACAAACTAACAATTATTATATATAGTCCTTATATAATAAGTTTATTAGTTTCACCAAGTACGAACCGGTGATTGTGTTTGCTCAAGTTCCATCATGATTGTTGGAGCTAGTGGGAGCTGCACAAGAAAATCACAAAGTTTATAGATATGTCGTCAAGACATAAGTTTTGGTGAAATCTAGTAAGTCAAAACAAATGTTTGATTTCATTATTAAACATATGAAAAACTAGGTGTGTTAAACTAGATTTATGATTCAAGTCTATGAATCGTAAAAGGATTAAAAGTTTAACATAAGTTTTAAGTTTTTCGAGAAAGATAAAAACAAGTAAGTTTTATTCTAGATAAGGTTTTCCATAAAACTTAGTGATACGTTTTGTACACCTCGTTTTTAGGTACACATATAAAACGCGCAAATTATTGAAACTAAAAGTTTTAGATAAAGTTCTTAAGGTTTAAAAAGGATGATCGGGAGTCCCGGCCCAAAAAGTTTTAGAGAAACTAAAAGTTTTAGAGAACATCACACTGTCTTAGATGGTATGATCTACTTTGGTGATAATCGGGAGTCCCGGCCCAAAAAGTACTTGAGTAGAATAAACATACTAGACTTTATTACTAACTTAGAAATGTACAATCAAATTGTACAAAGTTGTAATAAGTTATAAGTCTAAAGATTCTACGACCCCTAGGAATCGTGTCAAGTCTTGATACGATCGGTAAGGATGTTACCTACCAGAAATAGCGTGTCTCGTCGGGAAGTGCCCAAACCTTGAGGCGAGAATGTGATATATGGATCCTAGGCATAAAATATTAATTATGGGTTTTTAATATATTTTAGAGAATGTTTATTGATGATTACTAATTAAACTGGGTTTGATTTGTAGATGGCAGCAACAACCACAACGACAAGTACCAACAATCTCTCACTTCGCTCAATCCTCAAAAAAGACAAGTTGACTGGGTCAAACTTTCTCAACTGGGAGCGCAATCTTCGCATTGTGCTCAGGCATGAGAGAAAGTGGTATGTCTTGAAAAGAGCAGTACCTAATGTCCCTGCCGCTAATGCTAGAGCTGAAGCAAGGCAAGCTTATGATAAGCATGTCAGTGTTGCACTCGATGTGAGCTATTTAATGCTCGCAACCATGAGTCCAGAATTACAAGCAGGACTTATAGATGTGCCTGCATTTGAGATGATCCAGCAACTTAGGGATTCATTTCAAGAGCAAGCTCGCACTGAGAGGTTCGACATCAATCGAGCCTTCAACTCTTGCAAGATGGTCAAAGGAACGCCGGTGAGTGCCCACGTCATGAAAATGAAAGGACACATGGATCACTTGGCTAGACTTGGTCACCCCATACCGTTACAAATGGCAACAGACACAATACTCAATTCATTTTCTGATGACTACAAGCCTTTTGTGGTCAACTACAATATGCATAATATGGAGAAATCCATTGCTGAGCTACATTCCATGCTCAAGACAGCTGAATTGAGTTTGGGGACCAAATCTAAGGATGTTCTAATGATCGGTAATAGCAGTGGTGGTGGCAAGAAGAGAAGAGGGCATGGTGGCAAAGGAAGGGGTAAAACCAATCCTAACCAAGGAGTGCCAAATGGTAAAAGTGTCAAACAAAAGGTCAAGAAGTTTAAGCCTAACACAACGAGGACCGAGAATAGGAGCTTCAAGTGTGGTGAGGCTGGGCATTGGAGAAAGAATTGTCCAAAGGGTGCAAGTGGTGGTGGAGGAAACGCAAGTTCCTCAGGAAACACAACCACACTTCTTAATCACTTTTAGATACTTGTAAAGTACATTACGAGTAATCTAACTTTTGCAATCGTTTATTGCAGGAGGAGATGGGAAGTGATAGTGACCAGCATGAGATGGTGATTCCACGAACACCAAGTTTTATAATTCAGTACTTTAATGGATTCAGTAAAAACAATTTTATTTTATTGTTTGGATAATTTTTATTTTATGTTAAAACGAGTTTTCATTTGGTTTTAATAAGGAATCCATATTTGAATTATATCATGTGTGTGCATGTGTGATGATTACACTAGTCAAGGTTTTATGACTAGATTGTAAGTCAAGTTTTGATTTACTTTATATTTCATATTTTATACCTGTTTGATCGTTCATAAGTAATGTTTTAGAAGCTCAACACTTAGATACTAGAAATTAGAAGTTTTTCTTCTAAAGTATTTAAGAGATTTTATGAAAAGCATAAGGTTCAAAAGTTATTGAACCTAGTTGAAACATCCTAAGTAATGGTTACTTATGATAGTTTTAAAGTATTAGTATTAATATAGTGTGATTATATTGGATATAATCAAGATAGACTTTAAATAGTATTATTACAAGTCTTTTTATACTTGTAATAAAGAAATTTAATGAAGTCATAATTCCCTAATAGGAATAATTGGATATTCGTAAAATCCAAGTGAAGTGACTTAGACATTAAATGAACTCTTAAAAGGATAAACTATATTTAAGAATTAAAAGGTATTATTGCAAGTCTTTTATACTTGTAATAAATACAATATTTAATCAAGTCATAATTCCCTAATAGGAATAATGGATATTTGAGAAATCCAAGAAATGACTTTGGCATTAAATAAGATTCTTAAAAGATACTAATACACTTAAGAATTGGAAGTATCGTTTCAAGTGTCTTATACTTGTTAGATACAGTAATCAATGAGAGTCATGATTCCCTTATCAGGAATGTTGGATATTCGCAAATCAAAGGATGACTTTGATGATTGATTAATTCTTAAAAGGTTAAACTATAAGTTTTGACTAGGTCAAAAATAGTAGTTTAAGTGATGCTTAATTTCCATAAAATTTAGTGGGAGCTATGACTAACACATTCACTAGAGGCACTAATGAATATAGCAAGTTAGTTAGGACATTAACAACAAGGTTTTACCAAGTCGTTAGCCAAGGAGTTAAGAAAAAATAAATGATCAGTAATTAGATTATTGCAAACCTAATAGCGTGATCACAAGTCTTGTGATTAATTATTGCATGTCTAATAGGATGTTCACATTCCAGTGAACAAGTCAATCATTTAAGGAAGTTTCTTTAACTAGTAAGAATATCTACAAATCAAGTAGCTAAAAGAGATTTAGTTACAAGGCAAGTTTTATAGATTCAAGAAACTAAAGGAGTAATTTTTCCAATCCTCCCACGTTTACCGAATCATATAAAAAGGCAAGACTAGAATATGTTCTAAATGTTGCATGAACAATATCTAGCAAAGACAAAAGTAATAGTATTCTTAATACTCGTCTTATGTCTTTAGTTTATTAGAAATAACTAATTGTAATTAGTGACAAAAGTAACAATTAAGAGTTATTGAAGTGATCAACACAAACACATAGAATAAGTAATGATCCAGTAATAATTCAGTATCTATGTCCAGTGAGGAATAATACATGAGTTAGTATCATTGTTATTCAGAATTTGTATGTTTTACAACATCCATGAATAAAAGTTTCTTTATTCAAAAGATATAAATCCGTGACTACTCGTCTTGGTGGGAACCTCGATGGGACGTTAACGTCATCGCGGTATTTGGTGGTAGATTCGAAGTTCTTCGAAGATAGCTACACAAGTTTTGTGTAAACCAAATATCGGTGATATTCTGCTGGAGCCCGACGAATATTGGATTGACCACCGTGATAATACTTCATGGTTGAAAAGTTCAAAAGTATTATTCACTAGGATTGTCCTTAAGCCTGAGGTATTTGGTTTGGGATACATTGACTAATGTGCTTTGGTTCGTCTTAGACAATTCTGAAATATGGTTGTCATACGAGGCCTTACTGGGTACGAAGGAATTTGTATTTTGAATCGAAATATAACAAGATGGTAATTGCACCTCCTTTTTAGGAGAGATATTTATGGGTCCTTTGACATGATGATAACTGGAAAGTGCATGGCCATGCCCAAACGAACTGATTTGTTCTTTGTCGTTTATCACACCAGTTTAAATCAAGAAGTCATTAAATGATTTTGAATACAGGAGTTGATAATTTCTACCATGCTCGTATTCATTATCACAAATATCGTGCTGCAAGGGATAAACCTAACATAGTTGCCCAAGAAGTAGAGACAGAGTATTCTTTACTAGGAGACGCTATTAAAGAGTTTTTCAAGAAACTATACCTGGGTTACGTAAGCTGTTTTTATGGGGTTGGTTACCTACATGCCCATCTAGAAGGCCACTGTAGCTCGTATCATTAAGACAAAGGTTACAAACTTGCACAAGTGGGAGTATGAAGGATTTATGTGCACAGTTAGTCAACCTATGATGATACATCCATGCCTACGAAACACTTAAGGGTCATACCGGTGAGTGCATGTAATACGAGCAAGATAAGCAATGATACTACGAAAAAGAATGATTCATAATAGTCATTATGAATCAGTTAAGTATTAAGTTAAGTTTAACTTATTACTAGATTAGTTTAACTAACTAATTAATACAAGTATTTGTACATTTACTAGTTGAGTAAATATACAATGTGTTAATTATAGATTATCCATGATATGATTTAAAGCTATTAAATCATATAGTAAATTGGATAATATTGTTGTATAAATTTTATAAAGGCTATTATATAATTAATTATTAAAAGTATAAATACAGGTATATATAATTCGTGTATATGGGTACCGAATTATTAGTGTATTAATACTAGACATTTAATAGTTGAGTGCAACAATAATAAACTAGTTAAACTATAAGGGGTGGAAGTGTTAAAAGGAAGTTTAATTAAAGATCTAATATTAATTAAAATAGAGGGTTCTAAGCGCAACTTATTTATCTATAAATAAGAGGCTTAGGGTAACCCTAAAACCCCTTACACCATCACACGAATCCCTTGCCCCCTCCTTGTCCCTTTTCGGCCTAATACTCCCAAGAACACCAAACTTGGTGTTCTTCGTTCTTCGTGTTCTTCAAGTTCTTGAAGATCAAGTTCATTGCTTAGATCAACTAGAAGATCGCTCGATTTGTTCATCATCAGTGGATCTATCTTAAGCAAACAACAAGGTATGTTTTGAGAAAACCCTTTTCTCCCTTCTCCCTCTTGGACGATTTCGACCAAAGAACCCTAGGGTTCTTTGGTGTTGGTCGAAACACACACAAGTGTGTGTGTGTGTGTGTGTGTTTGGGTTTTCGTACAAGGTTTCTTCCATTGTTAATCTAATCTAGATTTCCAAGATCCCAATCCTTTAGGGTTTTAGGATTAGGTTTAATCTCAGTTCCGCATTTAGGGATTAAATCAGCTAGTTTGTTTTAACCGGTCAAGAACAAGTTCATGTTCTTGGTCAGTATGGTTCGAACCAAGTCACTAGGAGGTTGACCCAAGTGATCAATCAGTATCAATGAAACCCTTCACTTTCTAGGACAATTCTTTTCTCTCATGCCTAAGCATAATCCGAAGATCACGCTTCCAATTGAGAAACTTTTACCCAGTCAATTTGTCCTTTTCTAGAAACAAGCGTGGTGAGAGATTATTGGTACGTGTCGTTTTGGTTGTTGCTGCCGTCTACAAATCAAACCCAGTTTAATAAGTAATCATCAACATACATCTCTAAAATATATTATAAACCCATAATTAATATTTTAGGCCTCGGATCCATATATCACATTCTCGCCGCAAGGTTTGGGCACTTCCCGACGAGACATGCTGTTTCTGGTAGGTAACATCCATACCAATCGTATCAAGACTTGACACAATTCCTAGGGGTCGTAGAATCTATAGACATTTAACTTACTACAACTTTGTACAATTTAATTGCACATTTCTAAGTTTGTAATAAAGTCTAGTATGTTTATTCTACTCAAGTACTTTTTGGGCCGGGACTCCCGATTATCACCAAAGTAGATCAGACCATTTAAGACAGTGCGATGTTCTGCGCCGGGACTCCCGATTATCACAGAACCTTACGCACCCTAACACTCGCAATTATTTGAATCCATATCTAAGGTTCTTTCTCCTTACAATATGAATATCGTTGAACAAGTGAGGTGTTCCATTAGGTGGATAGTACTTTGATCTAAGATTTTCTTGGGTTTGTTTAAGTCTTAAACTAAACTTAAACCTTATTCCAATTTTAATCTTTATTTAAAATGTGCGACTTGTGTTATTCAAGAATTCCACAAGACGCCTTTCTAAATATCTTATAAAACTTTAAGTTTTAAATTTGTTTGATTTTAATTTGTATACCTAAAGATGAGGTTTACAAAAGTTATTACTAGGTTTTGTGAAAAACCTTATCTTAATAAAACGTACTTGTTTTATTTAACTTCAAACCCTATGTTAAACTTTAAAATGGAGATTTTAATTCTTTATAACTTACGAACACAAGTCATAACTCTAATTTAACATAACTAGTTTTTCTATGTTTAATAATAAAATTAAACATTTACTTATTAGATTCTCCAAAATATGTCCTAGGGACACATTTACAAACTTTGTGACTTTCTTGTATAGCATGATGGAACTTGAGTAAACACAATCACTAGTTTGTACTTGGTGAACACTAATAAACTTATTATATATACTAGGTTAAAACCCGCACTATGCGGCGGCTGCGAACTATATATTTCAGGTGATCAAATTTCGATTAGTTGCATTTTTTTATAACGAATACAATACATAAGCATGATAATTGTGTAAACTAGAGGTAAAAAGCAAGAATAAGAATTGATGTTGAAGTGTTTTTCGCTTTGGTTTCTCCTTAACCTTGTCAACAGTCTCTTCTGGTTGGAAAAACCACCGCACCTTGTGCAGACTTTGAAATTATAGCAACTTTTGTACCTGGTTCAACTGTGATATATGGTTGGCTGTGATATAACAAAACAGCAAAAGCCTACAAAATTTTAGTATTTATTCTGGCGACTTTAAATGTCCAGAAGCAACCTCCTTGGATCCTCAACCACATGTTTAGTCCGGCACAAGAAAAACACAGTCTCTTTGCTGTCGATTAGCCTATGGTCATACATCTAAACAATGTACATCATCCGTCTTGCTACTATGTCGCCTGCAACAACCATTGGTTTGTTAACAATTGAATGCATACCAAAAATTGATGAATGTAATTTAATACATACATTAATTAGTAAAATCACTTTCCTATGAAAAAAAGATAAATTGCATTTACCTTAAAATGGGCCAAAATTAAAAAATGAATACATGAGGTGGATTAATGATGGGAGTGCTCAAAAGACTTCCATAAACACCACTATTAAAGATTGAAACGAGCCTCCTGCCATCTCATCAATGGAAATGGTCCCATTAACCGCGTTTTTAGCAAGAGTGTTAATTTCTTTCGCTATCTCAACAAAGTTCATCTTTTCAGCATTACGGATAACTGGCACAACAAGTCCCTAAAAAACAGATATTTTGCTAAAATTTAATATGCTGAAATTAGACAAGATAGAGATAATTTTAGGTTACCTTTGTAGTACCAACAACAATGTTGATATCAATATAATTTCGGGATATGATGTCATCTACATCGATAACTGGCTAACTGCATTAATGATTGGTTGATTTTGGAGGCCACTTACAGCAGCCTGAAATTAAAAAAAAAAAATTGATTAAATAAATAAAAATAAAATAGATATGATAATATCTTTCATACCTTAACAAATCCAAACATCAGTCCCTACTTATCTCAATGCTTCTCAAAGAAGTCGTCCTTGTACTCAGAACGAAGTTTCATTAAATTAGTCCTGTATATAAAACCATATAATAAAATTAAAAATAAAATTTATTGAAGTGCAAGACAGCCTGCTTAGAAGGTTCAATTGGAACTTAGATGTCAACTTCATTGAATGTAGTCAGCAAAGCAAACTCGTTCTGAGAATCTTTCAGACGTGTAGCAACTCTTTCTTAAACATGTCATACAAACCTATATTTAAACACACATAACTTTAACCTAAATAAATGTAATTAAAATTTAAAAGTTTTAATAATATATGTCAATTAACTAACCTGTCAAAGTCACTAAAGGCAGTGTGGGACTATTGACCAGTCTTTCCGAGCTTATAAATCTTCTTGTTCATTTCAGTATGGTGATGGTAACCATTCCGAGCTTATAATGTGTTATGAAAATTCAACCTAATCATTCACCAAAAGTTTTTACAAGATAAAAAAGGTACAACACCTGATCATGAATACGCAATTGAAAACTGCCAAGTTGCTTAAGTCGATGTGCATAAAATTTAATTCTCTTTAAGCACTGTATTGTAGTTGTAGAAATTCAGTATATTAAAATAGAAATAGATCAAACAATGAGTAAATTTGAAATGGTGAATATGATTAATATTATAATACTAACAGAATTAAAGATATCAGAAAAAGCATTGAGAATATAGATCGAAATTAAGACTACAGAAAGTGATTTATAACTCACATCATGACATAAAACATTTAAATCTCAATTCGTACGCCTCTTATTCGAGATTGAAGACCTGAGAAATTGCGCTGAGAAGACGGAGGTCAAAGGAGGATTGTCGGAGATAGGAGGGCCGGAAGACGGAGGTCTTTGGTTTGTGAGGTATTCTGGTGAATGTTTGTCGCTTGAAAAGTGAAACCCTAAAGCCTAATTGGTTGAATAGATCACTCCAAATATATAATGTCCACATGCATTGAAAACGACAAGCATTGATGGAATAGAAACGGCCATTGAAAGCATTGAGGAACTGAAACCGCAAGGATTGAACGCGGCAATCGAAACGGCAACCATTCAAAACGATGTTGAGATAGAGATAAACGCTGGGCCGGCATCAAAGCCCAATCGGGAAAAGAATAATGGTTTTATTATGCAGCTGTAGAATAAATAACAATCCTTAATTACGAATAAATAATAATGGGAATAAATAATAATGGGCCGTTACAATTACAATGAATAACATTTAATTATGGGCGTGTTCAACTTTAAAACATTGGATTCAGTTGAAGCAATGTATATGGGTATTGAAGATGGAAATATTGCCAATAACCTACTGTAGTTGATATGGTTAACGACTCATATTGTATGCTCAAGGTCCTGTGTTCGAAACCTGTCCCTTGCATTTTATTTTCAATCCGGCAAATTGAACCTTTCTAATTATGGCAGGTTTGAATTCAGACCTGCCTTATTTAGAAAGTGCAATCTACTTTATAAAGTAGTATAGATAAGCTGTATATAATAATCTTAGTTTGTTTTAAACCATTCTTATATTTAACTTAGACTAGTTAAATATAGGTTCTAAAATTTCCTATGTTATTTTACCCTTGATCATTAATCTAGTATTTTACGTAACTCGTAATATACTTGTATAAATAACTAGTTATAATTACTTATAACTTTATACAATCTAATATTTATAACTCTCGTATTATTATCTAATTATATAAAAAAAACTTACTTTGTACAATTTCTAGTTGTTTACAACTTTGTACATTTCTAGTTTAATTATAACTTAATACAAATTTCTAGTTATTTAATATTACACCTTAAATGATCAATATAACATTTATATTTAATTGTTCTATCTAATCTTGTATTTAAATATATATATATATAATCTATTTCTTAAAAAAACTTATAGCATTCTTAATAAGAATATTATACCTAATTTTGTACATTTGTACTTTAACTTAGACTAATTAAAATACGTACAAACTATTTTATCTTTTAAAATCACTTTTAAATAATTTGAAAAATCCGAAAATTATATATATAATATAATATAAATACATCTTGTTAATTTTAAGACTTTAAAATTAACACTTCTCTTCTATCCTTAACTAAATTTAATTAATTAAACCCTTATCTTGTTCTTGATCAACTAAAACCTAGTTTTAATTTTCTTGATCAATCCTAATCAATCCTATTCAAACAATTATTAAACTTTGTTTAAATTCTAGGATAGATTATAACTTTAATAGATTTATTTAAACTTATTAATTTAAACCTTTATAGACAATAAAACTTTGTCTAGATTTCTAGGTTTAAAGAACTAGTTTTAATAAACTTACTAAAACAATAATTAAACCTTATTAAACATAAACTTGTTTAATTTTCTATGTTCTAGATTATGTTCTTGATTAATCCTATTAACAAATTAAACTAAACTATTTTAATGTTCTTGGTCTTAGGTTGAATCTAGGGTTTCGAAAATTTTCCTTAAGCCTGGGAAACTTCTCCACCAATTAAACTAAACTAGTTTAATCAAACTTGGTGTTCAAGTATCCTTATGATTTTCGAAATCTAGGGATAAAAGGAAGGGATCCTTTTTGACCAATTAAACTAAAACTTAGTTTAACATACTTGGTCCTAAATTTTGAAGATCAAAGTAAAAAGGAAAGAATCCTTTTGACCAAAAAAATTTGACATTCTTGATCCTAGGGTTCTTCCAATTTTCGAAATATACTAGGGTTAGAGAAAGAAGCCTTTTTGACCAATTAAACTAAACTAGTTTAATGTTCTTGGTCCTAGGGTTCTTTCTTGATCTCGAAATTACTAGGGTTTAGAATCCTTATGACCACTTAAACTAAACTGTTTAACATTCTTGGTCTAGGGTTCTTTACCCTCATTCGAAATCTATGAGGAAGAAAAAGAAGAAGGAACGAAAAAAATAAAATAAAAAACTTGGAAATTAAACAAACAAAAACTTTGTTATTCTTGTTTAGATTTCTAAAGCAACACTCTGATACCACTATAGGGTTTCATTGTAACTGATTGACCACTTGGGTCAACCTCCTAGTATGCTTGCTTCGAACCATACTGTCAAGAACATGAACTTGTTTTTGCCGGTTAAACCAACTAGCTAGTTTAATCCCTAAAAGCGGAACTGAGATTAAACTTAATCCTTAAACCCTAAAGGATTATGGGATGTTGGAAATCTAGACTAGATTAACAAGAAAGAAGCCTTGTACGAAAAACTCGAACACACGCACACACATCCTTGTGGTATTCGACGACCAACCAAGAACCCTAGGGTTCTTGGTTCGATTTCGTCCAAGGGGAAAGAAGGGAAAAGGGTTTTTCCAATTCATACCTTAGATTGCTCAAGATAGATCCACCAGTGATAAACACAACGAGAAGCCCTCTAGATAAGCTATTGTAATGAAACTTGTTCTTCAAGACTTGAAGAACACGAAGAACGAACGAAGAACACGACGAACACAAGGCTTGTGTTCTTGGGGAGTGTTTCGGCCGAACCTAGGGTTAGGGAGAGGAGGAATTTCGTGGCTTATGGTGTGTGGTGGGAGGAATAAAGTGAAGCCTAGATCTTCTATTTATAATGGAAGATCTTTCACTTAAGTCCTTCTAATTTAATTAAGAAATGTTTCTTAATTAAACTTAATTTTCCTTTTACACTTCCAACCTTATAGTTTATCTAGTTATTATTGTTGCACTTAATTATTAAATGTCTAGTATTAATACACTAATATATTCCGTATATTATATACACGAAATATATATACTTTGTATTTATACTTTTAATAATTAATTATATAATAAACCTTATATAATTTAGACAATAATATTATCCAACACCATATGATTTAATTACTTTAAATCATATTATGGATAATCTATAATTAACACATTGTATATTTACTCAACTAGTAAATGTACAAATACTTGTATTAATTAGTTAGATAAACTAATCTAGTAATAAGTTGAACTTAACTTAATACTTAACTTGATTCATAAATGACTATTATGAATCAATCCTCTTCCAAGTATCATTACATATCTTACTCGTATTACATGCACTCACCGGTGTGACCCTTGAGTGTCCTATAGACATGGACGTGACATCATAGGTTGACTAACTATGCACACAAATCCATCACACTAACACACAAACATGTCAAAACCACCAATACTTATACAAATCAACTACTAAGCCATTTTACTCCCAAATGGCCCAAATGGGTCAAAACCCAAACATAGTTCTAATACTACTAAAATTCGACTTTTAACTCATATAAACACCACATCTAGCAAGTCATGACTAACTACATAATTTAACCAAATCAACATCTTTCTTAACCAAGTATTTTTACCAAAATCACTAGTTTATCTATTTTTTTACCCAAATCATCCAAACACTAACTAGTTTATTTCACAAATCCACCAATACTTGACAATCAACATAAATAATTTATCAAACATGCTATCTTAACATAATAAACAACATCAACCATCAAATCCTTAAGGAATCCAAGGTTTGACAAAACTCATCTTCTTCAAACCTCCATTAATGGAGCTTGAAGGTGAGTTTCACCAAAACTTAGTTTCTTCGCACAAATAACCACACAATACATGAAAACTTGAATAGACATGTAATCTAACATCTAACACAAGATTCACCTAAAAAACATCAAGAATCATAAACCCTAGTTTAACCAACTTGCATGAAATCAATAACAAAACACACGTAAAATGAAGCTCACCTCAAGGCCTACTCCACAATGAGTTTAGAATTTAGATTAAGCAAGAAACGAGCCTTAGATCTTCAAAAGAAACTAAGAACAAGCAAGAAGATGAAAAGGGTTTTTAGAGAGAAGTTAGAGAGAGAAGGGGCACATGCAATCTTGTTGTGTGTTGTATGTGTCGATGTGTAACTGAGAGAAGAGAAGGAGGTTTTGACAGCTCCTTCAAAATGTGGTACAAGGGGAAAACAACAGGTGTACATTTCATTTAATAACAGTGTCAAAAAGGGTATCCAATCCGCAGTTAATATATATAAAATACCAAATGGACTCTGTTTTTAACATCGAAGATATTTTTGGAATCTTAATTCCAAAGAGAATCTAAAAATATAAAAATCATATAATCGTTAAGACATTTCAGAAATCATATATATTAATCCCTTGATTAAAATATTATAAGAGCGGAAAACTCTAAACAATTCATTTAGCATTTAATCAAATAATCATATAATAATACTTTAGGGTCAAAACTACTAGGCCGGGTTTCAGGATGTTACAGTCGGGGGTGGTGGTAAGCGGCGGAGTTGGGGGTGGTGGCGAACGCCGCAGTTAGGGGTGATTACCGGCCGGCTGATCGAGTTATCGTCGGTGAGGGTTAGAAAGGAGAGGCTGTGAGAGAGAGAGGGGTTGAATTAGGGTTTTTGATAATAGGAACTTGGAAGAAGGCGTTGTAATCATTATTATTTTTTTAATAAATGGGTTGTCCCAATAGAAACATGGGTTGTCCTAATAGTCCACCCCTATAATTAATGTTTGGATGAAATAATGTAGTAGCAGGCTTGTCCTAGTGGTTGTGTTGTTGTTAGGGTTCGAATCTTGATAATATAGTAAAGATAGTAAAGATAAAGATAACACATAAAAACTTTTGAATTTCAATATAGATATACTCAAAAAATATCAACAAAACTTTTTATGTTAAAAAGCCCATCCCTTTTATTTGTGTTTATTTTAATTGGATTTGTAATAGGTGCAAACGGCTTAAATTAAATTAGACCTGTTGGTTATGTGACCTGGGCTAGCCTTCTTGATGTATTTTTCTTTGGCTTAGCTCCGGATTTTATAATGAAATTCTCGAAGCAACTAATTTCGTTCTATTATCTGAATATATTTTGATTACAATCAGAGATCTCACAAGTATCGCCTAAGTACAAATTAAAGGATAACTTACAGAGAGACAAAGAGGAAGAGATCTTGTAGAGATTGCTATTAGCAGAATCGAGTAGAAGAAGGTCTCCATTAGGTAAAATCTCAAGAGCATTACGCTCAATCCCAAGCTTACTTCCGTAAAAAACAGTCTCGACATTATATCCGCTTTCGAATTTCATCATTGGGCGATTGTAGCTGTCGTGTGTAATCGATAAAGTAAAATTAAAAAAATCAGAGATCCATTACATGTTTTAGTGGTGGTTTTGAGCGACCACGACCATTTCATCAGAGCAGAAGCGACATTTAAAAAAAGCCATTGACAATTCCTGCAAATAATAATTTAAAAATATGAGGTTGTAAGTGTAGGTGATCCTGTTGAAGGAAAAAAAGTGAAAAAATGTAGTAACACACTTACTTGCAGGTGAAGTCCACAGCTGCAGATGATACACTGAGTAATACAGAGCAAGTGAGAAAACACACAAAAATTTAGCCATTTTTTGTGTGGGAGTGAATGAGAGGTGAGTGCATCAAATATGCAAGATAAATTTAAACCTTAAATGCAATGAGAATCTGAAATGGGGTTTGTTAAAGAGTGGGAAAAATGGGTGTTTTTTATGGGGTTTTTGATGTTGGGTTTTTGATGAAAAAGGAGTGAGGTTTTTGAGGTGTGTGAAAAAAGAATTAGGATGATTGGCAAGAAATGGCAAGAGGAGAGCCAGTGGAGGACAGTCTAGTTGGATGCTTCATTCTCTTATGAGAAATTATATTTATTTGTAGGATTTGGATGATTAATATCTATTTGATATAGAGGTTTGAATGTTTTACTTCCTCCGATTCAAAATAAGTGATTTTTGAGGTGATTTAAAATAAGTGATATACTTTGAAAAGTTCTTTATTTGGCAAAAAAATGGGACCCACACCCACTAACTATCTACTTTAACAAAGTGAAATGACCCCTTTACCCTTACTTTTTACTTTTAAACATCATTAACCTTACTTTATTCAAAAGGTGTGGGACCCATTCCCCCTAACCATCCAATTAATTATAATCTTTTGCCTCAAAAACCGTGAAACCCCAAGTGTATCACTTATTTTGAATCGGAGGAAGTATATTTTTTTCTCACATCTGTTTGATTAAGAGGAAGAATATGTTTAAATTTTGATTCAGATGCCGATTAAGAGATATTACTGAACGTTCTGCATATGCCTGAAGAGGATGCCATCTTAATGGAATCATTAAGAGGCTCAAACAACACCTAAATCTTCCTACAATATTGTCCATGATTGACAATTGATTCTCTTTTCTAATTCTATCTTTTGATTTTGACGCTTGTATCGATCAAATAAATAGAAAGATTTATAAGAAATTAATATTATTCCTCTTATTTTTTGTAAATATTTGAGCTGTGTTAATATTTAAACAAATATGAGGGTGAATATTGTGCCTGTGGTTTGGATTTGGTCCCTAAGTTCTATAAATGACATGTATAGTCACTGACTTCGAGACTTCATCATGCTTTTGGTCCCTAAGCGTAATGGACGTTAAAAGTGAACGTTAAATCTGATCATGTACAGTACATATGAGGGTGAATTTATCATGTTATCATCTCTCATCTTTTATTATCAAATTATTTTTTATTCACAACTCATTTTAAATAATTCATCAATCTTCGAACAAAACTCAGAATAGCTCAGCTGGATTGATACATGGGTTTTACTCTCATATGAGACGTGAGGTCTGGAGTTTGAATCCTGTAAACATCCCTTGTGGTGCCAAATATGGGAGATTTTTCCTGGAAATCCTTATGGGGCTGAGTTTGTCATGTAAAGGAGCTAGAACCCGGGGTGCTCGCTGGAAAATTGTGAGTAGACTTCCGTTGATATCATTTGCCGTTTCCAAAAAACTACAACAGTAAATTCATCATATTTGCCTTAAAACTCAATCAAAACCTAAAACCCAATTGACAATTGCTATAATACCGATAATGAAAAAAGCATTGTTGCTCCAACTGCTACAACAAATCCAAAAAGGGATAACTTTGATTTCTCCCTCTCTCTCACCACGCACATACAATACACCAGATGATAATGATGAATGTTGATTGAAAATTGAGGGAAAACCATGTGATGAATAAATGATAGCTTACCAAAAATATTAATTGTGTTGTTTATGCACTCCCAATCAGATGCAATTTGTTTTGATTTTTGTTGCAGGTTTCAACCGTACTAGATGGTCGCCGACGGCGAGATAGTCAGAGAAGACAACGAGCAGTCCCAGGTGGCAGTGGTCGGCGGTGTGGTGGTGGTCGCCGGTGAGTATAGATGGACGGGAAGACTCCATTGTCGTTAAAAGTTATTTCCCTTCAAGAGAGAAGAACTACGGGAGAAGAAGAACAAAGAATTAATAAATATAAAATAGTGTAAAATGACTAAACCGTGTAATTTACTCTATATTCAATTTGAAGAATAACAAGTTTTTTTGTTGTTGTATTTCCTAGTTAGTTAAGGGTGAGGATTGGAAAGTTATAATTAAAGCTTCAGCAATGATTCATTAGTTAGTTTTGATCAACGAGGATATGATTGATCGGTGGTTAGAATAGATATCATACTGTGTTAGAATATTGCATTAATATGCAATATTAATTACGTATATATGGTCGGTATATATATATATATATATATATATATATATATATATATATATATATATATATATATATATATATATATATATATATATATATATAGTGAAGGATTCCATACAGAACTCATATTATATACAGAACCCGCAGAACCCATTCTGGACCATTGGATTATTAGATTAAGGGTTAAGATTAGTTTTGGCATTTTGGTAAATAAAATAAATTATATTTTTGGTAATTAATAAACCAAAAGGGTAAAATGGGTACTATGATAAATAACTAAAAACATAAAAATTGAAATTTGTACGTATGAAATCCAAACATTCCTTATTATATTATTAATTTCCAACCCTAATACCCCATATTTCACCAAAACTCCACTCAAACAGCCGCAGTTCCATTCAAACCACCGTTCTCTGCTTCTCTCGTTCAATCGAGACTTGCCTGCAGCGATTACTATCCCGTATCCCTTAACGTTGTTCCGCACAGGAAATTTTTAAAGGAATGACGGTGAAGGTGATTGTGTTTGCCAATTCTGCCCACCTGAAATCGTTATGGGAATGACGGCGACGGATCTGCAAATCGCTCGTCTATGATGGCTCCACGACGTCGGTTATGCAGGTGTTCAGAATCGGAATGAGGGTTTTTAGATTGTTCCTTTCAATTCCCTTGCCGGTGAGAATCGGAATCCCGAGTTTCTGAAATATCAGGTAACGTATCAGAATTATCAACACAAGTAGAGTAATTCATTTATGCTTTGAATTTTGAGTTCATTTTATTATTTTTTGATGATAAACGCCAACCGGTTAGATCTCTCGGGAGCTATCATCATGGCGAATCATACGGATTTTGAGTTCAATCGGGAGCTATCAGCGATGGCGAATCGTACGGATTCATCGGCTTTTACAAATCTGCCACCGGAAACATAGAATATGAAAGGTTGTCTTCGATAATCATAGTCATGTTTATGATTGTTTTTATAAATGTATACTCATTAGAATGTAGGCTTTTACATGTAAGACTGATAATGTAAGACTGTGAAGTTGTGATTAAGTTATTGAATTGCGATAATTGGAAATTTTGTTGACAATATAGAAACTTAAACTTCTGAAAAAATGCATGCGTGTCGAATGGGAAGTAAACTTTCAGGAACAATGCATGTGATAATTAGAAAATGTGTTTGACTTTTTCATCTTAATTATAATAACATCTAATTATTGTGATTACGATACATCTATGTTATCGTTGATATATTTGTAGTAAATTGTTCGAAATTGAAATATTTAATTACATCTATGTAATCCGTCAACCAATTGCTTTGCCGTTAAAGAAGACAATAACTAAATCAATTTTTTTGTTGGTCCGTGCTCTCAAGTAGCCATGTATATGTAACATACTTCTTAGTTGTATCTATTACATACATGTATATGTTACATACATATATTTGCATATCTAGTATATACTAACTGGTCAAGCTTGATAATTACATTATTTACATATATGTATCTGTTAAATACATGTATTTAGCTTTAGAGATGAATTGAAAGATTTTGACTTTTTAAGTTTATTAACTCAATTTTATTGAAAGTGCTTTAATAAATAGGCTATTGTATTAACTTTTGATTAATTTTGACCTTGAGATTGTTGTTTTTAAGGATTTTGGCATTCTAACATGATAATTACTTCATTTTCATGTGTTTGGCCGCTACATTCATGTCTGAAGTAAACTAATGATACATCATGTGTTGCAAGATTCAAAGACTAAGGAACCAATTTCAGTTAAAGAAGACAATAACTGAAACAATTGTTGATGATAAAAAGGACACTGATGAAGAAGTTGTTTTGTACATAAATGTTGTTCTTAAATGTTAAATATTAACGCTCAAATATATTGGTGTTGTTTTGTACATCTGTGTTATTCAGTGTTATTTGTGCATTTATGGTACTCACTATTTGTAGATACATAAGTGTTATTTTGTGCATATATATTATTCAGTAATTTTTATTCTTATATTAAAGTGTTTTTTTATTTGGTAAAAATAACCGTAAAATAACATAAGTGTTTCTAAATACATAAATGTTATTTTGTACCTATACATATATGTAGATCAGTAAACGTAACATACATGTATCTAAAAAGTTCCGAATTTAATACCTAAATATTAGGAAGTTTATAAAAAAGGAAATAAAATATAAAATGGTAAAATGTCAAAAATACCCCCGAACCATTAAATGAATTATATAATTAAAAATTAATATACTAAATTCTGATTGGTTGAAAATAGTTCTATGAGTTCTGTAAATAATACGGGTTCTGTATGGAATTCAACCCTATCCTCCCCTATATATGCACGTAATTTCGATCTTGATTTGCCAACAAGGCAGCTTGCAGCCCCCTGATTCGCCACTTAATCCACGTGTAATTAGCCGATTCGTCTAAAGTTCTCACCACAATTCCGAAACAATGTGCATACGACTTCCTGCACAGTTATGGGAAGTCCGTAAATACTGCACTACAAAATCGGCTACGTTTTTTAAATAAGCCTGTCAAGTCAAACATGAAATTCGGAACTAATTATGCAAATTTTCAATAATTTGAGTAACAGAATTCCTTTAAACAACAATCAAAATAACTTTGACCATAATTATACAGATCATTACCTAATCTTCTCCATCCTTTTCGGGAGCACAAAATTCGTTTTTCTCATTTATAAACCGGAATACAACACCACATAATTCCCACAATTCTTCATCCCTGCATCACGATTCAGAAACCAACGATCAAGGTTATTGTTTGTCTTCGTTCTTTTTGCTATTTTACCCCATAAACAAAACTGTAATCTATTAGATTTAGGCACTTAAGTTATGTGGTAACTGTTATTATTATGAAAAAACCTAATATGATTTCAGAACGAAGACGTTATTAACACAGTTTTTTGCGATATTGCAGTATAGTCTTAGTCTGACAGTCTATCATCATCTTCAACTTCAAGGTATGTTTTTTCAGCTATTTTATATTCCATATTTATAAACCAACATTATTAACAATCAAAAAAACTGAACATCTAATAAAACTTCGGTCTATTTGTCTGTGATTAAAAACCCATTTAAGTCAATACTTTGCTGATTGCATGAATTTTTTGGATTATATATTATTAAACACCATAATGTGCATGACAATAATAAACGTAGCTAGGCGAAGATTGACTTACCGACAACGTCTTTTTGACATTATTACTGAATAACAACATAATTCAAATAAACCGAAGTTTTATTTTGTGATTGTTCAATTCAAAATATTAAGACTGACAACTTTTAAATTCCAGATAAATCGATTTTAATATTTTATCTACATCGACGTAAAAGGGTTTTAAATTAAGTAATAAAACACATATTGATTTGAATCCAAATTTGCATAAATAGTTTTCTATTTCGTAAATTCGATTTTAAGTCAACAGTTTTAAAAAAATTGAATAAACTGTTTAACTAAATTAGGTGAGTAAATTGTTTGACTAAACTGTTTGATTTTGTTAACTCATTAATTATGAGTATAAATTGTTTTACTGATATTAAAATAAACAGTTAACGCATTAATTGTTCAATAATCAGTTTTACTAAACTGTTTATTTAAATTGTTTGAGTAAATTATTTGACTAAATTGTTTTACTAAACTGCTTCACTTAATTACCCATTCCGAAACTTTTTTACTACACTGTTTCACATGAGAGTCGATATTTCAAATCAGTAAAACAATTATTGAACAAAGAATATTTTATTCACCTATGAGTCACAAGGCAGTTTGAATCCAGCTTTAGTCAAATAGTGTTCTATTTCGTAAATTCTATTTTAAGTCAACACTTTACTCACAATTTGGTCATTACAATTCTGCGTATCCGATAAACATATTTTTTAAAATTTAGAAGACAACTCCATGTTAAAAAAGTATGTCTATTAAAAGACAAACTGTATGACTTTAAAAGTCATACAGTTTTAAAAAAATTGAATAAACTGTTTAACTAAATTAGATGAGTAAATTGTTTGACTAAACTGTTTGATTTTGTTAACTCATTAATTATGAGTATAAATTGTTTTACTGATATTAAAATAAACAGTTAACGCATTAATTGTTCAATAATCAGTTTTACTAAACTGTTTATTTAAATTGTTTGAGTAAATTATTTGACTAAATTGTTTTACTAAACTGCTTCACTTAATTACCCATTCCGAAACTTTTTTACTACACTGTTTCACATGAGAGTCGATATTTCAAATCAGTAAAACAATTATTGAACAAAGAATATTTTATTCACCTATGAGTCACAAGGCAGTTTGAATCCAGCTTTAGTCAAATAGTGTTCTATTTCGTAAATTCTATTTTAAGTCAACACTTTACTCACAATTTGGTCATTACAATTCTGCGTATCCGATAAACATATTTTTTAAAATTTAGAAGACAACTCCATGTTAAAAAAGTATGTCTATTAAAAGACAAACTGTATGACTTTAAAAGTCATACAGTTTTAAAAAAATTGAATAAACTGTTTAACTAAATTAGATGAGTAAATTGTTTGACTAAACTGTTTGATTTTGTTAACTCATTAATTATGATTATAAATTGTTTTACTGATATTAAAATAAACAGTTAACGCATTAATTATTCAATAATCAGTTTTACTAAACTGATTAGTGAAATTGCTTGAGTAATTTATTTGACTAAATTGTTTTACTAAACTGCTTCACTTAATTACCCATTCTCAAACTTTTTTACTACACTGTTTCACATGAGAGTCGATATTTCAAATCATTAAAACAATTATCATGTAAGAATATTATATTCACCTATGAGTCAATTATCATGTAAGAATATTTTATTCCTAAACTTTCATTGTAAAAAGTTAAAATATTTGTCACACAGTTTTAATATTTTGAGTTTTATAAATCAGTGAACATATTTTATTGCTACATTTATGTTATTCGATTTTACTGGAACACAATCTTATTAAATATGCAGGATGAATCCGAACAACGACAAGGGGAAAGGGAAAATGAATTACCCGAAAACACCAAATTCGTCCGGTAGCAAATTAAGGCCTTTGGCAAGTTCAGGAATAGCTCTAGGTTCCCGAAGATTTCATGCCGCTGAAAACACAAACCATTCACCAGTTAACATCGGGAGAGTTCAAGGTATTTCATATCACTAGCCTTCAACTTCAATTTATTTTATATATACAATTAGATTATATGTCTACATGTGTTATTGCAGAAAACACGAAAGTAAAAACAATCACACCAATTGGTCAAATAGATGCGGGGTTACGAGACATAACCGTGCGTGGGAGATGTATTTCAATATGGCACTCCCACCGTAAGAACGAACCCCATAACCCTTACTCTCTGGACTTGGTATTGCATGATGATCAGGTATTATAAATTAATACCTCATAAATAGGTTTTGGTCTTATGCCAAAATAACATACAAAATCAATTTAATTAAATTCTATTTTTGCAGAATGATCGAATTCAGATATGGATTAAGAAAGAATTCATGTATAAGTTCGAGCCTCTGTTCGAAGAAGGCCAATGCTATGAAATATCGAACTTTTCGATTTATCAGAATACTGGATATTACCCGTTATTACCACATAAGTTCAAATTGGCATTTGGTTTCAACACAACTGTTACTCGCATTGAACAGATTGATGAAAATATTTACAGTTTATTGCTCGAACCTTATACTGAGATTAAGTCTGTAAATCGTACTTATGATGAAAAAGACGCTGTTGGTACGTCATATTTTTAAATTTATTAACCTTCAATGTTTTCCTGATTTAATGGCACAATACATTCTATTTACAATTTATATATTTTTTGTTATATGTTTCAGATGTTATTGGCTCTATTGTGGGAATTATGGAGAGTGTGAAGGTACCCACCCAAAGTGGTACGAAATTTCGACGTACCGTTGTGGTCGAGGATAATATGTACGTATTACTTACATACATATTTTAAAAAATATATATTATATTTTAGATTTTAGATATTTATAAATGATTACAACTTTATAAAAACAGGGGAGAACAACTTGATTTCACGTTTTGGGAAGAGTGGGCAACGATGTGGAACGATTATGCTGCCGATCCAGAGAAGTTTGGACATTTTTGTGTGATACTACAGCTTGGGAAAGTTAAATACTACGAAGGTACGATTTAAATAATGCTTTTTAATAAAGTTTGACTATTAAAAGTCAAACTGTTATTCAGTAAAATTTCCAACATTTATTTAGTGTTATAATACTTTAGTTCCTGTTTTTTTAAATAAATGTATTTAGGGTTATAATACTTAAAAACGTTTTTTTGTAAAGGGTAATAACAGTTTTCCTTTAAAATACATAATTGTGCTGCTATTAGTATACGATTTAAAAAATTCATTTTAATAAATTTTGGCGATTCAAAAATCATAGGGTTTTATTTAAAGCAGTGAAACATTTTTACGATGTTATACTACTTTATTGACTGTTTTTTTAAATAAATGTATTCCTATTTAAATGCAACTTTTTAAAAAAAGATTGACTGTTAACGAAAGACAAACAGTTTGACTTTTTAGTTGACTGTATTTTTAAATCAATATATGCCTCTTTTATTCGCTATTAATTTTTATTTGACTGTACATTACACACTAAATGCAGGGGCACCTGCGGTCCATAACGCTTTGTTCGGAACAAAGATTATCATTGATCAGAGTCATCCGGCTATTGTTGCATTTAAAGCCGAGTTAGTAAAAATATAAAAATTTATAAAGGTTTTTATATATGAAAAATTATTTCTTAACCCCTATTGCGTGATATATGTTGTTATTGTCAGGGCTGAGAAACAGGATGATTATGACCCAAATCAGTTCAAAATTGAGTTTTTTACCCCTGAATCAAAAGTTGTTACTGTTGCCGATTTCTTTAGCGGCACCGTTAAAAGCATGGTGGCACATATTCGCCAAATACAACCGGTATGTAAACGCACGGTCCATTAATTATTACTATAATGCCATTATCTATTAATTGGAACAACAAATTTACTTTTTATATTTTTTTAACTTATATACAGGATTCCCACTGCATTGTATTTGCAACCATTCATGTTTTACATGATCAAATTGGATGGGCTTACTTGGCGTGCAAGAAGTGCACCAAAAAGGTTAAAGTAAGATCAGCAAATAGTCGCCAAACTACTTACGAATGCGACGATTGTGGGGCAGTACAAACGAATTCGAGGTAAACATTTAAGGGAAACTAATTAATTTTACAATACTTATGAAGTATATTGACTCTTATTCTGAAATTTTTTTTTGTTTATACTTTTTTACTATACAGGTTTAAGGTTGTTGTAACCATCATTGATGACAGTGGTACTGCACAAGTTGTCTTTTTCAACAGTTCTATTTTTAAGTTGACAGGCCTTACTGTGTGGGACATAATTGACAAACACGGAAAGGATCCGTCCCAGTACTACCCCGATGAGTTGAACATGATCCTCGGTAAAAAATTACTCTTAAAGTTGTGGTACTCTACAGAGAACCACAAAAAAAATAACCACACCTACCGGTGTGATGGTATGTCTGATGATCCACAACTAATCAAGCATTTCAAGGAAATTTTTATCGTGGATCGTGTATGTGCTGATGTTGTTGATGAGGTAATAAAGGCAATTTATTATTTTATCCAAAAAATATAGTTAGAATCTAATACTGATGGTTAAAATTTTGTTTATGTTTTTTCAGCCCGAGGACGAGCCGCTGGAGGAATTCAACACGCCTTCCAACCTGATAAACAAGGTTACAATGGCTGATGATAGTGTAAAACGTGTGCTAAACATGCAGACACCAACTTCGTGTGATGGGGCTTCTGGGAGCGGAAATTCCAGTAACAAAAAACGCCGTGTCTTTATCAATCTAGATGATCTTGACACTGATTCAGAAGATGAGAAGGCTAGCAAAAGCTCGAATGGTTTGGTTGAGGTGAAAATTGAACCGGAAGACTGAGAGGCATGACATTCCCCAACGGATGTCAATAAATTTTATTCTATAATATTGGTTATATTATTGTTTTGAGTATTTTTTAGACAAATTTGTTTGTGTTTCTGTTTTTAGAAGACTGCCCTTTTTATCAACTTTGTGTTAAACGGGTTCCATTTTTTATGATTTATTTCTTAGATAAACATTTTATGTGGATCACCATTAAACTAAACACCACTGTATTTTAGTATAATATAGTCAATTATTACCGAAATAAATATTAAAAAAATTTTAGAACCAGTTTTTGAATTTATAAGTCATCGTCAAATAAAAATTAAACACTTTTTGTCAAATAAAATTTTCAAACCAAACTTTTTTTAATTTGAGTAATGCCCTTACTGTTTTACGTTACCAACCCAAAACTAATGGTATGTAAAAACTCATTATAATTTGGCTAATTACGAAATTGTTGAAGGTTAATAAATTTAACAAATAGTATTACATGTATAATTAATTATGAATTAGCTAATAAATATTCTACAATCTTCCGTATATATAGGTTACCAAAAAGTTATTACATCGAGCTGATACTAGAAGTGTGTAAAAATTAAATCAATATTACGGTTATCGATTGATGAAGATCACATTAATACTAATTCATTATATTTCAAAATATTGGAAAGTCAATATGTTTGATCCTGAAAAAAAAAAAAAAAAAATTGATTCATTCCATAAAATATAATTCGCCAATTTCATATAGATGTTTCATTCCATACTATTAATATGTTTCATTCCATAAAAAATGTTTCGCTAAAAAAATGTTTCATTCCATACAATATCTTGGAAAGTCAAATCAATATGTTTCATTCCATAAAAAAAATTCGATCTTGGAAAGTCAATACCTAATTGGACCGAAATTTGCTAATATAATTTGATCCTGAAATATATATCTCCATATTTAACTTCGGTTTTGTGATCTTCATCAATATAGGGGAAGATTCCTAATTTTTCAAATGTAAACCATATTCCCTAAGATTATGGTAACAAATAAATTACCTCTCTCAATTCGCCCTTATATAGCCCCATCAATTATCTCTATGAAATCAACATATTTTTTGAAACATAGCAACAGAAGAAATTCAGCTGCAACTTCCTACCGTCATTTGCATCCTTTTAGCTCTTTCAAACTGCATAATTGAAAAGGTATTCTATTTCAAAGTTTATTAAAATGAATTTTTTTTGGTGCGTACCTCTATTTAAACACTATAAAACTCCCATTTCAAATAATGATTTTTTTTACTTTTTGTTGACAAAATGCGCATATGACTTAAAGACGCAGTTGCAATTATCTTTTTTTTAAAATCGCATATTGAAATTATGCATCATAAACTGAAATGGGATTTGCTGTTTGTTGAACAAATATCCAATATGCACCTATTCATAACCCATATAATTAGAACTGTGTTCCTTTTTTTTTCAACCTTTTTTTAAAATGCAGCACTAAAACTTCCTGTAAAGATATGTCTTATACACATTTGGATAATATTAGGTTTTATATATTCAATATTACTTATACACATATGACTGATAAGTGCAGCCATAAACTTGTATTATATTCGATTGCACACAGTTTTAATTATCCCTGTATTTCGTGCGATATTCAAGCATTTCTAAAAACCCATATTTGGCAGAAACCAATTGTTCAAATATCATTTTTGGCGTGCAATTATAAGTTTATGGCTGCACTTATAATTCTTATGTAATTATTAGTTCATAACAGATATTATATTTTTCGTCAAACCCTAACAGTGGTGATTCAGAAACAGAGTATTTAAAAACCTAATTATAACAGTTTGATAGTATAAAGGTCATGGATTATGATGCATACCATTATTTTAGGTGTTAAATCCAACAGCGTCCTCGAAGAAACCATTCAGGCTAACAATTTTAGGGTTTCAGTTTCAGAAATCGGCGCCCAATTTGATACTAATCTGTATTCCATGTATGAAGATAAGTAAAATAATCATCAATTAACAACTTTAAAAGTAGCAATTTACCTTTTCGCATGAACTATTAATTAATATTCAGAAATCTGTAATTTACAGATCGCATATTGGATACTGTTTTCGTTGAATCGTTCGATCAGCAGACTATTGGGCGTTTATTCGATTGAATTAGCTAATAAATCGAAATACCCTTGAACGAGGACGTACGTGATTCTGTAACATACTTCGGTTAGTTTTCTGATCTTGAATCTTCTTTTTGGTAACCTATTTTATCGGTGAATATCTAACACTCCTCTTCAGTATTCGACACATTCTTTCAAACCAAGTTATATGTTAACTTACAAAATTAGCTGGCAGTCTAAATGGCCCAATTAAGCCCACATACATTAGTTAGCATTTTTTACCGAGATTGGGCTAAAAATTAACGTATTGGGCCTGAATTTGTACTATTTCAAACACTGTTTTAAAACACTTATGTATATAACGTATGTTGACTGAATTATTATTTTTTCTAACCTTTTTAATCGAAAAATTTGACTACGCTCAAAAAAACTGCTGATTATACATATACTAATTTCTATTCGATATTATTATACAGATCAGTGTAAATTGGTTGTCTAATACCAGCACTAATCAAGATATGGTAGATAATAAGGAAAAAAAAGGAGGGAAAAGAAAACTCAAGGTACATAACAATGAGAATCAGCCAGATAAGAGTAAACGCATCGTTTTGGAATCTCAATTAAATGGTTATATCTCTTCGTCCAACACACCATTTAAAGATATCACTAACAGACCGCCTGATAACACTTTTCAAAATTGTAAGTGTTACATTTAATTAATCCTTAATATAGTAACTTATATTTTTATGAAGCCGATATAAAATGTAAGAATTTAACCACATTTTGACATCTTTTCGACTGTAAGCTTTGCCAAACGAGATTCCAAATGTGGGTAGGAAACCTGGAAGACCTATTGGAAGAAAACCGCTTATGCCAAGTAATGAAAGTATGTAATGTTCTCTTTATACGATATCTTAGATGTTTAGTATTTTTATTTATTTACATTAGCAGACAAATATACATATTCACATTTCTACCTAATTTTTTAATATATAACAGATTTGGTAGAAGATATAACTAAACGGAGACGTGGGAGGCCGTCAAAAAATTCGATACCAGCCAACAACAAGGAATCAAAATGTGCGACAAATCTTCCCATATGTATATAAGATTAAGTATCAAAATATAAAAACATTTTAATAAAGCAGTGCAACTAATTATACTTCACAATTATGTTGCATAGGTCACTCATTTATATTACCAATGCCTATGATAGCTCCACCTATGAGTCAATTATCATGTAAGTATATCATTATTTCATACTATTAATAAATATTAGTTATTTTGTGCATACACATTTTATAAATGATATAACATGCTTATTTATTAATTAATAACTGTCTATTGACTCAGGTCCACCCTTAAGTATGTTTTATCGGAATACCACTTCCATAAATGCAATATTCACACCACCACCTTCGACCAAAACACAAGTTACTCCTATTTCATATTCTACAACTACAGTACAACCCACCTCATTCCCCTTTAGATCAGAGAGTGAAATCAAAACAAATGGTAGTTTGAGTTTTTTTGTAAATTTGTACATACTTTTATATGGATATTTAACATACATCATGTTTTACTCAGTAAGTGCAGTCTTCACCAATAAGACTTCAAGGTTCAACATCAATACACCGATAAATTTTAATTTATGTGAAAAAGGTTTGAATATTTCTATTATCAACTTACGCATAAAGCCTCTACATTTGGAATATATGTGTGTGATCTATGTACTTATTATTATTCTTTCCTCTTTTTTATGTATAATAGGAGATTGTTCAAATGCGAAGTTAAAAAACACTAGCAAAAAATCAAAAACTGTGCGTCCGAGAATATCACGTGGTTTAAACTTCACCACACCTCAACAGGAAAATCAACCTGAGCTACCACCACATGCATTTGTTGGAATATCAGACGGTACGAAAATTGTAAATTCAAAAAGGTTTTTAATCTTTATATTTATATATTTATTTTTAATTTATCGGTGGTCATATATTTTTAAATGTCATTTTGTAGAATACCTTGATCATGGAGATCCTGAGTTCGAATGCGCGTCTTGTGGTGCTATGGTTTGGAAAGATGAGAAAGATCGAGGACGTACCGCTATAAACCCCCACTCATATTATATATGTTGTATGAGGGGTAAGGTTAAGCTGCCTGTTGACATGATTGAACCGCCAAAATTGTTGAAAGACCTTATTACCAAACAACACCCGAAGAGCGCATCTTTTTTGACCAACATACGGCGATATAACATGATGTTCGCTTTCACTTCCATGGGTGGGAAGCAAGACGAGTCCGTTAACAATGGACGTGGCCCATACTGCTTCAGGTTAAATGGGGAAAATCCACATAGATTGGGAGATTTGATGCCCGAACCGGGGAACCGTCCTAAATTCTGTCAACTTTATATATATGACACTGAAAATGAGATCCAGAACCGGATACAAGCTGTTAGGTAACAATCTAATTAGTTAACGATGTATTTTAATTTTTATAATATAATTAATTAACCATGTCGTAACAATCTAATTATTAATGTTTTTCGTTACAGCAACCGCAGATGCGCATCAACAACTACTAATGAGATAGATGTTGACCTTACGACCCAACTAAGAGACATGCTTGACTCAATCAATCCGCTGGTTGAGAAGTTCCGGATGGCCGCCCAATCGATAAGGTCTTCAAATGACAGTAACATTAAGCTCAGACTTATTGGCAGCAGGTCACGAGATGGTAGGAACTACAATCTACCAACTTCTTCCGAAGTAGCAGCTTTGATTGTTGGTGATTTTGAAGATACAGCAAATCCTAGGGATATTGTCGTCCACAGGCAAAACGGGAAACTAAAAAAAAATCAGCGAGCTGCACGTACTCTACCTAGCATTGCATTACCCTTTGTTTTTCCCGTATGCAGAAGATGGGTACCGTACTGATGTCTACCACCAAGGCGTTACTGATTTTAACGAAAAAAATAAAGGAACGCGAGTGTCAATGAGGGAGTGGTTCGCTTACAGATTGCAAGACAGGAGAAATCAGTTCTCCATGATACTCAGTGGTAGGCGATTGTTACAGCAATTCTGTACCGACGGACAGACAATGGTTGAGGCTGAGAGGATGAGATACATTAAAACGCAGCAAAAAGATTTAAGAACTGAGACCTATGCAAGATTGGCTACCATATCCGCCCAAAATCAAGATAACAATAATGTATTACGTGGTAAGAAGTACGTGCTACCGTCATCATTTACCGGAAGTCCGAGGTATATGATGCAGAATTATTTAGACGCCATGACTATATGTAAGTTTTACGGTTATCCTGATTTATTCATAACCTTCACGTGTAACCCTAATTGGCCTGAGATTGCCCGTGAAATGGCCAAGAAAGGTTTGAAATCTGAAGATCGTCCGGATATTCTATCTAGAGTGTTCAAAATCAAATTAGACTGCCTCCTAAAAGATTTCAAGGAAAATCATACTTTTGGCCACGTAAAAGGAGGTAAAAATCCATCACATATACGAACTTAATTTTTAAACGTATAAACATATATATTAATGATTTAATGTATTTTATATTTTTTCCATTTCGCAGTTGTTTACACCATTGAGTTCCAAAAGAGGGGTCTTCCACATTGCCACATTTTATTGTGGCTCGAGCCACGAGACAAGATAACTAATGCGTCAAAAATAGATGAATTTATATCAGCAGAGATACCCGACAAAGAACAGGATCCGGAATTGTACCAGATAGTCACCGATCAGATGATGCATGGCCCGTGCGGTGCTGAAAACCCAAGATGCCCTTGCACTGTCAATTTCAAATGTACGAAAAAATTCCCAAAACAGTTCAACGAGTCAACTATCATCGATGACAATGGATACGCAATCTATAGGAGGAGAAACGACGGAAATACTGTACGGAAAAGTGGAATAGATTTGCATAATGGTTATGTCGTGCCCTACAATCCAGGTTTGCTTAGGAAGTACCAGTCTCATATAAACGTAGAATGGTGCAACCAAGTCGGTTCGATAAAATATCTTTTTAAGTATGTGAACAAAGGACCAGACAGGGTTACTGTTGCTGTGGAGGGCGAAGAGATCGACGAAATTAAAGATTATTATGATTGTAGGTATCTTTCAGCGTGTGAGGCAACCTGGCGTATATTTCAGTTTGATATTCATAGAAGGACGCCTGCAGTAGAACGGTTGCCTTTCCATTTAGAGAATGAACAGCCTGTAATCTTTGATGCGAGGGAGAGTATTGATTACGCGTTAGATAAGTCATCTGTGAACGAAACCAAGTTTATAGCGTGGATGGAACTAAACGAGAGAGATGAAGACGCCCGTAAACTCCTGTATGTTGTGATCCCACAGTTTTACGTCTGGAATCAGCAGCAACGCATTTGGAACAAAAGACAAAGAGGAAACACACTAGGCCGTATACATCATGTCCCGCCGTCATGGGGTGAACTTTATTATTTACGTGTGTTACTAAACAAGGTGGAAGGTCCGAGAAACTGGGATGATCTGAGGGAATGGCGCGGTTATTTATCCGTCATATAGAGATGCGTGTTTTGCCCGTGGGCTCCTACAGGACGACAAGGAGTACATTGATGGGTTGTTGGAAGCAAGTTTTTGGGGAATGGGTGATTATCTTCGTTCTTTCTTTGTCATGCTACTCATGACTGATAGTATGTCTCGACCCGAGTTTATCTGGGAAAAAACTTGGCATGTTTTGGCAGAGGATGTCTTAACCGTTGAACGAAGGAAGCGTAACGATCCAGGTAATAATAAAAAACAACTCACTCAATTTAATTACTACATTTTGATTCATATTTTTTTTTAGTGTTTGACAATCTTATCGTTTATTAATGCAGATTTAGTGCTTTCTGACACACAGAGGATGAATATATGTCTTACGTATATCGAAAACATGCTGCTTTGTAATAACAAGAGTTTGAAGGCGTTTTCAAACATGCCATATCCGGATGAACAATACACGATGGAAAATTACAACCGGTTAATACATGACGAGGAATCGTACAACATAGACGAACTCCGCGAGCAGCATCAAACTCTTTACGCCAGCCTTACGTCAGAGCAGAAACGGATCTACAGAACAGTCATGGACGCAGTTAATAATCAAAAGGGCGGTATGTTCTTCGTATATGGTTACGGCGGTACTGGGAAGACTTACCTATACAAAACTATGTCTGCTGCATTACGCTCCCAAGGGTCAATAGTATTGAATGTTGCATCAAGTGGTATTGCGGCCCTTTTGTTGGACGGTGGTAGGACGGCTCATTCCAGGTATGCGCGTACTTATTTTACTCGAACAAAACATCTTTAATATTTAATTTTTACACTTTTTTTATAAATTGTTAATTTTGTACCCTGTTCAGGTTTGCAATTCCTATTAATGTGGTGGAAGATTCGTTGTGCCACATATCAGCTGACGGTGACCTTGCTGAGTTGATACGAAAAGCTAAGCTGATTATCTGGGACGAGGCACCAATGATTAACAGATTTTGTTTCGAGGCGTTTGATAGAACACTGAGAGACATATGCAGGCAGGACCCATCGACACCGTCAAAATCTGTATTCGGTGGAAAAGTTGTTTTGTTTGGTGGTGACTTTCGGCAGATTCTTCCTGTTATTCCAAACGGCTGTAGGCAAGACGTGGTACATTCGACTATCAATGCTTCGTATCTTTGGGACCACTGCACTGTATTGAAATTAACAGTAAACATGAGGCTTGGTTCGGGAGCATCTGACGTTGAAAAAAAAGAAATAAAGGAATTTGCAGATTGGATACTCGATATTGGCAACGGCACTATAGGTATGTATTTCAAGTAAATTTAAATTATATAGACCGAAGCATTTCATTTTTTTCTTATATGAATTTTGTTGCTATTATCTAAACACAGGTGGTGAAAATGATGGTGAGTCGTCGGTAGAGTTCCCTGATAACATGCTGATTCCACCATCTGATGATAACGTTGGGGCTATTATAGCAGAAACATACACTCATTTTATTGATAATCTATGGCAGCCCAGATTTTTTCAGGATAGAGCCATTCTTGCTCCCACACATGAAATGGTTGACCTCATAAACGAACGAATGTTGTCATTAATTCCTGGAGAACTAAAGGAGTATGAGTCATCGGACTCCGTTTCCGCTGCAGACGAAGATGATACTATGTTTAACCTTGATCTTTACACCCCTGACTTCTTGAACAGCATAAAAATGTCAGGTGTACCGCAGCATATATTGAAGTTCAAAATTGGGGCTCCTGTAATGTGTATGAGGAATATTAATCAGAAAGCTGGATTGTGCAACGGAACAAGACTTCAAATATTACGAATGGGGGTGAATATAATCGAGGGTAAAATCATATCTGGCGGCAATGTGGGTACAATTTGCGCTATCCCTCGAATGGTTATTAGCCCTTCCGACAACAAGATGCCTTTCAAATTGAATCGTAGGCAATTCCCTGTTCAGGTATGCTTTGCTATGACCATTAACAAAAGTCAAGGCCAGACGTTGTCTCAGGTTGGGTTGTTTCTGCAAAAACCGGTATTCTCGCATGGCCAGCTTTATGTTGCTGTATCACGAGTTAAGAACAAGAACGGGTTGAAGGTCATTTGTTGTGACACAGATGGGAATTACACTAATTCAACAGCAAATGTCGTTTACAAAGAAGTATTATTTCGTTTGTAAATTTTATGTAATATATCTTCATGCATCGAATTCTATTTAACATTTATTTATGTACTTCATTATTATGTAATTTTTAATATTATTAATGTATGTTGGTATTTTCTCACATAATAAATTTTGAGGCATACCCGCCCAAATGGGCGGGTTATGAAGCTAGTATATATATATATATATAGTGTACAATTCAACGCAGAACCAATTTTACCTACAGAACCGCAGAACCCAATCTTAGACCATTAAAATTTAAAATCAACGGTTAGATTAACTAATGGTATTTTCGTAAATAAAACAAATCATATTTCTGATAATAAATAAGTATAAAGGTTAAAATGGTAATTGTGTTAAAATAAGAATAAACAATAAAATAAAAAACCATAAATTTAGGATAAAACCGATTTCTCTCTCCTCTCTACGGATTAAAAATCGTGTCTCCCCTGTATACCCCCGTCTGTTATACGATCAATTTCCTCTAGGGTTTTTTTTTCTTCTCTCCAGCCGCCATCTTATGATGTCCAAGTAATAGTTTCTTCAATTACATCGAGAAGATGTCTATGTCGTTCTTCCCTGGCTTCACTACCAACGGACGCGAAGCGGATCACATCTGGATTCTGGATCTTGAATCCGAGAACCGTCACAACGAATCCGAGAACCTTAACAATTGATGTTAAATCCAGCGATATTATCACGAGGTAATCACTTCCTCTAAATGACATGTTTTTAATTGTAACTTCTAATGGAATGGGATATGACTATTGATTGTTGAAGGTGGTTAGCTAGGGTAGAACAAGGGGTGTGATCATGGAATCAAATGATGCTGATCCTAATTGCTCAAATCAACGAATATTATCGTGACTCTAAATTAGTTTCAGAAACTATTAAGGTTACACTAATCTGTAGAGGTCGTTAATTTCATTACAGCCTGAAAACTTATTGCATCATTCTAATTCCATTCGTGTGCAGATATTTCGGTGAACGTGATAGAACTACTCCTCAAAGTACGCTACTTCCTTTTCGATTAGCTTGAAATTTGTCAACCAAATCTCCGAAAAACTTTAGAATATTTGAGTTTATATGGAATAAAGAGTGAAATCACGGAAATCAAGTACATGTGATACTGGATTTTTCGATTTAAGGTTTTTATATGCGACGGACGAGGGAGATAGTCTGAAATTGAAGCTTCAATAAGGATGAACGGTTAGTTTACTGCTACAATTTGTTATTTCCTGTTATGATTACGTATTTTATCTGATGATTACGTTAACATCTGATGATTATTTGGAAAAGAAATTCAATTATTTGAGATGTTAAGTTGTTTCGTCATCATAAATTGCATAAAATGATCGATTTCAAAAACGACGATTACACAATGCATAAACATTATTTCAGTGTTTTTCGATTGCAGAGTACATGATCTGTACTGATTCATTGTATTATTTTGTAATACAATGGGATTAATTAAGCCATGTGGTGTTTGTGATGTTACAATTCTGTCATCTTTGAATTACACATCAGACATGAAAGACATTAATTGGTGTAATCATTTATGGCAAAGTTTAAAGTTGTGCAAAAAAGGATGGGTCAAGGGTAAGAGTAATTCGTTTTTCCGTGGTCCTTTAACGTTGCTTGTGGTAACAGCATTTAGTGTTTTGGTATTTTTATTTCTTTAAGTTGTTTGTATTAAATGTTTGTGTTGTTAATTTCTTTTTTTTTTTTGTCAAAACAGATGTGTTACGTCGTCTAGTGCAAATGTGAATGGTTAGGTGTCAACTAAGCGACCTCCTGTTTCAGGTTGGACTTCTGGACTTCTGAGTTATTAGGTCATTGGGAAATGGTAGAGATTAACAATGGTGGTTTTGGAATCGGTGTTGTTGATGACATAATGGTTGTAGATGGTGGAGAGATAATTCCTGAGGATAAAGATGTTAGGTTTGTTGTTATTTATTTATTTATTATTAAATTCTAATTATTCTAGACCGGATTTTGATATATACATTATATGTTTTTCAGGGGTGTATTTGGAATCTTAACCAATACATCAAAGCTGTTGGTAATGGAATTTTATATATTCGACAAAACTTTTGCAGCAACAAAGCAGATGTTCCCTGACATGGTCGAATATGATCATCTTTTGGACAAATCGGGCCTATCTGAGAGTAGGCTTTGTACATCTCATAACAGTCATCAAATGTATCATAAATCGTACCCACTTTAGGTTCATCATCATCCGGGACATCGGGAACCCAATACTGAGTACCTTCCGAGTTGGCAAAATCTCAAACACACTCGTGTCACCTATACAATCTGCATCATATTCAAATCAAAATATATTAAAAAGATTTACGACATTAGAATCAAATGTTTATAGCTTACACCAACTGTATATTTACATTCATATCAGATTTATGTCATTAACATCAACTGTTTACACCATACATCCATGTTCTCAAACATTTAATGTTACAAACATCGAGTGTTTCTACACGTTCTTACATTAAAAAACCATTCATACACATTAAATGTCTTACATTCTTTAACACGTTCAGCCATTTTTTACTACATATACTGTCATAAACATACAATGTTTAGGTTTGTTCGTCATCATATACTAAATACAATCATGCTGAACGTGTCAACTGTTTCTTTTATTCTTACTAATTACAGTTATGTCGTATACATTGTATGTTTCAGTTCTTACTAGACCTACATCACACATGTTCCAATTATATTAACAATACAAATATGCCCTGTTAAATCGTCACATACATGTAGAACCCTATATATACATTCATGAAAACACACAAATTCTTAGCTGAAATAACTACAAAAAACATATCTTACCAACATGTTCATCCGGATTATCTGCTACATCAAATGTCGGACGTTGCTGATAGTCTTCTTCATAGGTGTTTTCATGAATGTCGAATTCGTTTGCCCTTTCTGTATCTACTAAACTTGTTGCATCTTCTTGATCGTTATTCATCTTCCTCAGAATGGTTTTTTTTTCTTTCGATATTTAGGGTTCTGGGAACCTTCTGTGTTATCAAGTGAGAAACCGCTAAAAAAACTTTTAATGATTTGAATTGATTATGTGATATTAATTTGCAAACTAACTTTCATTATCTTTAGGAAATGATTTAAAGCCTTATATGGTTACCATACTTAACGAATTATGCCAATTCCCTAAAAGACCCTCCACGACTTCAATTTAAAATATAATTAATAAATTAAAATTCATGCATTCTCATTGGTTGATACATGGTTCTGTGGTTCTGTAATTAAAACTGGTTCTACACTGAATCGGACCCTATATATATATATATATATATATATATATATATATATATATATATATATATATATATATATATATATATATATATATATATATATATATATATATATATATATATATATATATATAGGGTCCGGATCCGGTGATGACTCAAAAACCGGTGACGACTGCGAGGACTCCAAAAAAAAACTTTAAAATGATCCAAAACAAACTTTTTTCAAAAAATTTTCTTTTTTAAACATAAAAATCGCAGCCTATATGATCCAAAAAAAATAAAAAATTTCAAAAATGATCCAAAAAAAAAAAAATTGAATCATAATAATGATCCACAAAAAAAATATGGATCATTATTATGATCCACACAAAAAAGTGGATCATAATTTTTTTTTGAAATTTTTTTTTTGGTCAAATGTAGTAATATTCATGGGGAGTTATATATATTTTTTTCAGAATTTTTTGAAATTTTTTTGAGTTGTCCTCACGAGTCCTCACCGTTTTCTGAGTCCTCACCGGATCCCACTTCTATATATGATATTCTATGTATATTTATAGTCAATATGTGCACTGGGAAAAGACACGATTTAAAACTCTTTCATGGTATCAGCAGAATAGGCATCTTTCCTTTCAAACCTATTTCAACATGGGCCGAGTTATAATACGACTTGATCAAACTTTTCTATACATCTATGATTTAATATTAAATATTTAAACTTACAAAACTAGAAATAACATAAACAAATTCAAGATATACATCATTTTCATAATCCTGAAAATTTACAAGAGCGAAAACCAAATACAAACTATACCTACTACATCTTGTATCTTCTTTCACAGTTGCAAAAACCGCAAATTCCACCGGATATTGTTTCACTACAAAAAACATTTACAATCAAAGGTGTTATTGTCACACATGATACACCATTCCCACCTCAAGGGTTAAAGCATGAGGCACACTTAACGAGTACGTTGCGGGCCGGCTATTTCTTCTCAAGAACTCATAACCTAAGTTTATAACCATTTTTTTAATCAAACCCGACCCTTGTTTTGCTTTAACATACGAGTGTCCCAAAATGTAGGCTACCCCGGCCTCTCGAGCTTCCATCAAGTCCCGTAGCTCAGCCCGTGAAACATCATTCATCTCCGGGCTCTCGGGTACCACAAATCTAACCCGTTTCTTCACTTGGGTCACGGGCGCGCTTCGTATTTCTTGAACCTCGGGCCCGTCGGGCCCATCATGGTGCGTAGAAGGCGTCCCGACAACGGTCATCACCTCATCATCCACCGAATTCCCTTCAAGGGTACAATCGTCTTTTTGCTTCCGGATAAACTCGCCTATACTGCAAACCAAATCCTTTTCAAACTCCACATCATCCTTGTGAACATCGCGATACCCGTACCTGACTATGACTCGGTACACACGGTATTCTCGTGGGCCGATACGGCCCACGAGAAACCGTTCTCCCGGTCCCACATGTGGGACCGGGACCGATGTCACACACAGGAAAACAAGCACTTGGTGAAAAGCCGGGAGGTTGGTCACAAAATGAGAAAAGATCGCCGGAATACCCGAAACAAGTTCGGTATGAACGAGCCCGATTCCTCTAACCCGAACTATACCAAGAGTCGGCCCTAGGCCCAACAACCAATCAACCGACACCTTGTTTTGCACATCAAATTCATACTTCAAACGTGTCCCGTAATGCCACACGTACATCACAACCATGAAGATGAGTGAGAGGGCTATGGGGACCCACGCCCCTTCTAGAAACTTCACAAGTGAAGCCGAGAAATACAACGCTTCAATCGTCCCGAAAAACGCCACAAAACCGATTGCAAGAAACACACTTTTATGCCAACATAAAACGATCACGAGAGACATTAAGCAAGTTGTAACCAACATAACTGTAATAACCGCCAAACCTGACGCATTACCCATACGCTTAGTATCTCTAAACCCGATGGTGACAGCTAGACATAACATCATCAAGATCCAGTTGATCTCTGGGATGTAAATTTGCCCGTGATATTTTGAAGATGTATGGACGATTTTGACCCTGGGGAAGCATCCGAGAGACGAGCATTGTTTTATAATTGAAAACGTCCCTGTGATAATTGCTTGACTTCCAACAACTGCAGCAAGTATGGCTACCACCAGCACTGGCACCCTCAAATTTTCTACACAAAGGAATTTAGTAAATACCCAATTATTATTATTGTTATATTATATTATATAAAGATATTGGAGTATTTAAGCGACTTACTGGGTACAGAGATGTAGAATCCGATCTGGTAGTCGTTTTCTATGACATGATGTTGAGATAAATAAGCAGCTTGTCCCATATATGCAAGAATTAAGGATGGATAAACAAATGATGTAAAGGCTATCTGCAAATATTAATAACAAAAAGATCAGAGTAAATTACACAAATGGTCCTTTAGGTTTGTACCATATTACATATTTGGTCATTTAGTTTCATAAATGACACTGGTAGTGCTTATTTGAAACTATTGACACATTTGGTCATTTACCTAAACAGACGTTAACTTTTCTCGTCAAGTATGGTCACGTGTGATGCACGAGGGGGGTAAATCTTATCTTTTCCCTTTCCCTCCACTAATTTGAATCCCAAAAAAAAACTCATTTGTTTGACGGGAAAAGTTAACGTATGTTTAGGTAAAGGACTAAATGTGTCAATAGTTTCAGAACTACCAGTGCAATTTATGAAACAAAAGGACCAAATACGTAATATGTTACAATCCTAAAGGATCATTTGTTTAATTTACTCACAAAATTACAAATAATTATCTTGATATATAACCCTAATTGTAGTAGAAAGAACTAATCTTTTTTTTGGATAAAAGTGTTTTCAGGTCAACGGGTCTAAGCCCGTATGAAAAATTACCTGTTTTGAACCCAACCCGCTCGCTTTGCCACATATACATGTAATGATGTACATACACATACCTGGATGGACAACTGTGAAAAGTGTCCAAGATCAGCAAACATAGCTTCTGAGCCTGAACATATGAACACACTTTTAGCAAAATTACAACTTTACCCTTAATGTAACAAATTACATGCCTGTGATGCATAATAAGATACCCCCCAAAGATTTCCACCCTCCAGTTTGCGTTTTCTTGAGAAATTTATACATATAAACAGGAGATAAGGCTTTATATATATGAGGATTCCAGTGAATAATATTGTATAACCCGATTGAGCTGATGCACAAAAGCCACAAAATGACCACGGGAGCAAACAAGTGGCCGACCCTGTGGGTCCCATAATGTTGGAGGGCAAACAATGCGATCAGTATGATACATGCCACCGGGACTTCTACATCTGCAACAAAATAGCAATTTTTTTTTTACGGGTTATGATAATGACAGCCCTAAAGTCCTAAGGTCTGTCATAAGACATGCATTAGAAACTTGTAAATCAATATATAACTAACTCTTGAATTTTAGGAATTACCCCTTATAAATTATTGTATAACTTTTTATATACTTAAAAACAGTTAAAACCCTTTTTTTATTCATACTAATGTATACAACTATAGATAAATGTGGGGCCCCATGTTGTTAACATCAGATTATGGTGAACTCTTTATAGTGGTTGATGATGTGTTATTCATTATTTAAGTTTGTGTCACTCGACATAAATTATAGTACGGAAATTTATTAACCACCTATCCTTAGTTTGATGATTTTCAAGTCGTAATAATCACTTACAAAAAAAAGGAACACCCCCGTAAATTGATTGAACTTAGACAGTATGTTTCTTCAAATAAGTCGTACTATTTTGACTCATTGTGTTGTTTTTTGACTTTTCTAAAAAGCATATGAATTTCTTATCCATTAAAAGGCAAAGACTATAGTCCAAACTCAATTACATGTTACTTTGAAATTACCACCATCAAACAAGTTAGCAGTCAATTATCCGGTAAATATGACAGATCTCCAAGGTTTTAAAATTTGTCAAAGGTTAAGGATCCAATTCAGTAAATTTCTTCCCACATATAAGGGACATAAACAACCAGGATATCCACATTTATTGGCCAATTTCATTAAAAGTATACAATATTTTTGTCAATCAAGCTACTTTATTTGATCGGGATCGGAAGTTACTGAAAATAGGCAATTTTGCCGGTAAAGAATATCGATTATCGATTTATGATTTAGCACCCAAATGTGATAGTAATATAATACTTACATTTGTGGTGCTCTTTGGCCATTGCAAGTTCCACACCCGAAACCGCTGAAAATACTGCAAAATCAAAACAACCAATTAATGATAAATCCAATGAGTACAGAAATTTATGCACAAACCCAGAAAAAAATATCTATCATTTCTTACCAAACGGAACTATTATTGTTAAATTTATTATATTCCTTGATTTCCAATATAACCCCAGAAATTAAACTCACAAGTAAATGTCAATTCGACAAATCGTGACCAAAAACAACCCTTAAAAATCCATCTTTATTTGGGAAAACCCAGAAACTTGAATTGATAAATTAACGTCAAAAGTCGTAATTTTGAAATTAAAAAACACCGACAAATTAGGAATAAAAGATGGGTAACAACTAACAAACCTGAAAGTGCAGGAGTTAGAACACCATCACCAATGACCATACAAGCCCCAACAAGAGCCAGCACAAGCAGAAACCTTTGCAAAACCCTATGTTTCTCCAAAGTAGATTTAATCGTTGACCCAAAATAAGTCAAACCTGAAGACGGTATCATTTCCTTTTTGTAGCTTGATAATTCTTCATCAGCTAACTGACAATTAGGCAACGAACTCACTCTAGCATGTCTACACAGCAATGAATAGAGTGCAAATGTGCCCCCTTCACCATTATCATCAGCTTTAAGCACAATTAAGACATATTTTAACAAAGGGACTAATGTTAGAGTCCAGAAAATGAAAGAAAGTGCCCCAAATATTTCTTCATTAGTCTCTGAATGTTGAATATCTTCTGCAAAAGTACTTTTAAACACGTATAAAGGTGATGTGCTTAAATCGCCATAAACAACGCCTAAACTTTGGTAAGCTAATGTCAAAAGTGCCCTCCATGACTGTTTCTGTAACCGAAGAAAAACAACCGAATTTCAAATGGGTGTTGTTTAAGAATCGTGAAATAAACAAATTAAACATACCCATCTCACCTTTATATGATTTTGATGAAACCCAGATTCCAGATCCATTGTAAGTTGCTTCAAATCACCAAAGATGCCATTTTTATCTTAATTAGCAGATGGCCCATTTAGGAAAATGATCAATTTAGGTTGAAATTGTGATTTAATGGCTGAATCTTGGTCGAAAAGGTGGAAGTGAAGAGGTGAATTAATTAATTTGGGGAGAAATCAATACCACCCACACTGGTAAAGATTAAGGAAGAACGAATAAAAAACTCCGAAGTTGGTTATGAAACGATAAATTACAGCAATGGATGGAGAAAATGGTTTGTTTAATGCGAGAAAGTGGTGCGATTGCAGTTGAACTAACATCAAATGACGAACCAAACACGAAAACATACAAAACAAGTGCTTAATTGGAGCTTAAAAACTGTATTTTAATACAATTGCGTGTGAGAGAGAGAGAGTTTACGTTTTTAGGAGTAAATCTTTGCGTTTGAGATTTCATTAATTATTTAAGAAAAAAAACAAACTTCATTTCATGTTCTGGATTTTTCTGTTTGACTAATGGTCAGCATGTGGGAAAAAAAAAATTCGGTTTTTCACGTAAAATTAGTTTGAAAGTAAATACAAGTGGGTCAAATCAGAAATTAGTCTCAACTAACACGTTTGTGTAAAGACGTTTGTGTAAAGAGACACATGTTCCTGGATTTCTTTATAATTTTTATGAGAAATGATATTAATCTTTATTTTATTTTCCTATTTTTATGTATGCACACTTATAAGATAATCTATATAATTCATTAATTTTTTCTTTTAATATTATCTATTAATTTTAGCACATATCTTGATCAAGTAGGTAGACACATAAATAGACACATAATATAAGAACCAATACCATACTCAATTTTTATTTAATTGGTTTTCTAGAGTCACGTATGTTATGTTTTTGCAACAAGGATACGTATCATTAGGTACATAATTATAGAAGCCAATGCGTCGGTGTAATCATATATTTTTATGCCAAGAAAAATTACATATTCTTATCATTAAGACTTGCTTGTTTTTTTGATGCATTAGATGCATTGCCTTGTTTATAAAAGTTTTTGGTTGCGTGTTATTTACAAATCACAAATCATAATTTTGAAAAGTTAAATAATCTTGGCGTTAACTTGTATAAATGCAATTGCAATGAAGTTGAAACGGAACAATGACAGCTGTAACCAAAAAGAAGTTTTTTTAAAAAAAAGTTGTGTGATTTATGTATAAAATTATCATTTTGGTGTGTACTGCAAAAAATTGTGAAACAAGTAGCCAAATAATTAACTAGTAGTTAGGGTCCAAATGAAACTTTTTTATGACACGGTATCAATAATAACACCAGTTAAAAGTTTATTAACGATAATATGACACGGTGTGAATGTGAAACGCATAATGCTAAAATGGGGTTGGATGTGAGTATTCAACCGGAATGGTAGGGGGTTGCGTCTATCCTATGCATCGTGAGCTTGAAGCCATACACACTCTCTAGTCGCCTAAATTCTTGTAATTGGGATCATAAGCCAAATCACATTTACTTCGAATATGGTCTCTTACATCTTAAAGCCATACACACTCTCTAGTCGCCTCAACGAGCGCGAGTAGTTCGGAGTGATTTGTCGAAGTATCAACTAGAGTCTATCTACAAGAACTCTAGGATGTCGCCACATTCCCTATGGTAAAGACATAACCAGATTGGGAACGTCCCTTGTGTAGGTCTGATAAGTAAACTGCATCGACATCGCCGATAAGGGTCGCGTTATCTCGAGTATCAGTCACACTTAATCCATTCGATGACACGCATGGATAGAATAAGCCCATATTCGTACTATATTTAAAGTAACATAATGTCTTTAATACCATTTCAATGGTGGCGTGTTGGCGCATTGCTATGCCTAGTACATTGTACCAAGTACAATATTTTGCTTATTGCACCTAGATATGAAGAATCAGTGCTCAATATCTCTTCATCATCCTCATTTGGATGGAATAGGTCTCTTTTAATGTCTAGAGAACGAATGAATGACCATGGGAGTAGATTGAGGTTTTGCGTCATGGTAACTAAAGCGTCTTAACACCTTTTAGGTGTAATTCTCTTGATAATGAAAACCCCCATCTTTACGGTGCTCGATCTGCATGTCGGACCAATGCCGTGTTTTCCCAAGATCTTTCATCTCGAATTCCTTCTTCAGGATTTCAGCAGTTTCAAACAACTCTTTCGAGGATCCTATGAGATTCAAATCATCTACATAGACTACGATAATAACATATCCTGACGTGGATATCTTTATAAACACGCATGGGCATATCCAAATTTTCAAATATCCCAGTCTGATCAATTACTCACATAGACGGTTATACCACATCCGTCTGGATTATTTTAATCCAAAAAGTGATAGTCTAAGTAATATAGAGAACGTGTTCTGTGGTTTGGAACTACTAGATTCAGACAACTTGAGTCCATTGGGGACTTTCATGTGTATCTCTGTGTCATGACCCCCATAGAGATAGGCTTTGACCACATCCATAAGCTGCGTATTCAGTTTTTCGAAAACTACTAAACTGATTAAGTAGTGGAACGTTATAACGTCCATTACGAAAGAATACATCTCCTCGTAATCAATACCAATGTGTTTAAGAGAAGCCTAGCGCCACGAGGCGAGCTTTGTATCTTTCGATCTCATTATTCTCATTATGCTTCCTTACGAACACCGATTGATAACCAATTGGTTTAATATTAGGTGGTGTTGGAGCAACATGTCCAAACACTCTTCCTTTTGGTAAGGAATCTAATTTTACCTGCATTGTGTGTATCCATTAAGACCAGTCCATTGTACTCAACAATAGTACTTGATTCCATGTTATCATTGATCATAATGTCAGTGGCCACTGCGTATATGAGCAAATCATCGATGACAGTCTCGTTTTGCTTCAAAATATTGTCTAAGCTAGCATACTCGACATATATTTTGAGATTATCGGGATCGTGTTTCATCAGGAACACGCTTCTCCAATACACTCCCGTGATCCTTAATGATCTGGTGTGGCAAAACATATACAACATAATTACTCCTCCTTTGAGGCAGAAAATCCTTGGAACCGAACCGGTCTTCCTCTTTTATTGGGAAGAGCGGCGGACTGGACAACCAATGGTAGCGTCCTTTGCACGGTGGGTTCGACCGATGCAACATTTTCGAACGGAACATGGTGTCTCATAGGGACGTCTATCCTTGCAGGCACATATGTAGCAGGTATATTTGATCTCGTGACATTTGTTAAGTCATTAGCAATATTTTGTAGAATTAAAACTTTTCGCACATCCTTATCACGATGTGCAATCGGGGGATCCATATGAGACAAATTGGGTACATGCCACGTTCTTTCACGTCGTTCCTTATCAACGTTAACGTGCAAATCTCCCCCTAACGACGGGAAGATTGTCTCATCAATGTCACAATTCACATGTATAGCGTTAAAGAGATCGCCTGTCAAGGGCTCTAAATAGAGTATGATGGATGGGGATTAATAATCAACATATATTCCCCGTCGTTTCTGAGGTCCAAATTTCGAACGCTTTGGAAGTTCAATTGGAACATTGACCAAGCACCCAAACAGGCGTAAATATCAGACGTCGGGCTCATATCCAGTTACCAGCTGGTACGCAGGAAGTTATTGGGTGCCCATGGGCCTCAGACGGGCCAATACATCCGTGTGCAATATCGCATAACCATATATAAAAATGGGGCGTTTTGGTGTGCATAACCAAAGTTCTTGCAATTATTTGTATTCGTTTGATAAACGCTTCTGCAAGAATAATTTGAGAATGAACGTACACAATAAGGTGTTCAATATCAAGGCCCAATGTTATGCAATAATCATCGAACATTTTTTTATATAAACTCAACGACATTATCAAGTCTAATCGACTTTATTGGATAATTCGGATGATTAGCCCTCAACTTAATGATATGGGCTAGGAGTTTAGGAAATGTTGCATTCATTATGGACAACAAAGTTACGTGTGGCCATCTTGTTGATTCATCAACCAATATCATGAAATTTTTAAATGGTCCGCATGTTAGTTGGATAAGTCCACAATTATCCCCATGAATTCTCTCAAGAAAAATGGGATATCACTTTTGTAGATTATACATAAAGTGGTTTGGGATGTGTCTTTACAATCGAGCATGTTTGGCATAGGCTTTTCGAATTAATCATGAAAATTATTCCTTCAAGAGTATTCCCATGGGATGCATTCATAGTTCGAAGCATCGTATTTTGACCCAGGTGTCCCAGCCGGTCATGCCATAACTTATAAGTTTCGTCATCAACAGGGGCTCGACGAATGATTAGATTGCTTTCAATGGTTCAGATCGTAGTGAAGTACAAACCGTTTGACAAACATCTCAACTTCTCCAATATATGCTTTTGGTCGTATTTATCGGAGGTATTGTAAAGGTATTCAATACCATTTTCTTGAGCAGTTTTGAGATGAAAACATGTTTTCTCGAATATCCTTAAAACTCAACAAGTTACGACTGGAACTTGGATAATATAAGGCTTCATTTATGATTAAAATAGTACCATTTGACAAAATATATTGGGCTATATCAAAGCCAAGGGCCGACGGGCCCGAAATGGTTGTCAATGAAGTTACTTTTAGGCGTAATGTTTATAAAGTAGTCCTGATATTTTATGAAAGTGTATCTGAATACCACAACCAACCAGACTATCAACATACCCAATATACATGCCTCAAAGTAAAAATAATTTAAAGTTGGTCACACGTATTGTTTAATTTCATAAGGAAGAAAACACCTTTAAATTATCTCGAGAAACATAATCAATGTGAACAAACCATAGTCCAAAAGATAACCATTATCTAAATGGGAAAGCATAATCCAAATGAAACATAACCCATGAGCTGAACAATAGCTCTATTATTCCATTTGAGCCAAATCGGTGGTCTCAAAGAATTCATGTTTGTTTTGATATTTTCCTACATCAGGAGGAGAAATATTGGATTTAGTTATCGTATAAAATGATAATATTTATATGTTAATGGTTTGAATGAGCAAAACTTGTGTGTCGAATCAGCAGGGTCGAAAAACACAAGTGCGAATGGTTTTCATTTATCGAACAACAGGTCGTTTGATAGAAACCAATTCATCATATGTATATAACCACATTTGGGGAAAAGATTTTCTAGTCAACCCTTTTCGGTAGCTCTATTCAAATACAACCAGGAAAGACGGTGAGGGTAGACAGTGCTTGTGCGTATCGGAACCACCCCCATTAGGAGTCAGAAAAACGACATATCTTTCCTAGACATTGTAATTAGAATAGGTGAGCCTATTTGAGGAAGATTCATAATTTTTCCACTTTAAGTAGTTTTAATACAATGCTCATTTTTAGCTATCTCAAATGCTAAATAAGAATTATACACATCGTGTATCACGTGAGTGCATCAACTCATTATACCAACATATAATTAATGATGCCAATTTTTTTTATCTCATTTTTATAAACCTTCGAATAATCAATTATTTTTAAAAATTTATCATACTCATAAGAGTAAAAATTGATATATTTTCATAAGTAATAAATGTTATTATGTTGTCACACAAAAAACATTAAAAACATTAAATTTCTTTAAATTGTGCAATTTAATGAGATGAAACATAACGAAAACCAATTACAAATTTCATCATTTTTTAGGGTCGGTTTCCAAAAGATCTTTCATATCATACTAAAAATACATAATAGTTTTTAACACCCGCAACCAAGGTAAATATTGATCAAAGATTAGCAACTTTTAAGGAATTAATAATATGTATCAAATAAGTCACTCTTTTAGTGATATTAAAAGTAATCTAACCATTAATTTTTCAATAATTTCAAAAAAACTATAATTTACTTTTATACATTTTTGTTTGGATTTAAATCTTTCCACCAACAAAATTCAAAATGTAACCTACAAAATTCATAATTTCGTAAACTTAAATGTGAATATAACTATTTCGAATATGACAACATTCATTGAAAAAAAACTCTATGTTTTGAGGAAAAAAAAACTATCACAATTCTTCAATACCGAGATAATTGGTCTAAAAAAAACTTATAGACATTAAAATCATTTATGTCACATAAATAAGTAATTATTTGCTCACAAAAAAAGTGTATGATTATGATTATCCTCAAGTTCGTTCTTCCAATTAATAATTTCATGTAATGTAGTATTGGTAAAAAAATCATAGTAAAATATGATAAACAAGAATCATGAAGTATATATTTTTTTTACTTGGCGTGATTTGATAAAAGAAGTGATAAAAGAAATGAGTAGTTACCAAAATTATTAACATAATTTCGAAAGTTTTTGTTAAAAAACATCCAATGTTTAGGAATATGAAAACTTAGATTCATATTAAAAAATACAATCACATTAGGTTGTAAAAACAATATGAAACAAAAAATATATGTGAAGTCAATGAGTATAAGAAATACGTACTTTGTGATTAGAAAGAATAACGACCTTGAATGTGTCGTTTTTTTAACCCCTTGAGTGACAAACGTGGAGAAATGGTGCTTCTGACTTCTAGCAAAGTGCTGATAACGTGTTGTAAGGCAAATTAGCTCAACTCAAAAGGATCTTGACAACATTCTCATTATACATAGAACTATGATACAAATGATACAAGAGAGACTAGAAATACATAAGATAGATAGGGATACAAGAGCTACTACATGACCACTGTTAGGACTTATTTTGTTGTATATAATAGTCTAGGGGGTAGAGTTGCCAACATTGTATAGTATTAATCTTCAAAGTTGATTTTGAAAAGGCGTATGATTCTTTAAGTTGGGACTTTCTCACTTCATTATGTTGCATATGGGGTTCGGTTCTCGTTGGAGAGGTTGGATTCGAGAATGTATTTCTTCGTCTAAAATGTCGATTTTAATCAATGGTAGTCCAACGGTGGAATTTGAGATGTTTCGTGGTCTTAGACAAGGAGATCTGCTTTCTCCTTTTTTATTTATTATTGCAATGGAGGGCTTACATGCTATGATTGAAAAGGCGGTGTGTGAAAGACGTTTATCGGGGGTTTCCATTGGTATTGATAACTTTCATTTGTCTCATCTCTTTTATGCAGACGATGTTATGTTTATTTCAGATTGGAACAATGACAATATTCAAGGAATTATGGAAATCTTGTCTGATTTTTATGAACAATTGGGATTAAAAATCAACTTGGGAAAATCGCATGTGTACGGGCTTGGAGTCTCGAACGACGAAGTTGATTCTTTTTGCACAGCTCACGGTTGCAGTCAAGGTGAATTCCATTTTGATTATTTAGGCTTTCGGTTGGGTGGTTCTATGCGTTCGGTTCATAACTAGGACGTTATTTATGACCGAATGTGTAAAAGGTTGTCTTCTTGGAAGGCTAATATGTTATCGATTGGGGGCCGTCTTACTCTTATTAAGTCAGTTTTGGGTAGTCTCGGTATTTATTGGTTTTCTTTATTTTCGAGCTCCGGCCACCTCTTTAAAAAGAATGGAATAATTACGTGCTAAATTCTTTTGGGGTGGCAATGAGAATGAGAGGAAAATGAGCTGGGTTAAATGGAATTCTTGTATTACCGCCAAAGAATTAGGGGGTCTAGGCATTTCGAGTCTAGATGATCTTAATTTGGCTCTTCTTCTAAAATGGAGATGGCGGTTTTTAAACGAAAAAGAGGCCCTTTGGTGTCGAGTTATTCAGGCGATCCCTGGTGAAGACGGGGGTTTCAATTTGTCCAATATGTCTCGTTTGAAAAAAGGTACGTGGTACAACATTATTGGGTCAGTTAACTATTTGCATGAAAACAATGTTGTTGATTTTAATGCGTTTCAATTTAAATTGGTTAATGGTGAAACAATAAAATTTTGGATGGATTCTTGGATAAGTGATATTCCTCTTTCGCAATTGTTTAATCGGCTTTTTCGGTTAGAATTAAACTCTTTTTGTAAGGTTAAGGATAGATGGAGGAATGGTGAATGGGTGTTTAATTGGAGAAGAAGAATTCGGGACGGGGTAGAGAAAGAACAATTTGATAATCCGTTAAACCTTATTCGGGACTCGCAAATTTCCGAAGGTAAAGACAGAGTGTGTTGGGAGTTGGGAGATTCAGGTGAGTTTACGGTTGGAGGAGCTCGTAAAGTTATTAATGATTCGTTGTTCGCAGGCTCGAATCTTAATTTCAATTGGTGTAAGTTCATTCCTTTGAAAGTTAATGTTTTTATTTGGCGTCTTTATTTAGACCGGACTCCTACGAGACAAAACTTATCAAGGAGAGGAATGGAAATAGAGTACATTATGTGGCCGAATTGTAATGATAAGATGGAATCTTCATCTCATATTACGTTCGGTTGTGTTTTAGCTCAAGATATTTGAAAAATGATTTATAGATTGTGTAAGATGGAGGAGTGGAGCTGTGATTCGATCGATCAATGGGGTTCGATTTGTGATGGCTTACCGAGCTCAAATTATCGGAAATCGAAGATGCTCACTATTGGTTTTACAACATGTTGGATGCTTTGGAGATATCGGAATTCAGTCGTGTTTAATAGTGGTAGTTTAAGAAAATCGGATTTATTTGATAATATTCGTTTCTTCTAGTATTCGTGGTTATCTCATAGGTAAAAAAAAAAAGATTCTATGGGATGATTGCTTGAAAAATCCCTAGAACAGACTTGTTAAAGGAGGACATATCTCTGGATTACCTGATGTTGCTTTTGAAAAAGATCATAAAACTTCCTCGTGTGAAATGGGAAAAAAGACCAAAAAGTCACACAAACCAAAACCTGCACCATGTACTTCTAAACCTCTTGAACTACTACACATGGACTTATGTGGTCCAATGAGTGTTCAAAGTCTTGCTGGAAAATGATATGTACTGGTTATTGTTGATGGCTACTCTAGATACACATGGGTCCATTTCCTTCGCTCCAAGGATGAAGCTGCATAAATCATCATCTCGTTTATCAAGAAAACTCAAGTGAACCTGGAACTAAATGTTCAAACAATTCGTACTGACAATGGTACTGAGTTTAAAAATCGAGTTCTAGATTCTTTTCTTGAATCTGCAAGCATCACTCATCATTTTTCCGCTGCAAGAACTCCACATCAAAATGGTGTAGTTGAAAGAAGAAACCGTATGTTAGTTGAGGCTGCACGTACAATGCTGTCATTTTCAAAACTTCCATTGTCCTTATGGGCAGAAGCTATAAGCACCGCATGTTTCACTCAAAACCGATCCATCACCAACAAAACATACAACACAACTCCATATGAGCTCATCAACAATCGTTTACCAAATGTCAACTTTTTCCATATTTTTGGTAGTAGAGGCTTCATTCTAAATGACAAAGAAAGCTCAACAAGTTTGAAGCCAAAGCAAATGAAGGAGTTTTTATTGGATGTTCGAAGGAATCAGCTTCATTCAGGGTGTACAACCGCTCCAAAAGAACTGTCAGAGAAAGTGTTAATGTTTCATTTGATGAAACGTTTCCTCTTGATTCATTGACCTCAGGTATTGAAAGACCCTCACCTACTTCACCATCTTATCCTTCAATATCTCAGAATGATCTCGAAATATTATTTGAACATTTCTATGATGAATATCACAACATCAGACATCCACCACCACCCCCACTCCCACTCCCACCCCACCTCCCGATGATGTTCAATCAATCAATGCTCCTGTTAGGTCACAACAGCCCTGGTTTATAATGTTAATTGATAGAATATTATACTTAGAGAAATATTAGCGTGATAACACAAGAATATAGTCAATGTATAAATCCACTAAGTGTGGCTTGTTGCGGAATAACAAGACCACTGATCAATTACAAAGATATGAAAGTGTAAAGTGAATTGGTAAGTACTCCTTTGCAAGATGATCTCTATTTATAATGTTATAGAGATCTTACATAATGAGCAAATGAGTAACCGAATGACTAAGTAAGGGAAATGACTAAGATCAAGGGATTTGATCTTAGTCCGTTACTATACTGAGTATCACTCAGTCCTTCTACTCAGTCCTTGTACTCAGTATCACTATCTGATACTGAGTACTGACACTGAGTTCCAATACTGATCACTCAGTATCAGACCTAAACTTAGCTATATTATTCTACATATTAATCAAAGCTAGTCTAGGATGTTTTGTTATCTTAAGATCCAAAGGGGCAAGGCTTTTTGCCTTAACAATCTCCCCCTATCTAATGATAACAAAACAATTACAAAGAGAAACTAAACAAAATAAGCTACAGGCTGCAAAGTCTTCTTCTTTAGTCTTTGTTGATCGACTCAAACTCGTAGAAGACTTCTTTCTTCACATGGATGAACTCTTCTCTTTTCTTCAGTTCATCTTGCCTGTTGTTTAGTACAGCAACTATCTTCTTTCTAAACCAAGCATCTTCTTTCTTGGTTATCATCCATTTAAGGCCCACCAAATGGCTGATAGGAGCTGTTGCCAAATCTGCTTCAGTAATGAAGCACTCCCTGTCATCTGAGTCAGTATACATATATCCAGATGTGGGATATATGGTACTCTTTTGATCCTGAAAGATAAGGTTAGAGGGAACAGTATATGTGGGAATTATTCTGAAAGTATTAAGGCACTCAGGTTTGTTATTTTTCATAGCTTCAGTCATCACACTGAGTGCCCTGTATTCTGCTGCATAAAGAATTCCTTTTTCATAGCATATGGCAGATACAGCCCAGATTTCATCCATCATCACTTGGGCTTCAGAGGATCTTGAGGGCATCTCCTTTATCAGTCTAGCAATCTTTATCCAATCTTGAAGTCCCATATTTTGGATGTCATGGAGGAAAAACTTCATTGGAGGACTGCCTGGCCCATTGCAAGTTGCAACAATTGATCTATCAACAGTTTTGACTTTTATTTTGTTGACAAATTCATTTAGCCAGTATATGTCTCTTACACTTAGAAATGCTTTATTCCTCAGCATACCCATCCGTGTTTCCCTATATCTTGTTCTTTGTGCCACAATGTTCCAATACTGTTCAAGTAATTCATCTCCAGTTCTTCTTACAGTATGAGATCTTCTTGGAACATCTTCAGACTCAGATTCAGGTTCTTCCTTAACAGGGAAGAATTTTTGGGCCTCAATCTCATCCTCAGCTTCACTCTTTTCCTTAGTAAACTGAGCAGATCTCCTAGGTCTTGAGATCAGAGGAGCTGGATCTTGTTCTTCACTAGATTCTGAGGACATAACCACATTTGTCATTCTTCTGGTTATTGGTCTTCTAGGAATTCTAGAAGGTCCTTCAGCTTGAGGTGAGATAGGTTTTCTTGTATGCACTTCATCATCTGAGAATGATGATGAAGAGGTTTCTTTATTTGCTTCATCCAGTGCAAAGTTTAAAAATTCTTCTGATGCCACTGGATGTTCTTCATCTTCATCATCAGCAATGGGCCACACAAAAGGCCTATAGACCACAATTTGTAAGTTATTTTCTTCTAGAACATGTGGCTCAGTATAGGCTTGCTGTGGTTGGTCAGTGTGAGTCTCCCCCTGAGCAGATGGCTCAAGTGGGTCTTGAGCTTGTAATGCTGACCTAGTTCTTTGTCTTCTTCTCTCATACTGAATCCGAAGTGGCTCAGTATGAGGGCTTTGCTGATGTTGTTGTTCTTGTTGTGGAGGTTGATCTTCATTCAATCTTCTTCTTTACTCCCCCTGAGCAGATGGCTCAGTTTGATCAACCTCAGTATCTCTTTGTCTCTTCTCCCCCTTTTTGTTATCATTTGATGAGGAGGGAAGATGATCAGTATCACCACCCATGTCCCCTTCAGGTTGTTCAAGAGTAGGGGAGGGCATGGGCTCAGTTGCAGCATCAGTATCACCAGCACCTCCTTCTCCTTCTTCATTGTGGTCACCATGTGAGAATGGTGGAGTTGGTGGAGGCTGATGTGGTTGTTGAAGTAGTGAGACTGACTGTTTTATTGAGTCAATATCACCACTCATCTTGTCCATTCTGGCTAGTATTATATTTTGAGTTTGTTGGATGGCCAGAATGTGCTGCATGATTGCTTGCAGAGTCACTTGGTCTCCTGCAGCCTGAGATGCTTGAATGCCCTGCACAGATGGTGCTAAAGAAACAAAAATAGAAAACTGGTTAGAAAGAAAGGTTTATCAAATAGAATTGTGGTGTTGTTTAATTCTATAATCACATAAACAGAGTTTGTGAAGTCTGTATTTCATCTGGTTTATGATGAAATATTGTGGACTTGTGCATAGCATGTGTAAGAAGATTTTAGTAAAAGTGAGTGTGTAAATTTAAGTAGCTCAGTATAGGGTAAGTCACATTTACTAAAAGGTTTGGGTTTCGGTATTCGAAGCCTGGGATGTGCTTCTTGTTATTTACAATGTTTATCACTCGGTATTAGAGTGATAACAGAAATGTGGCTAAACCCCATGGAAAAGTTTTTGGATGTTGTGGCTTAAGGGTTTGTGATCATATCTTGAGTCATGCTATCCAACTCAAAAATAAGTTGGACATGATTCAAGCAGCACCAGTGGGTGTCAGTGTGACATCAACCACCATTGTCTCTTTAAATGTTGAGACAGCTGTAGACTGACAATGATCAATTGTGTGCTCAGTATATGAATTTTGCATAGCAGCAGTGGGCTAGCTATGTTGGCCATAAAAGGATATATATTTGAAAGATCGTGTGAGACTTTGGTCAGTATTGAGTTGGTACTGGCCAATACTTAGTCTCTATTTGGGAATGAAATATATATATATATATATATAAGTTTAAGGGCTTTTTAGAAATTCATACCTGAGACTCTGTCAGATTCCCTTCTAGCATCTGCAGAGGTCGGTACAGGAACATGTGTTTGATGATGTGCAGCCCCAATATCTTCAATACCGACTTGTCTTTCTTGCTGAGCACCTTCCAGTGTAGTTTGCTCATATTGAATCTCCACATCAAGAGGAACATGAGGTTCCTCAATTGGTTGAGCAGTTGAAACTAGTTCTGGACCTGGAAGGTCAACGGTGGCTGCAACTAGGCTTTGGGCTTGAAGAGATGCAGTTAATGATGGAATATTTGCAGGCTGCACCTCCTCAGATGATAAGTTTCCCATAATGATAGGAGACGGATTCCTTCTTCTTCTTTGAAGGACCAGTGGTGTGTCTTCGGAGGACTCAGTATCAAAAACTGTTTCAATATGAGGAGCATCAAGATCCTGTGCAGGTGGAGAGATATGTTGTTGGGTAGGTTCTTGAACTTGTGGAACATCCTGCATCTCAATTTCTTGACCGGCCTGTGCTCCAGTACCACTATTATCATCATTATCATCATTGTCTGACTCAGTGTCAGACATGTCTTCTTCATCATTTATGTGTTCTTGAACAATGGCCCACATAGGAGGACTTAGAAGAGGTTCTCCTTCTCTTGGCCTGTAAAAGAAAATTTTCTCACTAAGCGGAGGAAGATCAACCCTTGGACTGTGAAACTCATCATAAATATGTGTGGGCATTGAGTGTTGAAAGATGAGTGATAAAAATCTGCAGAAAGGGACATTGCATTCCCTTATGTTAGCCCGAACCAGAGCAGCTAATTCATTGAAAATGAGCCGTGCATAATCAATGTTTCTTCCATAGTACAAGGCATGTACTATTTGCATCCCAAATTCATATATTTGGTCCAAAGCTCCCGTCTTGTGGGTCATACACCGAATTATTGTTGTAATGAGAATACCCCACATAGGACCAAATTCATTTCTTTTGATTGTGCCCGTTGTTCCTCTTCGACCCAAAAATGGTAAGACTGAGCGTGCCTCGGATCTATCAACGAATGGATCATACTGAGCTTGGGCAGGAAGCCTGAGTGCTTCACGAATGATGGCAGTAGAAACAAATGCCCTTCTTTGATCTCTAATTACCCACCCAGCAATCATATCTGGAGAATCGAGTTGAGCAGAGTACCAAAATTCGCATAGCATTTCTGGGTAAATTGCTCGAGGAGACAAGGTCAGTGCACGAGCAATTGGGCAATTCTTCAGAAACGTGAAAATGTTTGTGAATTCTTGGCATGCCCAGGCTTGAGGAATATTGAAGTTTGCTGTTATGTTGTTCCTTGCAAACCTGGCAGTTCATCGTTTCGGAATTTGATTTCCGATTCAACTTCTGGAGTGACGAAAGTGTAATTTGCCATCTGTGATTTTGATTTAAGTGTTTGTGCTTGCTAAGAAAGAGTGAAATCGTTAATCGCAGAGAGAATTTTAGATGAAAGAATGAAATAACTGTTGAAAAATATTTGAGGGTTAAAAAAAACGGTTATTTAAAGGTAATTAAGGTATTGGGAAGTAAAAACGGCTGATTTGACTGCCTTATCCTCTGCCAACGGTAACTTTCCTATTAAGAAAGGTTACCGTTGAGCAGTATGAGGATTAAGCTCGGTGTAACAGCCTTCATAACCCAATACTGAGTAAAAAAAAATTAATTAAAAAAAATATTAAAAAATATAAAAACAATTAATTTACTCTTGAAATTAATAAAAAATAAAAATTTTAAATTTTGATGATATTAGACTAGTGATACTGAGCGTTCAGTATCAACAGGAGTGATACCGAGCGTTCAGTTTTAAAGAAAATTAAGGAAAATTAAGGATTTAACATACCTAATTGCCCTAGTAAATACATAAACCTTTCCTCAGGGAGAGGTTTAGTAAACACATCGGCCAATTGTTGATCAGTTGGTACATAATCTACCTCAACCTTACCTTTTTCCACATTATCTCGAATAAAGTGGTGTCTGATATCAATGTGCTTGGTTTTAGAGTGATAGACTGGGTTCTCTGTGATAGCAATAGCACTCTTGTTATCACAATGAATGGGAGTCTTATGAAAGTTGAACCCATAGTCTAAGAGTTGATACTGCATCCATTATAATTGAGCACAACAACTTCCTGCAGCAACATATTATGCTTCTGCTGTGGAAGTTGCTACCGAATTTTGCTTCTTGGATGACCAACCAACTAGTCTTCCACCTAGGAATTGACATCCTCCACTTGTGCTCTTTCTGTCCAATCTACAACCTGCAAAATCTGCATCTGTGTACCCTTCAAGGTCAAAGTTTGAGTCTTTGGGATACCAAAGACCCAGGTTAGGAGTACCTGTAAGATATCTAAAGATGCGCTTAACTGCTTTCATGTGTGATTCTTTAGGATCAGCCTGATACCGAGCACACAAACATGTGGCAAACATGATATCAGGCCTACTAGCAGTTAAGTAAAGTAAGGAACCAATCATACCTCGGTATGTGGATTGACATACTGGTTTACCAGTTTCATCCTTACTTATCTTATCCTGAGTACCCATAGGAGTGTGCATGGAAGATAAATTTTCAAATTTGTATTTCTTTAACAAGTCATGCACATACTTACTTTGATTTATAAAAGTGCCATCAGGCTTTTGTTCAACTTGTAAACCAAGAAAGTAAGTAAGTTCTCCCATCATACTCATCTGATACTGAGTTGACATTATCTTAGCAAACCAGTCACACATTGACTTGTCAGTGGAACCAAAGATAATATCATCTACATATATCTGAATGAGTAAGATGTCAGAACCTTTCCTTTTTGAAAATAATGTTTTATCAATTTTACCTCTTGTAAATTTATTTTCAATAAGGTACTCAGACAGGGTGTCAAACCAGGCTCTTGGAGCTTGTTTGAGCCCATATAGAGCTTTATCAAGCTTGAAAACATAATTAGGAAATTTGGGATCAACAAAACCTGGAGGTTGTTTAACATAAACTTCTTCTTGTAGTTTTCCATTTAGAAAAGCACTTTTGACATCCATCTGATAAACTTTGAAATTCTTAAAGGCTGCATATGCAAGATACAACCTAATAGCTTGAATTCTTGCAACTGGTGCAAAAGTTTCATCATAGTCAATGCCTTCTTCTTGCCTGTAACCTTGAGCAACTAACCTTGCTTTGTTTCTGATGACAACACCATCCTTGTCCATCTTGTTTCTGAACACCCACTTAGTACCAATAATAGTTTTGCCAGTAGGAGGTGGTACTAAGTTCCAAACTTTGTTTCTCTCAAACTCTGTGAGCTCTTCTTGCATAGCCTCTACCCAATCTTCATCTAATAAAGCTTCATCTGCTGTCTTTGGTTCAATGATGGATAGGAAACTTGAGAAGAAACAAAAATTTGCAGTTGCTTGGGTTGAAAATTCTAGTTTTCTTCTTGTTTGGACACCTTCTTCAATAGGACCAATAATGTTTGAGTGTGGATGGTCTCTGTGTTCCCTTAAATTGTTTCCTAAGGGAGCATTTGAAATAGGATCAACAATATCTTGTTGATTTGGTGTGTTGTCTGTCTGATACTGAGTGGAATTCTGATCAGTATTAGACAGTGCAGGTTGCTGTTCATCTTCATTTTGCAGAGTTGATGTGGATTCTTGTCAAGTGTTGGATGTTTCACCTTCTTCATAGATAGAGTGGTTCAGATCATTAGTTGGAAACTCAGTATGGAGGTCCTCTATTATGGGAGCCTCAGTATTAGTCGCAGATGAGTGATACTGAGTTCGAACTTGATCAGTTTCATTAAACTTATTGGGAATAAAGTGTGGATGAAACTTGGGCTGTTCAGCAATGGAGTGGTCTGGATTGCATAGAATATCTATGCCACTTAAGTCTTCACTTGCTGAGGTAGAATGCCCATTCTGATCTTCATCGAATGTGACATGAATGAATTCTACAATCATCTTGGTTGAGATGATATACACTCTGAAAGCTTTAGAGTGTGGAGAGTAGCCCATGAATACACCTTCATTTGCTTTGGGAGCAAATTTGTTGAGATTTTGTTTTGTACTGAGTACAAAGCATTTACTCCCAAAGATGTGGAAATATTCCACATTAGGAATCTTGCCATTGTATAACTCATATGGAGTCTTCAGATGTCTTTGGACTATAGTGGCTCTATTCTGAGTGAGGTTTGCACAGTTTACAGCTTCAGCCCAGAAACTCAGTGCCAGTCCAGCATGGCAAAATAAAGTTCTCGCAGCTTCAATCAGTGTTCTATTTTTTCTTTCTACAACACCATTTTGTTGTGGTGTGTAAGCTGCAGAGAAGTTTTGGATGATTCCTTTTTCTTCACAGAAATCAGCTAATACTGAGTTCTTAAACTCAGTACCATGGTCACTTCTAAGTTGCTTGACCTTGTTGCCTTTTTGAAGTTCCTCTCTTTTTATAAAGGCAATGATTTCTGTTGTTGCATCTGACTTAGTCTTGAGGAAGATGACCCAAGTATATCTTGAAAATTCATCAACCAAGACTAGAGTATAGATCTTTTTGGCCAAAGATGGTGTGCTGATGGGGCCAAAAAGATCCATATGTATCATAGTAAGAGGTTCATTAATGGAATGATTGACTTTGGACTTGAATGAACTCTTCTTCTGCTTGCCCATTTCACATACTGAGCATAACTTATCTTTTGAATAAGTAATAGTGGGCAACCCTCTCACCAGTTTCTTCATACTGAGCTCGTTGATATTTCTAAAGTTGATATGAGAGAGTTTCTTGTGCCATAGCCAATGCAATTCTGGCTTGACTTTAGAAAGCAGGCATACTCGAATAGTTGGGTCTATTTCAGATAGGTTGACCACATATACGTCTTTTTCTCTTCTAGCAATGAGTACAGGCTGGCCTTTATCATTGTAGATGATTCCTGCAACCTTCCTGAATCGAGCTTCATTGTCATCATCACACATCTGGCTGATACTGAGCAGATTATGTTTTAGACCCTCTACATAGGCAACTCTTTTAAAAGTTATGTTGCCTGCCTTGATCACACCATAACCTCTTGTCTTTCCCACCGAGTCATCTCCAAATTTAACAGAAGGACCCTTCTCTGGAGTATAATTGAGAAGGTATTCCATACTGCATGTCATGTGTCTTGAGCAGCCACTATCTAAATACCATTTTCTGTCACCCTGCACAAGACACAAAATAATAGTTAGTTCCTTTTAGGAACCCATTTTTGAATGGGACCTTTGGTGGGATAAACATATTTTGACTTGATCTCTTTATATGGAGAGGTCGGTATCACTTAGGGGGAAACTTTAGAAGTTTTCTTTGGTGATACTGACTTAGTTTCTCTCCTTTTCTTTGGTATTAAGTACCTAGGACTAGAGAGATCAGTCCAGCATTCATCTCCCTTGTGACCAGTATGATGACACCTATAACATTTTCTAGGTCTATTTCTAAAAATATTTTCATAAGGTATTTTAGAAAAATGTTTCACTTTTGGTAGGTCAGTATGAACAAGTTTTGCAAATTGTTTACTTAAAGATTTGACCTGATCACCAAGTGTTTTTAAAATGTTAATTTTGTCATTTTTAATAGGTGTTTTAACATTTTGTTTTACTGGTTTAAAGGGTGGTGGATCTGGTTGCTTCTTTTTATTTGACAGAGGAGTCTTTCTAATATTATTAGTGGTAGACTTCTGGTCTCTGACAACTAAGGACCTAGTTAAAGTTGGTTTTTGTTTATCATGTTTCGAAGAAACAACTTTAACAGGTTCTTTAGATTTCTCAGTATATGATGTTTCTGTTCCTGCAACTTCTGTATTAGATGAAACATTGGAGATAGAAGTTGTTTTATTATCATTATATAATTCAAAAGTTGTTGTATTAAATAATAATTCAAAAGGTGGAACAGCAGAGGTGTCATACTGAACTATTGGGAGCTCAGTATCAGAAATTTCTTTTATAGAAAATTCAATACTGGGTTCTTGTAGCTCAGTGTAGCACTTTGAGCAGATGGATGGACCAATAGGTTTTTCTAAAATTTCATTTTCCTCAGCATCTGACTCAGTTTGACATCCGACTTCACATAAAGTTTTAGCTTTTACAAAATTAATAGGGTTCATAGTAGAAAACTCTTCAAATAAATCAGCAAAATTGTTCCTATTTTTAAATTGAGGATCAACACCAAGTGCAGCCCTCACATTTTCTGGAAGTTGTTGATTTAAGCATTTATTTAATTTTATTGAAGCATTTCCCCAAGATTTACACTGTTTTTCAAATTTCTCTTTTTCAAGTTTGTGTGAATGAGCTTTATCAGCTAATCTCTGGTTAATGTCTTTTAAATCTGAAAAATTTAATTCTAAATCTTTATACTTTGCTAGTTTATCTAAGTTTTCATTATTTACCCTTTCAAGTTCTTGAATTGTTAAATTTAAAGCTTTTTCTTTTTGTACAGAAGTTTTAAGATCAACAATCATATACTCAAAAATCTTAGTCTTCTCATTCACTGAATAAGTTTGAAAGGAACTTACCTTGTACAACTGAGTGGAATCCCAATCAGTATGAACACTCATCCTCTCAGCCTCTTTGATATCCTTTTCTAAAGAGCTCTTCAAATCATCTTCAGTGAAAGCCATAAAGGCTTTATTCTCAATCTCTTCCTCATCATCACTTAAGTATTCATCCATCCAGGCTTCTGAGTAAAGTGCTTGATGAGGTGCTCCATTCCCTTCTGCCCTCTTGCCCTTGCTCCAATTCTTCAGCTTGACATATTTGTCTCTATACCTTTTAGCTCGGTATGCAATCTTGTCATTTTGGTCAGTCTCAGAAGATTTGGTATGACAATTTGCAGCAATATGTCCAGGCTTTCCACACCTATAGCACAGACCTGATCTTGGGTCAGTATTAGAAGAGCTAACACCAAGCCTCTTCTTCTTTAACTGATCTAGCTTCATAGACATAAGAGCCATTTGAGTTTCAAGCTCTTCTGCCTCAGCATCAGCTAGATCAACTTCTGGTTCATCTGGATCAGTCACAGTATAGGCCTGTTGCACAACTAGAGCCATTCCAGTGGAAGCTTTGTCAGTTTTCTTCCAGTTGATCAGTCTTGCAGCATTATTCTCCTCACGATTCAACATTAGACCATACAAAGTTTGAAGAGTAGATGACTCAATGTTGTTAGCAGCATTGACAGAGTTTGTCATGTCAAGAAATTGTTGAGGAAGACTATCCAGGAACTTTTGAACAAGTTCTCCTTCCTCTTTCACAATGCCTACACTGATTAAATCATGGATGACAGTATTGAACCTGTTATAGAGAGTGGTGATGTCTTCATTTGGAGTTGAGAAGAAGTTTTCATATTTCCTTCTCATTTTGCTTTTCCTTTGCAACTTCACCTTTGTTGTGCCTTCATAGGTGACTGATAGGCTATCCCACATAGCCTTTGCTGTTGGCAATTTCTTAATTGCATTAAGTATCTCTTTGGTAACAGCATTACTAATTACCCCTTTAGCTCTGGAGTCTAAAGCATACAACTGACGGTCAGTATCAGTCCAGTTGTGTTTTAGTTTAGGTACAGTTCTTATGCCCTCAGGAGCATCATCAGTAGCAGCAACAGGTTCCACAGTTTGTGGAATGATGGGACCATCATATAGCACAGTGAGCATTTCATGATGAATGGATTCAAGATACCACTGAGCTTTTAGCTTCCATTGATGGAAGTCTTTTCCATCAAAGATGGGTACTCCCTTTCCAGACATAACTGGTGCAAAAATGGTGGACATTTTTAATTTTGGAGTATGGGAAGAATAAGTATAAGGGATGGCTGCCAGGGTTATAGATCGACTAAATAAGAGTTTATTTAGCCTGCTCTGATACCAGTTGTTAGGTCACAACAGCCCTGGTTTATAATTTTAATTGATAGAATATTATACTTAGAGAAATATTAGCGTGATAACACAAGAATATAGTCAATGTATAAATCCACTAAGTGTGGCTTGTTGCGGAATAACAAGACCACTGATCAATTACAAAGATATGAAAGTGTAAAGTGAATTGGTAAGTACTCCTTTGCAAGATGATCTCTATTTATAATGTTATAGAGATCTTACATAATGAGCAAAGGAGTAACCGAAGGACTAAGTAAGGGAAATGACTAAGATCAAGGGATTTGATCTTAGTCCGTTACTATACTGAGTATCACTCAGTCCTTCTACTCAGTCCTTGTACTCAGTATCACTATATGATATTGAGTACTGATACTGAGTTCCAATACTGATCACTCAGTATCAGACCTAAACTTAGCTATATTATTCTACATATTAATCAAAGCTAGTCTAGGTTGTTTTGTTATCTTAAGATCCAAAGGGGCAAGACTTTTTGCCTTAACAGCTCCTGAAACACTCCTACCACAAATGATCCCCATCTCCCACCTCACCTGCTACAACCTCACCAGTACCTACTACAAATGCTGGTTCTTCAACTGTGTCATAAGAAAATCAATCTCCACCAGATGATCTCCCACCTCAGACAAATATTGTTGCTCCTTTGGTGATTAACTTTTCTAAATTTAATCTTACTCGAGCTATACCAATTCCACCCATCCCCAGTGAGAATCCCTAAACGGCTATCATCCCACATCCAGCATTTACGGATGATTCAAATATCAATCCTGGTCAACTTCCGCTTCCTCATTCAACAAAATGGACCAAGGAACACCCTTTGGATCATATTATCGGGAACCCAGAGTCCTCGGTCCAAACACGTAGAGCAACCGCAGATGAATGTCAATACGCTTCATTCTTAAGCTCCACTGAGCCTAAGAAAGTCAGTGAAGCTCTTTTTGATCCAGACTGGATAATTGCCATGAAAAAAGAAATTAATTAGCTTGATTGATTAAAAGTCTGGCGCTTAGTTCCAAAACCACCAGGAACTTCTGTCATTGTAACTAAGTGGATTTTCAAGAACAAGAAAGACGAAAATGGCATTGTTATTCGCAACAAAGCTCGTTTGGTTGCTAAGGGTTACGCTCAACAGGAAGGGATTGATTATGAAGAAACATTTGCACCTGTAGCAAGAATTGAAGCCATTCGCATTTTCTTGGCATATGCAGCACACAAATTTTTTACTATCTATCAGATGGATGTAAAGACTGCATATTTAAATGGCATTTTAAAAGAATAAGTGTTCGTCAATCAACCAGAAGGCTTTGTAGATCCAACATTTCCAAATCATGTTTATATTCTGGACAAAGCACTGTATGGTTTAAAACAGGCCCATCGGGCATGGTATGATGTTCTTTCCCAATTCCTGGTAGAAACTGGATTCTTAAAAGGAAAGGTCGATACAACATTGTTCATCAAACGTCACGGGGGAGACATCATCATAATTCAGATTTATGTCGATGATATCATTTTTAGGTCTACAAATCCTAAATACTGCAAACGTTTCTCCGACCTCATGACAAAATGTTTTGAAATGAGTATCATGGGGGAAATGAACTTCTTCTTGGGTCTTCAAGTTCGTCAACTGCCAACTGGTATCTTCATTAATCAACCAAAGTATATCTCTGATCTATTGACGAAGTATCTAATGGACGACTGCAAACCTATCTCCACACCAATGTCTCCTGGCACCAAACTACATGCTGATTCTGATGGTAAACCGGTAGATGTCACGAACTATCGGGGAATGATTGGATCATTACTTTATTTGACTGCAAGCCGTCCGGAAATTATGTTCTCAACATGCATATGTGCTCGGTATCAAGCTGCTCCAAAAGAATCTCACTTTCTGGCTGTCAAACGAATCTTTCTTCTTTCTCTGATGCTGATCATGTCGGGTGCATGCTGGATAGGAAGAGTACCTCTGGAGGAGTTTAGTTCTTTGGAGATAAGCTAGTTAGCTGGTCACCACGAAAGCAAAACTGTGTATCACTCTCAACTGCTGAAGCAGAATATGTTGTTGGCGCTAGTTGTCTGTCCCAGGTGATATGGATGCAATCACAATTAAAGGACTATCGCTTTTCATATAGCCGCATTCCTTTATATTGTGATGCCAGAAGTGCAATTGCAATATCTTGCAATCCAGTTCAACATTCTAAAACTAAACACATCGACCTTCGATATCATTTTATTAAAGATCACGTTGAACTGGGAAATGTTGAGTTGTACTTCGGTCCACCGATTTTCAATTGGTTGATTTGTTTACATGGATTTAGACGAAAAACGTTTTAATTATCTGGTCTCAAAGCTTGGTATGCTAAATCTCAAAACTTAACCGTTTAAATTCTCTCAATTATCAATCTGTTAAGTCGTTGAATCTTCTGTATCATCACAATGGATTTCAAGAAATTCGTCTTGAAACCCGGTCTTAAAAAGTCGTCACCAGTTGAGGGGGAGAAAATTATCGTCTCATCAGTCAAGGGGGAGCTGACACTGTGTTTCAAATGATCAACATTCCCAACCCTCGACAAATTTTTTAGAATTTTATTTTATTTTATTTTATTTTCATTATTTTTCTTCAAAGTTCTCGAGCCGAGATCCCCACTATCACTGTACTCGATCTCGCCTAGCCCTAATCATACACTCGATCTCGACCAAGAGTTCTCGAGTCGGAAACCTTCTTGGTTCTCGAGTCGAGATCCCAAGTCGGTTTCTCCATGTTCTCGACCCGAGATCTCAACCCTATAAATACTCCTCCGTACAATCTTCACTCTTTTCTTTTCTCTTCTCGATTTCAAAAGATCTTGACCACACACACTTTGAAGGTGCGAATACACAGTTGCTTGAACTGGATCGATTTCCACTCAAATCTACTCGATTCTACTCTCGATCACCTTTCATACAATCTACCCACTGATTGCGGTAAGTTTCCTACAACAATTTCATCACATTTCGCTCCAACGTCGTTAATTTCGACTGTTATTTGATCGAGGTGTTCGTCTAGTTCGTCTAGGGTTGATAATTGTGAAGTTTTTAGTTAATTCGACGTATGTTAACTATCATTGACCGAATCAATCGTCCCTAAGTACTCATCCTATCACTCCGACCCTGTCTAGGCTGTGACTTCTCACGATTAGTCGAATTAGGGTTACCAGAGGTGTTACATCATCCTTAGCAAACGTTTTGGAAAAATCGCAAATGTTCTCGACTCGAGAAGTGTTCTCGGCCCGAGATCCTTCTGCTACGATCACTATTCCCGACTCGAGATGTTCAAATGTTCTCGACTCGAGATCCTTCAAAATCTCAACCCGAGATCCTACACTGTTCTCGACCCGAGAACTTTTTTCCAAATTTAATATTAATTTTTAATTTCTTTTATATTTCATATATATAGATTTAAATTTTAAAATTTTATTTTATTATTACTATTAATAAAATTAAGTTTTAAAATTCTTTTATATATATACATAGATATATCTACAAATTATTAAATATCCTACGGTCTCGAACACTCACACTTAAACTGTATAATCTTCACACTGCGTACTAAAATTTGTTGCTCTCTATGCCAGCTTGCAACTTTTGTGCACTTTACAAATGGCAGCACCAGAAATCATTCCGGAGGATGTATTGGTTCCAAATCGTGATAGAAAACAAATCAAACCCAATAACTTCTATTGGGATCCTTCAGAAGAGACAACATTCACCGACATATATCCAGTATTGTCTCATGTTCTTCAACGCCATCCCCTATTTTTCATGATTCAGGCTCGGCCTCCGGTCCCTCTCATGTACGTTCACCAGTTCAACAACACCCTCCAACTAGTCACAACTACCAACCCCCCTCAATTTGAAGCTATCATTGACAATATGGGTGTCACCTTCACTAAAAATGATCTATACGACATATTCAGGCTCCCACGAGGAAATGCCAGACCCCCTCTCCAGCAACATGAACCGCAACTACCACTTGCAACAGTGAAGAAAGAATTTCATGACCTTGGCCTTGAGGGTGACCTACGAAACCATAACCTCAAAGATCTCAAGAAGCGCTCCATGTCCAAATCCTGGTCTTATCTCTTTACAATTTTCAACAGATGCTTGACGGGCAAGCATTCTGGTCATGACATGGCTTCCATCAACGTGTATCATGCTTATCATGCACTCTGCTACAACCGTCACTATAATTATGCAGCATATCTCTGGGAGGAATTCAAAACAACCACAATCAAAAAATCGAACTATCTGATCTATCCACGGTTTCGGCAGATTTTGATTGCACACTTCATGGACAGATTTCATCAAATTCAGAGACGAGATCTTTCTCTTCAACACGAACCATTCCCGGTTGTTTATCTTCGAAGAGATAGTGGCTCATCCATTCGCCCGGATCTGGTGCCACTTGAACTCTTCAAAATAGCAGACTTCAATGAACCGTTCATCCGAGCATACCGTGATGAATTTCATCCTATATGGAGACCTGAAGATCAGCAAACCCAAGCACAACAACCACCCACTCAACAACCACCTACACAACAACCAGCTCCACATGTTATTGCAACACAACCCCCGGCTTCTCAACCGCCACCTCGAGTCTCTCAACCGCCGGTGGTTGGAACTTAACGCCCAACAAGTATACGAATTAAATATACAGGTGCGTCAGGAAGCCGTTCAGCTGTACGTCCACCCACTCGACTCATTGAACAATCTTCCACCTCAACCTCAACTTCATCATCTTCTTCTGCTGATTCTGCGACTGAATCTGATCGTCCCGATTCACCACCGTCAGAGGATCGTCCAGCATCTCCACCACGAACAGTGCCATATCCTCACGAGCACGAATTTCTCATAGATCCACCATCTCCACAAATTCCACAACCACCACTAACCTCCTCTCCCCCACAAACTGTCGTTTCGACTGTCTCACCCGCTATCATTTCCTCCCCGTCACCTATCCCAACACATTCTCCATAAATCCCACAAACAATACAACCAACATCCACTACATCTCCTTCCACTTCATCCCCTGAAGCAATTGAGGTTACCATTACATCATCTTGTTAAGTCACAACAACCCTGGTTTGCTTGTATAATTGATATAATAATTAAACTTAAGACAATTAAACTGATTAACACAATATTAGAGTCAAATGTATAATTCCAATAAGTGTGGCTTGTTGCGGAAAAACAAGACCACTGATCAATTACAAGATATGAACTATGAGAGCGTAAATTGGTGAGTACTCCTTTACCAAGTGATCTCTATTTATAGTGTTATAGAGATCTTACAAAAGGGGCGAGGAGTAACGGAAGGACTGAAGAAGGAAAGTGACTGATATCAAAGGGATTTGATCTGGTCAGTTAAACATGGTAATGTTTAACTCAGTCCTTGTACTCAGTATTAGATGTCAATACTGAGTCCCAGCACTGAGTGACCAATACTGTCTACTCAGTGTTGGACCAAGACTTAGCTAAATTATTCTACAAACTATTCTAAGCTAGTCTAGGTTGTCTTGTTATCTTAAGATCCCAAGGGGTAAGGCTTTTTGCCTTAACAATCTCCCCCTATCTAATGATAACAAGACAATATGATAAAGAGAAACAAAAATAAAAGCTACAGAGTCTTCTTCCTCAACCCCTGCTAATGGCTTCATGCTCATAGAAGACTTCTTGCTTGATGTGGACAAACTCATCTTTCTTTTTGAGTTCTTCTCTTCTGTTCCACAGCAGAGCAACAATCTTCTTTCTGAACCAAGAGTCTTCTTTCTTGGTTATCATCTACTTTAGCCCTACCAGATTACTGATGCTTGCTTTTGGGGAGTCTTCTTCTGTTATAAAACATTCCCTGTCATCTGAGTCAGTGTACATATATCCAAAAGTTGGATATATAGTGCTCTTTTGATCCTGAAAAACAAGAGTAGGGGAACAGGGTGTTTATTTAAGAATTTGAATGTGTTAAGACACTCATGTCTATTGTTTCTGTATGCCTCAGTCATTACACTGAGTGCCCTGTACTCCCCTGGGAATAATATTCCTTTCTCAAAGCATACTGCTGCAACTGCCCAGATTTCATCTATCATCAATTGGGCTTGAGAGGATCTTAAGGGCAACTCCTTAATCAATTTTGTGATTTTGATCCAGTCTTGGAGTCCCATGTTTTGAATATCATGAAGAAGAATCATCATGAGAGGACTTACTGGCCCAGTGCAAGTTGCAACAATAGATCCATTTATCATTTTTTCCTTGATCTTGTTAATATCAATATTCAGCCAGTATATGTCCCGCACACTGAGACATACTTTGTTTCTCAGTATATCCATCCTTGTCTCCATGTACCTTGTTCTTTGAGCAACTGAGTTCCAATATTGTTGTCGAAGGTCAGCTCCTTTCCTTCTTATTCTGTGAGATGTTGAAGGAACATCAGTCTCAGTATCAGGGTCAGTCTCAGGTTCCTCTTTGACACCAAGAGCATGTAAGTAGAAGAATTTTTCTGCCTCATCTTCTATCTATTGTGCAGTTTTCCTAGGAGCCTGCTCTTCATCACGGATGGATCTTCTAGGTCTAGTGAACAGAGGAGCTGGAGCAGGTTCCTCACTTGATTCAGAGGACATAACCACTCTTGACATTCTTCTTGTTGATCTTCTAGTTGCTCTTGTATTACCCTAAGTTGGCACTTGTGGTTCTTTCGAGGGCTCTTCATCAGCGGAGGATGATGATGAAGAGCTTGGTTCATATGCCATATCCAGTGCAAAATTTATGAAGTTCTGAGTTGGCACTAGATTTGGTTCTTCATCATCATCAGCAATTGGCCACACAAAAGGCCTATAAACAATGATTTGCAGGTTGTTCTCATACTGAGCAGATGGCATAGTTTGAGCCTGCAGAGGTTGATCAGTATCAGTCACCCCTGAGCAGATGACTCAGACTGATATTCTTCATGTTGTTCCAAGAATGACCTTCCTCTTTCTCTTCTTCTTTCATACTAAAACCTAAGAGGTTCAGTATTAGTGACTTGTTGTGATTGTTGTTATTGTGGAGGTTGATCTTCAATTATTTTTCTTCTTTTCTCCCCCTGAGCAGATGGCTCAGGTTGATAAACCTCATCTTCTCTTTGTCTCTTCTCCCCCTTATTGTTATGATTGGATGGGGAAGGAAGAGGTTCAGTATCACCACCTGCATCTCCTTGAGTATCATCATGAGTAGAAGATGGCAGAGGTTCAGTAGCAGCATCAGTATCACCCTCTTGATCTTCATTTTTGAGTGATTGTCTAGGCTCAGTATCATCATCTCCATCTTGATCTTCATTTTCTCCACTGTGTTGAAGTTGTGGAATATGTGGATGTTGTTGTTGTTAAAGTAATGCAACTGATTCTTTTAGTGAATCAATCTCATTACTCATTGTTTCCATCTTGGCCAGTATTGTATTCTGTGTGTTCTACATGGCCAAGATTTGCTGCATGATTGTCTGCAAAGAAACCTCTTCAACTTGAGCCTGTTGTACATGAGTACCCTGCACAGATGGTGCTAATGAAACAAATAAAATGGTAACTGGTTAGTATGGAATGGCTTATCAAATTGAATTGTGGTGTTGTTTAATTCTAAAATCATTTAAACATGGTTTTTGAAGTCTGTATTTCATCTGGTGTATGATGAAATATTGTGGACTTGTGCATAGCATGTGTAAGAAAGTTTTCAGTATAAGTGTGTGTGATTTTTGAGTAGCTCAGTGTAGGATAGGTCACTTTGTCTGAAAAGGTTTGGGTTTAAGAAACGAAGCCTAGGATATGCTTCTTTGTTATTTCAATGTTTTGAAGGGTTTCATTGTAACTGATTGACCACTTGGGTCAACCTCCTAGTATGCTTGGTTCGAACCATACTGACAAGAACATAAACTTGTTCTTGCCGGCTAAACCAACTAGCTAGTTTAATCCCTAAAAGCGGAACTGAGATTAAACTTAATCCTTAAACCCTAAAGGATTATGGGATGTTGGAAATCTAAACTAGATTAACAAGAAAGAAGCCTTGTACGAAAAACTCGAACACACACACATACTTGTGGTGTTCGTCGACTAACCAAGAACCCTAGAGTTCTTGGTTCGATTTCGTCCAAGGGGAAAGAAGGGAAAAAGGGTTTTTCCAATTCATACCTTAGATTGCTCAAGATTGATCCACCAGTGACAGACACAACGAGAAGCCCTCTAGATAAGCTCTTGTAATGAAGCTTGTTCTTTAAGACTTGAAGAACACGAAGAACGAATGAAGAACACAAGGCTTGTGTTCTTGGGGTGTGTTTCGGCCAGGTCTAGGGTTAGGGAGAGGAAGAATTTCGTGGCTTATGGTTTGTGGTGGGAGGAATAAAGTGAAGCCTAGATCTTCTATTTATAATAGAAGATCTTCTATTTATAATAGAAGATCTTTCACTTAAGTCCTTCTAATTTAATTAAGAAACGTTTCTTAATTAAACTTTTCCTTTTACACTTCCAACCCTTATAGTTTATCTAGTTATTATTGTTACACTTAATTATTAAATACTATGTATAATACACTTATATAATTTCGGTATAAATACCGAAATATATATACATTTATATTATAAATTTAATAATTAATTATATAATAAACTTTATATAATTTAGACAATAATATTATCCAAACACCATATGATTTAATTACTTTAAATCATATTATGGATAATCTATAATTAACACATTGTAAATTTACTCAACTAGTAAATGTACAAATACTTGTATTAATTAGTTAGATAAACTAATCTAGTAATAAGTCGAACTTAACTTAATACTTAATTGATTCATAAATGACTATTATGAATCATTCCTCTTCCAAGTATCATTACATATCTTTCTCGTATTACATGCACTCACCGATGTGACCCTTGAGTGTCCTATAGACATGGACTTGACATCATAGGTTGACTAACTGTGCACATAATTCCTTCAGACTCCCACTTGTGCAAGTTCGTAACCTTAGCTTGATGACACTAGTCCTACAGCGGCCCTCTAGCAGGCAATACAGGATAACCAAGCCATAGAAACTCTTATACCCAGGTATTGTTTCAGAAAAACCTATTAATAGCGTCGTCTAGTAAAGAACACTCCGTCTTTACTTCTTGGGTAACGTGTTAGGTTTATCCCTTGCAGCACGATATTTGTGATAACGAATACGAGCATAGTAGAAATTATCAACTCCTGTACTCGAAATCATTTCTTGACCTCTTCATATAAAACTGTGTGATAACGACAAAGAACAAATCAGTTCGTTGAGCACGGCCGTGCAATTTCAGTTTATCATCATGTCAAGGGCTGTGCAATTTCAGTTTACCATCTTGTAATATTTCGATTCAAAATACAAATTCCTTTGTACCCAGTAAAGCCTCGTATGACAACCATATTTGAGAATTTTCTAAGACGAACCAAAGCACATTAGTCAGTGTATCCTAAACCAAATACCTCAGGCTTAAGGACAATCCTAGTGAATAATACTTTTGAACTTTTCAACCACGAAGTATTATCACAGTGGTCAATCCAATATTCGTCGAGCTCCAACAGAATATCACCGATATTTGGTTTACACAAAAACTTGTGTAGCTATCTTCGAAGAACTTCGAATCTACCACCAAATACCGCGATGACGTTAACGTCCCATCAAGGTTCCCACCAAGACGAGTAGTCACGAATTTTTATCTTTTGAATAAAATAACTTTTATTCATGGATATTCTTAAAACATACAAATTCTGAATAACAATGATACTAATTCATGTATCATTCCTAACTGGACCAAGATACTGAATTATTACTGGATCATTACTTATCCTATGTGTTTGTGTTGATTACTTAATGACTTTTATAATTTTAATTGTAACTTTATCACTAAACTAGTTATTTCTATTAAACTAAAGACATAAGACAAGTATTTGAAAAATACTATTTCTTTTGCATTTGCTAGATTTTCTTCTTGCAACATTCTAGAACATATTCTAGTCTTGTCTTTTATGCAATTCGGTAAACATAGGAGGATTGGAAAGTAACTCCTTAGTTTCTTGAATTCATAAAATTCGCCTTGTAACTAAAGCCTCTTTTAGTTACTTGATTTGTAGAAATTTCCTTAAATGATTAAATTATTCACTGGAGTGTGAATATCCTATTAGATTTGCAATAATTAATCACAAGACTTGTGACCACGCTATTAGGCTTGCAATAATCTAATCAACGATCATTTATCATTTCTCTTAACTCTTTGGCTAACGACTTGGTAATATCTTGTTGTTAATATCCTAACTAACTTACTATATTCATTAGTACCTCTAATGAATATGTTAGTCATAGCTCACACTAAATTTTTTGGAAAATAAGCATCACTTAAACTACTACTTTTGACCTAGTCAAAATTTATAGTTTATCCTTTAAGAATGTAACGCCCCAAAATTTGTATTAATTAAATAATATTATTTTAATCACATTTTTATTATTTATAATTAATATTGTTTAGGCGACGTGTAATTGGACGGTTCATTTTTTTAGTAGACGTTTTAATTCGTGTTTCGGGTTTTAACCCGGTCACTTAATTAGCGGGTCGAGTTATATCGAGTTCATTAGTTCATTTAATTCTTTAATGTTAGTTGAGAAGTAATTCTAATTAATTAGTTAATTAGACGTCTATTGTTTTAATATCGTAATTAAATTGTATGTCTCGGGGTGATGGCTTATGTTATTAATTATTAGTCGGTTAGTTAAATGGTTGAACGAGAGCGTGTACTAGGCTCGACATGGCGGTTCATATTAAGGGAGTGTTTTGATACCCTAACCTAAAAATCCATCCGTGATATCCCTCTCGTTTTCTCTATGGCGGCTGCGAATGAATTTTACCTTGAAGCATCATCTTTTGTTGAGAAGACTTCACCGACAAAGCAATTGCTTTGTGTATATCTTGCGAGCAGAAACAAGAAGTTAGAATGGGACCTACCCTGGTATCAAGCAATCAACGACCAAGTGTTTATTTAAATTGTACGGTTGTCGGCAAAAGGATTGGTGGCCACGAAGCTATGTTGGATATATCACCATTGTTTTTCTTTCTACATGAATTGGGAAGGAATATAGTCACGTGAGGTGCTTATGTGAGGTGTGTGGCTGCTTTGTTGATTTGGGCAATCAGTTTCTCACGTGAGGTGCTTATGTGAGGTGTGTGGCTGCCTTGTTGATTTAAGCAATCAGTTAAAGGAATCCAAGAGAGAGTTGTGAATCGCTGGAATCTTCAAGCAATTGATCAGTGAGTAGATCGCGGCAGACAAGGAGGGAAGCAGTCATCGGGTGGTGTCATTGAGGGAGAATATTGTTTAGCCGTGGGCTGTTATTGCCGAGCCAAAGATTGTGACTTTGTTTCGGTAGTCTTCTTTGTTCTATGCTCATTTTAATTTTGATTTCTCTTTCATTGATTCTTGAAGCTAACTGTTTGGAGTCAAATTATTTTAATTGCTGAACTTTTCGTGAATGTCGGGTCTCGGGTTGGGCAAAAACCTTTTATTTATAACCGAGATGTTTTATTAATCGAGAAACGGAAACCGGACCTTAAGGTTCTTGGTTTCCTTAAACCGGGAAGTTTTCTAATAAGTGAATTAACTAGAATGTTTTGAAAATGAGATTCTGAGTTAAAACGAGTTCCGGGGATGTCGGGTGTCTCGAGAATAAACGGGGTGATGTTAGGATTCAAAACGGGTTTAAACAACATGCTGAGATTTTGACAGATTCTGTCCTTTGAGCTCGGGACTGTTTTTGGCACACTTAAAATACGTTTTTGGATTTTTTGCCCGTGATGGTCACTAGTTTTCTGAGTCCTCTTTCCAATTCCGCTAACGGCTCGTAAATCTGATATACGGTTTAAAAGTTATCGATGTTTTAGTAATCTATCGCAGAATAGTTTTCGGTTCAGCTATTCTGTCTTGTGAGCCTGTTTCGACCCCTTTCTGTTTGGAATTAGTTCCCGAAGTCTTATGACAAATTGTAGTCCTCTGATCCGTGCAGCTACTGTAAAAATTTGGTTAAATTCTAGTGGACGGTTTAGGAATTATAACAGTTCCCGCGGGGGTGTTGGGTTCTGGCAGAATGTTGTGAAATGAGTTTTGAGCGAAATTTTAATTCGAGTTTTATTATGCGATGTAGGACCTTCTAGGAACTGATTGGTGACTCGTACGTGCCGAGGATACTTCTAGGACCTTACGGTTATTCGAGGTGGGTAATCTCACTATAAACTTGTACTTACTTTCGATTCATGATTTTGTGCTATGTGTTGTGAATTGTCTTGTTGATTGAGCTTGAGTATTGATTGGGTGATTTATTTGAGTTATCTGTGATTTGAGTTATCTATGATTTGAGTTATCAGGAGCCTGAGTTATCTGAGTTTTGAGTTCTTGAGTTAAAATATTAAACATAATATACTTGAGTTGTCTTGGCACCGAAGAGTACTGGTGCCAGACGTTTTGACTCAACACCGAAGAGTACAGGTGTTGAGCCTTGAGTTGTGTGAGGCGGGTCGAGGTTGATCTCTAGTACCAAGTCACACAAGCGCGCTATATAAATTTAAAATTGAGAAAATAAACTTGAGTAATTGAGAATTGAGTAGAGTCTCTAGGGTTCACTTATGTGGCTTGAGTTGTTTGTATTTATTCGTTTATTTTGATATTATTCACTCAGCGGTGGCTGACCCCAAACACTCCCCTCCATTTTTCAGGTACTAGTAAGGGCAAAGAGAAGGTCAACGGTTGATGGGCTGCGTTTCTATTTTTATATTTATGGATTTGGATTAAAACATTTATTTCGAGTCAAACATGTTTTGTTTTCAAAACCTTTAATTATTCCACATTTAAACCACGAGACGGTTTTATATTTTGATTAATGAATTGGGACCTTTGAGTTACTTGTACTCTTGGGGAAATTGTTTTATTTTATTATTTAGAATTTTTAAATTTCCCCCGATTTTTGGGTTGTTATAAGTTGGTATCAGAGCTCTGGCTTGAGAGAATTGGGTTCACAAGGGGTGGATTCCAAACTCAAGTCGAAGCATGAGTTTTCAAAATGAGTTTTCAAAATGAGTTTTCAAAAATGTTTTAAACGAGTCCGAATCCAAATCGAGAAGCAGCACATCACGACAACCTTATGCCTCTAGTACTTTAAATTTTGAGTTATTTAGTTTATTATAAACGTCGCGAGTGACGCTAATTATTAAGAGAATATTAGAGATTTGACTCGAGATGAGCGTGAATCGTACGACTATATAAGTATATGTATATATACGTATATATACTATATGTACTGTTGTGAACTACTTGATTATGTGGATGGTATAAGGATGGGAGATCGTGGAATTTTTGAAACTGGCTCGAAACCATGACAAGAGTAGGTGCGGCTAATAATAGAGGGCCCCTATTATTATACGCACATGACTCATGTCTATGTTTCGAAAAGGATTCAAGGAGACCATTCGTCAAACATCTTAGTATCATGAAAACCCTCAATTAGTAAATATAAGTAGATAATAAAATCACTAAAAGAGATCCATGAGAAACAATGCAGCCTATTGAATAAGAGAATCATCAAACACGAATTGATAATAAGTTATCAAAGCAGGTCAAGAGAGAGACCAATAAATCAAATTGGGTTGAATTCGTTAATGATTTAATTGAGTTATTAATACCGCGAGCACGATTGAGCAATCGTTAAAGCAAAATAAAGGAGAAAATAAGGAAAATGTTAAGTTCAAATATATCACTAAATCGAGATTTATGGGAAAATAATAAATAAGAGATCATCGATTTAAGTTGAATAAGGAGTTATCCAAACCAATCAAATGAAAGTTATTAAACCAAACTGAGTGAGAATCACTAATGATACATTGTTAAATTGAGTAATATTAATTGGTAAAAAAAAAGGTAATATTTATAAAGCAAGAATGATTGGACAATTAACTAAAACGTATCGAATAGAGAAATTTTAATTATGCATGATCATTAAATTGAGTAAAGAAGAAACTATGAGTAAACTAATTAATGATGTCATGAGGGGTAATGCAAATAAGTACAGGATTTGTGACTTGAGAAAAAATTTAATGCGAATATTTATGGAGTTAATTTTACATTTTGTAACCGATGGGAAAACATCGAATATATGAAATAAATGAGGACTGTTAATTGAGAAAGAGATGAAAATCTATAAAGTTAATAAAAGTTATAAATATTGAGACATCACTAATTGAGTGAGATGAGAAACCCAAGACGGGTTAACTAATGAGTTAATTAACAAAAGAAAATTTACGAGATTTATTCGCTACAAATTTAATGAGAATTATATTTACGATAAAAAAATTTATATGGTAATGATAATACCAAACATGCTTTGAGTAAATCAAAATGAGGGTTAATACCCAGATTTGATCAAGAGATAATCGTGAATGTGTAACACGAAATAAAGATTTGTGGTCTAATAAAGGTAACAAGCTTGATTTATGAGGAGTCATAAAATGACTAATTATTAATGAGACTAATAAAGAGTGATGAGTTATAATTGATAAAATCTAATAAGGATGTGGGAATCCATGTGAATGTTAATGAGACAGCTGGCACCTAATATGAGCAATAAGTTTTTATAAGGTTACAAAGATTTAATGAGTAGGGGTGTAAGAGGGGCGTAAAGAGTATACGTTGGGACCGACTCACACATGTGCATAAGAGTTCAATTATCGAGTAATCAAATAACCCTTAAAATATGAAATTAAATGAGAATCAAGAAACCGAACTATCGAGTGTTCGTAACGAGTTCTATGTGATTTTGAGTGCCAATTCCAAACTCGGGGACGAGTTTTCTCCAAGTGGAGTTGAGTAGGAGTAAATTAAGAGATTTACAAAGAGAATGCCAATTTGTTGTTTGTTATTTATAATTGTTATTGTTATGAGCATATATATTCATATTATTGGCTGTAGAGTTTATACGAGTAACTTTTAAATCGAGAAAACTATTCATATGAGAAAATAATGAGATGATAAGAGGTTATTAAAAAAAAAAAAGGAGAATTTATTATGAATTATTCAAATCGAGTTAATTGAGGAAAATACTATTATGAGAAAATTATAAAATTCCAGTTGAGAACATTGTGGAGCCAAATTAGTGTGTTGAGTAATATATATACATGTGACTAGGGAATTTATAAGGATAATTGTGAATAATTAATTTGGTGCAAATGAGAAGTGGCAAGTATATAATCATATAAATAATAAATAACGAGAAATTATGAAATTTGAGTAATGAGAATGTTATCAACGAGTCGCTCATGAGAAGAACGCCATAATAAATGATGGGAAAGACTTATTATTAATGAGGAACTATCAAACTATAAGAGACTAATAAATCAATCAAGTCAAATGAATAAATGATTAAATGAACCAAATGATAAAATTTTATTTATGAACAAATACTAAACTGAAACTAACGAGAACGTCAAGTTAAATTATTAAATTTACTGTCATCAAATATTACACTTTATTGAGCAAGTATAAAATCAAGAATAGTTATTGAGATGAGCAATATAATGCTATGAGTTCTTAAATCAAGAAAGATTTAAACATACAAAGTAATGGGGAAACTTTTTAGTTGAGAATGAGAATTAACCGAGTAATCAAATACACGGGGATTAATGAGGTAAGTATTTGGCGAATCAATTAATCGAGAAAAAAAAACATTAAGTTGAGACGTTTGAAACTTAAAAATGACATGATATTTATAAGTGGACAGTTAGTCAGATTGACCAGGAGACAAATTAAACAAGAACAAAGCGAGAAGTTAATTAAGGAACTAAATGATAAAATCATTACAACGAGTTGATAAGTATTATTACAATGAGTTAAACGAGTAATATTCAAAATAGTCAGCGAAGGGTTATTAAATATGAGTTAGCAAGAGAACTAATAACGCAGTTAAAAGAAGAATTATCTGTTCGAGTAGTCTGATAATTTAATTTGATCACATGAAAAATCGTAAAAGCGAGTAAATGTATACATTAAGTGGACTGATGAGAAGTCATTAAACGAGATTTGAGTTTAACTTGATGATATAAGCTTGAGTTGAGTTAAAAACAAGTTGTGGATATTTGAAATAAATGTGTTCTGAGTATATGCAAATTGAGTAAAAGGCATGAGTTGCCTACCATCCGAGGTTTATGTGTGATAAATACATATATTATGAAAATGTACTTGTTTGTGTATTGTTTGACAGCGGTGTGAACCGCTAAATTTTTATTTTGTTTTAAAACAAACTAATGTCCTATAGAGTAGAGGACCTTGAGATGCTGCCTAGTTGTAGAGATTGCCAATAATAAGATTCTATTTGTGATAAATTGTGTAAGTGATTAGTTGATAGAGCTGTGCGGGAAGGTGTTCCCATAAAAACTTGTTGTTATCGCCACGAGAGGGTCGAGTGTGATTGTGAGCACCGAGTGGATGACCGAGTACCACGTCGAGATCATCGGTCGCTACAAATCAAACCGTAGCAAATCTCCAAGTGGAGTTGAATCAGAGATTCAACGCAACGTTAAGCGTTGGGTGCAACAGCTGTGTTCGACTACGAGAGCAAGGAGACGCCTTCATCATAGTATCGTGAATTATTTGTGCGTCATTTTTGACATCCTTTTCGTCGTTAAACCGAGACCCTTAGAGAACATTCGTTTTTATTTCTCTTATCCTTAACTTTTGCACCGCCAGTGATGGACGAGTTATATGCGCATTTGCAAGAGCCGGAGTTTATTCTGATCGAGTAGGTCACCCTGAAGAATTTTCTTTTCTTTTCGTAATCTTGTCATTTTTTTTTCTATCTCATAAAGTGTGCCGTTGACGAGTCTGAGTCTGAAACGCGAGATTACTACCCTGAGCTTTTTCCGAGCGATGACTTCGGGGACGAAGTCTATTTCAAGTGGAGTTGAGTTGTAACGCCCCAAAATTTGTATTAATTAAATAATATTATTTTAATCACATTTTTATTATTTATAATTAATATTGTTTAGGCGACGTGTAATTGGACGGTTCATTTTTTTATTAGACGTTTTAATTCGCGTTTCGGGTTTTAACCCGGTCACTTAATTAGCGGGTCGAGTTATATCGAGTTCATTAGTTCATTTAATTCTTTAATGTTAGTTTAGAAGTAATTCTAATTAATTAATTAATTAGACGTCTATTGTTTTAATATCGTAATTAAATTGTATGTCTCGGGGTGATGGCTTATGTTATTAATTATTAGTCGGTTAGTTAAATGGTTGAACGAGAGCGTGTACTAGGCTCGACATGGCGGTTCATATTAAGTGTGGGGTTTAAGTTTATTTAATTAAAAGAGTGGTCGGGTCGGGCCGAGTGGGCTGTCTGGCAGAATATAGAGGCCAGTCATCTGAGCCTTGAGATCTTAAGTTATTAAGGGAGTGTTTAGATACCCTAACCTAAAAATCCATCCGTGATATCCCTCTCGTTTTCTCTATGGCGGCTGCGAATGAATTTTACCTTGAAGCATCATCTTTTGTTGAGAAGACTTCACCGACAAAGCAATTGCTTTGTGTATATCTTGCGAGCAGAAACAAGAAGTTAGAATGGGACCTACCCTGGTATCAGGCAATCAACGACCAAGTGTTTATTTAAATTGTACGGTTGTCAGCAAAAGGATTGGTGGCCACGAAGCTATGTTGGATATATCACCATTGTTTTTCTTTCTACATGAATTGGGAAGGAATATAGTCATGTGAGGTGCTTATGTGAGGTGTGTGGCTGCTTTGTTGATTTAGGCAATCAGTTTCTCACGTGAGGTGCTTATGTGAGGTGTGTGGCTGCCTTGTTGATTTAAGCAATCAGTTAAAGGAATCCAAGAGAGAGTTGTGAATCGCTGGAATCTTCAAGCAATTGATCAGTGAGTAGATCGCAGCAGACAAGGAGGGAAGCAGTCATCGGGTGGTGTCGTTGATGGAAAATATTGTTTAGCCGTGGGCTGTTATTGCCGAGCCAAAGATTGTGACTTTGTTTCGGTAGTCTTCTTTGTTCTATGCTCATTTTAATTTTGATTTCTCTTTCATTGCTTCTTGAAGCTAACTGTTTGGAGTCAAATTATTTTAATTGCTGAACTGTTCGTGAATGTCGGGTCTGGGGTTGGGCAAAAACCTTTTATTTATAACCGAGATGTTTTATTAATCGAGAAACGGAAACCGAACCTTAAGGTTCTTGGTTTCCTTAAACCGGGAAGTTTTCTAATAAGTGAATTAACTAGAATGTTTTGAAAATGAGATTCTGAGTTAAAACGAGTTCCGGGGCTGTCGGGTGTCTCGAGAATAAACGGGGTGATGTCAGGATTCAAAACGGGTTTAAACAACATGCTGAGATTTTTACAGATTCTGTCCTTTGAGCTCGGGACTGTTTTTGGCACACTTAAAATACGTTTTTGGATTTTTTGCCCATGCTGGTCACTACTTTTCTGAGTCCTCTTTCCAATGCCGCTAACGGCTCGTAAATCTGATATACGGTTTAAAAGTTATCGATGTTTTAGTAATCTATCGCAGAATAGTTTTCGGTTCAGCTATTCTGTCTTGTGAGCCTGCTTCGACCCCTTTCTGTTTGGAATTAGTTCCCGAAGTCTTCTGACAAATCGTAGTCCTCTGATCCGTGCAGCTACTGTAAAAATTTGGTCAAATTCTAGTGGACGGTTTAGGAATTATAACAGTTCCCGCGGGGGTGTTGGGTTCTGGCAGAATGTTGTGAAATGAGTTTTGAGCGAAATTTTAATTCGAGTTTTATTATGCGATGTAGGACCTTCTAGGAACTGATTGGTGACTCGTACGTGCCGAGGATACTTCTAGGAGCTTACGGTTATTCGGGTGGGTAATCTCACTATAAACTTGTACTTACTTTCGATTCATGATTTTGTGCTATGTGTTGTGAATTGTCTTGTTGATTGAGCTTGAGTATTGATTGGGTGATTTATTTGAGTTATCTGTGATTTGAGTTATCTATGATTTGAGTTATCTGGAGCCTGAGTTATCTGAGTTTTGAGTTCTTGAGTTAAAACATTAAACATAATATACTTGAGTTGTCTTGGCACCGAAGAGTACTGGTGCCAGACGTTTTGACTCAACACCGAAGAGTACAGGTGTTGAGCCTTGAGTTGTGTGAGGCGGGTCGAGGTTGATCTCTCGTACCAAGTCACACAAGCTCGCTATATAAATTTAAAATTGAGAAAATAAACTTGAGTAATTGAGAATTGAGTAGAGTCTCTAGGGTTCACTTATGTGGCTTGAGTTGTTTGTATTTATTCGTTTATTTTGATATTATTCACTCAGCGGTGGCTGACCCCAAACACTCCCCTCCATTTTTCAGGTACTAGTAAGGGCAAAGAGAAGGTCAACGGTTGATGGGCTGCGTTTCTATTTTTATATTTATGGATTTGGATTAAAACATTTATTTCGAGTCAAACATGTTTTGTTTTCAAAACCTTTAATTATTCCGCATTTAAACCACGAGACGGTTTTATATTTTGACTAATGAATTGGGACCTTTGAGTTACTTGTACTCTTGGGGAAATTGTTTTATTTTATTATTTAGAATTTTTTAAATTTCCCCTGATTTTTGGGTTGTTATAAAGAATTAATCAATTATCAAAGTCATCCTTTGGATTTGCGAATATCCAACATTCCTTTGAAGGGAATCATGACTTTCATTGATTATTGTATCTAACAAGTATAAGACACTTGAAACGATACTTCCAATTCTTAATTGTATTTGTATCTTTTAAGAATCTCATTTAATGCCAAAGTCATTTCTTGGATTTCTCAAATATCCATTATTCCTATTTGGAAATTATGACTTGATCAAATGTTGTATTTATTACAAGTATAAAAGACTTGCAATAATACCTTTTAATTCTTAAATTCTTTAATATAGTTTGTCTCTTTTAAGAGTTCATTTAATGTCTAAGTCATTTTCCTTGGATTATATGAATATCCAATTATTCCTATTAGGGAATTATGACTTCATTAAATTCCTTTATCACAAGTATGAAAGACTTGTAATAATACTCTTTAAAGTCTATCTTGATTATATCCAATATAATCATACTATATTAACACTAATACTTTAAAACTTACTATCATAAGTAACCATTACTTAAGATGTTTTAAATAAGTTCAATGTACCCTGACTTTATGCTTTCCATAAAAACTCTTAAATACTTTCATTAGAAAAACTTTCTAATTACTAGCATCTAAGTAATTTGAGCTTCTAAGATATTCACACAACAATCAAACAAATATAAACAATGAGATCATTATTAAGTCAATACTTGACTTTATAATCTAGTCATAAAACTTGACTAGTATAATCAACACACATGCACACACAATATAATTCAACCATGGATTCAACGATAAACTTAAAATACCAAAATTTATCATAAAAATAGAAAATGTAATTTTGTTCAAAACAACTTAAAAACGAAAATTGTTTTACTGAATCCATACGAAAAATGCTGAATTAAAACGTGGTGCTTGTGGGATCATTATCTCATGTTAGTCCATCTCACTTTTCATTATCTCATGCAATAAACGATTGCTAAAGTTGAGTTACTCGTAATAACTTTTACAAGTAGGAAAAATGAGTATCTAGAAGTTGGTCAAGTTAACTGAGTAGCAAGCATGACCTCCTACCCTTTGACCCTCGCCACAACCAAGACACCGTTTCTCGATCCTTGTCTTGTTTGGCTTTACCTTCTTGACCTTTTGTTTGACTCTATTACCCTTGGGCACGTTTTGGCTGAGATTGGTTTTACCCTTTCCCTTTCCACTGCGCCTCTTTCTCTTTTTCACTACCATCATCAATTACTATGAGATCATTTTTAAACTTGGTTCCTAAACTTAACTCATTAGTCATGAGCATGGAATGTAGCTCATCAATGGATTGCTCCATGTTATGCATGTTGTAGTTGACTACATAAGACTTATAGTCATCTAACAACGAGTTGAGTATCATTACTGTTGCTAACTGCAACGGTACTGGGTGTCCTAGTCATTCAACATGATCCATGTGCTCTTTCATTTTCATGACATGAGCACTCACTGATGATCCCTTAACCATCTTGCAAGAGTTGAACACTCTACAAGCGTAATATGCATGTACTGGTTCATCTCTAGCATTCGTGTCAGGGGCATTTAGCATTACTCTTTCTAGGACATTTCCTTTTCTCTCATGCCTAAGCATAATCCGAAGATCACGCTTCCAATTGAGAAAATTTGACCCAGTCAATTTGTCCTTTTCTAGAAACAAGCGTAGTGAGAGATTATTGGTACGTGTCATTTTTGGTTGTTGCTGCCGTGTACAAATCAAACCCAGTTTAATAAGTAATCATCAACAAACATCTCTAAAATATATTATAAACCCATAATTTATATTTTAGGCCTAGGATCTATATATCACATTCTCGCCGCAAGGTTTGGGCACTTCCCGACGAGACATGCTGTTTCTGGTAGGTAACATCCTTACCGATCGTATCAAGACTTGACACGATTCCTAGAGGGTCGTAGAATCTTTAGACTTATAACTTATTACAACCTTGTAAGAATTTAATCATACATTTCTAAGTTGCAATAAAGTCTAGTATGTTTATTCTACTCAAGTACTTTTTGGGCCGGGACTCCCGATTATCACCAAAGTAGATCAGACCAACTAAGACAGTGCGATGTTCTACACCGGGACTCCCGATTATCACAGAACCCTACGCACCCTAACACTCGCAATGATTTGAATCCATATCTAAGGTTCTTTCTCCTTACAATATGAATATCTTTGAACAAGTGAGGTGTTTCATTAGGTGGATAGTACTTCGATCTAAGATTTTCTTGGGTTTGTTTAAGTCTTTAAACTAAACTTAAACCTTATTCCAATCTTAATCCTTTAAAATATGTGACTTGTGAATTCAAGAATTCTACAAGACACCTTTTTTAAATCTTAAGAACCTTTTTCTTTAAAACTTATAGTTTCAAAAGGTTTGCGCGATTTATATGTATACCTAAAACGAGGTGTACAAAACGTTTTACTAGGTTTTATGAAAAACCTTTTCTAAATAAAACTTGCTCGTTGTATTTACTTGAAAAACTTGAACCTTATGTTAAACTTTAAAATGTGAATTTTAATTTCTTTACGATTCATAAACTTCAATCATAATCCTAGTTTAACACACCTTGTTTTTCACTTGTTTAATAATAAAATTAAACATTTACTTATTAGATTTTCCAAAATATGTCCTAGGGACACATTTATAAACTTTGTGACTTTCTTGTGTAGCTCCCACTAATTCCAACAACCATGATGGAACTTGAGTAAACGCAATCACTGGTCTATGCTTGGTGAAACTAATAAACTTATTATATAAAGACAATATATAATAATTCTTAATTTGTTTAAACCTTACTTACATTTAACTTGAACTAGTTAAATATAGGTTCTTAAATTTCCTATGTTATTTTACCCTTGATCATTAATCTAGTATTTTACGTAACTCGTAATATACTTGTATAAATAACTAGCTATAATTACTTACAACTTTATACAATCTAATTATAATATTTATAACTTTTGTATCATCTAATTATAATATAACTTTGTTTGTACAATTTCTAATTGTTTACAACTTTGTACATTATAGTTCAAATTATAACTTAATACAATTTTCTAGTTACTTAATATTATAACTATGATCAAAATAACATTTAATTTAATTGTTGCATTTAATCTTGTATTATATATATATATATATATATATATATAATTTATTTCTTTAAAAACATATAACATTCTTAGTAAGAATATTACACCTAATATGTACATTTGCATTTTAACTTAGACTAATTAAAATACGTACAAACTATTTTATCTTTTAAAATCACTTTTAAATAATTTGGAAAAATCCGAAAATTATATATAATAATATAAATACATCTTGTTAATTTTAAGACTTTAAAATTAACACTTCTCTTTTATCCTTAATTAAATTTAATTAATTAAACCCTTATCTTGTTCTTGATAAATTAAAACCTAGTTTTAAGTTTCTTGATCAATAACATCTCTTAGTTATAGATTAATCATAATCAATCCTATTCAAACAATTATTAAACTTTTTTTAAATTCTAGGATAGATTATAACTTTAATAGATTTATTTAAACTTATTAATTTAAATATTCTAAACAACAACTTTGTCTAGATTCTAGATTTAAAGGACTAGTTTTAATAAATCTACTAAAACAATAATTAAACCTATTAAACATGAACTTGTTTAATTATACTAGGTTTTAGATTATGTTTTTGATTAATCCTATTAACAATTTAAACTAAACTAGTTTAATGTTCTTGGTCCTAGGGTTCTTTAGAGTTTCGAAAATCTTAAGCCTAAGAATCTTTTTCACCAATTAAACTTAACTTGTTTAACATACTTGGTGTCCAAGATATCTCCTAGATTTCGAAAATCTAAAGGATTAGGAAAGAATCCTTTTGACCAATTAAACTTGACTAGTTTAACATACTTGGTCCTAGGGTTCTTCCAAGATCACGAAATTTTTTTAGAAAAAGGAAAGAATCCTTTTGATCAATTAAACTAAATTAGTTTAACATTCTTGATCCTAGGGTTCTTTCTTGATCACGGAATTTCTAGGGAGAAGAATCATTTTGACCAATTAAACTAAACTAGTTTAATGTTCTTGGTCCTAGGGTTCTTTTAGTGATTTCGAAAATACTAGGGTTAGAATTTTTTTGACCAATTAAACTAAACTATTTTAATATTCTTGGTCCTAGGGTTCTTGCCCTTTTCGAAAATACTTAGGAAGAAAAAGAAGAAGGAACAAAAAATTAAGAACTTGGAAATTAAACAAACAAAAAAAACTTTGTTATTCTTGTTTAGATTTCTAAACCAACGCTCTGATACCACTGAAAGGTTTCATTGTAACTGATTGACCACTTGGGTCAACCTCCTAGTATGCTTGGTTCGAACCATACTGACAATAACATAAACTTGTTCTTGCCGGTTAAACCAACTAGCTAGTTTAATCCCTAAAAGCGGAACTGAGATTAAACTTAATCCTTAAACCCTAAAGGATTATGGGATGTTGGAAATTTAAACTAGATTAACAAAAAGAAGCCTTGTACGAAAAACTCGAACACACACACATACTTGTGGTGATCGTCGACTAACAAAGAACCCTAGGGTTCTTGGTTCGATTTCGTCCAAGGGGAAAGAAGGGAAAAAGGGTTTTTCCAACTCATACCTTAGATTGCAGCTCTTGTAATGAAACTTGTTCTTCAAGACTTGAAGAACACGAATAACGAACGAAGAACACGAAGAACACAAGGCTTGTGTTCTTGGGGTGTGTTTCGGCCGAGTCTAGGGTTAGGGAGAGGAAGAATTTCGTGGCTTATGGTGTGGGTGGGAGCCCAAAAAATTTATATTAATTAAAGAGAATTATTTAATCACAATTTATTATTTATAATTAATTCTATATTATTCGGGCGACCTGTAACTGGACGGTTCATTTTTATTAAACGTTTTATTTCGCGTTTTAGAGTCTTGACCCGGTCACTTAATTAGAGGGCCGAGTTCATTAGTCCATTTAATTTTTAATGTAAGCTTAAAAGTAATTCTAATTATTTAGACGTCATTTAATCCCGAGGCCGGCCGTGAGGCCAAGGCTTTCCTGTAGTATATTGGTTACCATTTTGAGTCGAGTCCTTTGTATATTTTCTCGAGCCAGCCCACTCTTCATTTTTAATTTCGATTTATGCTTATTGTGGGCCCTTAGTTTAATCCTAGCTTGTGCTGGTGTGGGCCGGATAATAGGACCAAGATTAAGCCCGAGATGAGTTAATTGCCTTAGCCAATCGGATATTGAGGCCCTTGGCCCATGCGCAACCTTTTACTGATTATAAACAACATTAGAGAAATCCCTACTTTCCCATTTTATTGTCCAGCCGCTACTCCACCTTGTTTCTGCGTGTTTGTGACCAAGAAAGAGGTAGAAAAACCCCTTCAATCTAATCTGCTATCCGTCGCCAAAGAGGAGTCCAAGCAAGAAACGTTTCTGCATTCTAGCCGTGATCGTAGGTGATGCCTTCGTACCTTGCAATTCTTGTTAAACCTTTAATCTATCCGTCTAACTTATTCTCGTTTTTCTCTGTAATGTGTCGGGTGGTGTGCTGGATCGGGAACAGATTGTAACCACTTTGAATTGGTGATCGAGAGCAGGAAGCAGCGATGTTATTCGTGTAATCGTCGCAAGCCAAAGTGTAGTGGTAATCTCGTTATCGGCTAATTCTTGTTCCTCTTAAATTCTGCGTTAATATTAACCGATGATGCATGTTTCTGTGTTGCGGGAATTATCATCATCATTCATGCAGTAGATTGCTATCGTGGCAAGTCGGAGAGAGAGAGAGATCGATCGGATTAATCAATCGAACCAAGTCAAGCAGAATTTTGGTCAAATTCGGTAATTCTCGACCTTGATCTGCATTTAGTTGTTTCCGTAAAGCTAGTCATGAATCTGTCCCGATAATTCTTTTACCGTTCTCATGATTGTCATACTAATTCATTTATCAAGTTATCATAGGGCTGCTGCAGTTTGATAGTTCGGTTTCGATTGTTGTGACTATTGTCCCGTTTTGATATAACCGTCATTAGTCCGATTTTTAGACTAAAATAGAATTGTCGATGGATTAACCGGGAGAATTGTTACCCTTAAGTTTTAGAAGCGGAATTTAAATTCAAGTAATTAATATTTTCAGATATCGGGTTAAATTCTAAGTTTTCGGGATTTTCGGAAACGGGTCGGGTTGCTAAACGGATTTTATAATCAAACCTTTTTGGCAGAATCTGCCTTCTGTTCTAAACTGTTTTTGAGGTGCTTAAATTAATCTTTAGGGTTTTTGGCCCGTGCTGTGGCCTTAATTTCTGAGTTAGCTTTTCAATTCCGCGACCCTCTCGTCAATCCGAATTACGGTTTAAAAGTTATAACCATTTTAATATGCTGCTGTTAGGAAGATGATCTGTGCAACATGTCTGTCTTGCAACACTGTTTTGAGACACTTAGAGTAAGTTTTGGCCAGTGACCGTCTCACAGTAAATTGTAGATCTGGTTGTCTAGTTGTCATGGTAAAAATATGGGAAAAATCTAATGAACCGTTTAGGAGTTATAGCAGTTTCCATGAGACCGACGGGTGCTGCCAGTTTTCTAAATTGAGTCCTTAGAACGGATTGTAATTCGGGTTTCATTTTTATGCTTTTAGGATCATCTAGGAATAACCGAGCAGCGCCTTAGAGTATTGAGGATCATTTGGGGCTTACGTTTTCTCGAGGTGAGTATTCTCACCGTGTATTCAGTTTTAACGTTGTACATGCATGACTTACGTGTTACATTACTTGCACCATATTTGCTATCTGAGTTATCTGTTATCTGAGTTATCTGTGGTCTAGCATCTTGTGTTCTGAGTTTCCGAGTTCTGAGTTTCTGAGTTTTGATTTAAACATTAAACATAATATATCTGACTTGACACCGAAGAGCACTGGTGTCAGATGTTTTGACTTGGCACCGAAGAGTACTGGTGCTAGGCCTTTTTGACTCAACACCGAAGAGTACAGGTGTTGAGGTGGTGTGAGGCGGGTCGAGGTTGATCTCTCGGCCCAAATCACACTAGCGCGCTATATAAATTAAAATCTGAGTAATAAAATCTGAGAAATAAATCTGAGTAATTAATCGAGTAGATTCTGAGTAGGAGTACACCGATGTGCCCTCATGTGTTGTATGTTATGATTGTTTGCATTTTGAGAATTATTCACTCAGCTTCCCCAGCTGACCCAAACTTTCCCCCACATTGTTTCAGGTACCAGCAAAGGAAAGGAGAAGGTGGACGGTTGACCGCTGTATCTTTTCATTACTGATGTGGACATCATTTAATATTTTAAAACACTTTACTTTATCTTAACTATTTCCGCAATAAATACGTTTTAAATGTTAAATATTAATATCTGAGATTTATTTATGGGACCTTTTGATTATAATTTTGTTTTCAAAAATTTTAAAAATCTTGTAAATTTTAGGGTGTTACAAGTTGGTATCAGAGCTCTGACTTGAGGGATTTGGATTCACAAGGGGTGGATTCAATCTCAAGTTTGAGTCTCGAGTTTTAAAACGCGAATTGAGCAAAATATTTTCTGAGTAAAGTTTCCACATCAAGCATACAACATGTCACGTCGACCTCTCGCTTTTCCCCATTGTTGGTAATATTTAATAGTTTTTAATTATCTGAGATGTATGTTGTATTCTGAGTATGGATGAGTAGAGTAGTCCGAGATTTTTGTGTTTATTTTCTAAGTATATTTTTCCGAGTGTTGTTCTGACTACATCTGTGAAATAAACCCTAAAAGTTATAATAACATACGAAAATTACATATGAAATGTACGACTCAATACTATGTATATATAGGTATACGAATGCGAGGTTTGATAATTTTGGGTATAATTTAGAGCATAATTCTGAGTAAAATCCTGGTTTTAATTCCCAGTGTTTAATATATTTATGCATATGCAAATACGCAATTAGAGGAATTATAAATTTTTATGAAAATAATAAAGGTTTTCAATTTAGAGGAACACCTAATAGAGTTGAAATGAGATTTTATAATTCTGAGAAATTTTAACCAAAAGTGTGATGAAGGAATACCAATTTGTAATATAAAATTCATAAATTACTAAATGAGAAACATACTTGAGTAAATGAGAAACGGAGAAGTTCCTAATAATAAAGAGAAGTAATAAATTTTGAAACTCGAAGAATATTAAAAGTTTTCATTTCGAAGAAAACACTTTATAGAAAGAGTTATTGAAGCTAGTAAATCAAAGATTAATAAATATCTAAATGAGGGTTTACCAAGTTGTGTAAGGAGAAAGTATTTATTCAAGAAAATGAAAAATAATTACATTCAAGCTAATCGAGGAGATATCGAACTAAATTTTTTAGAAATACGTTTAATGAGATAATAAAATGAGTATTGCATAATGAGAAGATATTGAATCAAGATTAAGCAGCCAAAAGATACAGTAATATGGAATTCCAAATTTGTGTAAGAATCTATAGAATGTATTAAAGAGAATTATTAAATAGTGTTAAAAGAGAAGTGATAATATTAAACTTACTAAATGAGAAATTAAAAATTCGTGAATATCTGAGTTGTAATTGAGAAAATTCCAGGTTGAAAAGTCAACAGATTAATATTTATTTAAGAATCATTAAATTGAAATAAAATGAGAAAACATTATGAGTAAGTGGTTTAAATAGTTGGGTGCAAGACGTCGTGTGAATAACGAGTTCAGCGAGAGATTGTTAAGTTAACGCAGAACTAATAAACGAACTATATAAGCTTATCAGAATAATTAACCGAGAATGTTGAACTAGAAAATATTAATTGTCGCTCGAGACGGCAATAAATCGGATAAAATTTTGAGAAAGAGTAAATGTTATTCATGGGAAATGACAAATGAGATAACTAAGAGTAGAAGATAAAACGATTTTCGTATTGTGAAAGTAACAAAGTGGAAATATTTCTATGAATCTGAGTTATCCGGGTATCGCGTATGAGACTAAATATACGCATGATTTCTGAGTAATGTTTATGAGGTTTTGAGTAACCACAGCCGAGTGCATATCTGTATTTATCAGATATTGAGAGTAAACTTTTCTTTCTTCGGAGTGTGATTTGTTTGTGGATTATTTTTATGTGGGAAGTTGTGAACTTTGGGATTGACTCGTGACCAAACAAAAGCATGTGTCGAAAGTAATAGAGGGCCCCTATTACCGTACACACAGGACTTTTGGTTGGTTAGGGGGAAATTTTGAAGGCAACGATGGACCAATGCTTGTTATGGTGAATTTAGTATGTGTATCCTAATTGTTGTGTGACTACATACTTGCTTGTTTATTTTGGTAGACAATACTAGTTCCAAACTCGAGGACGAGTTTTTCTCCAAGTGGAGTTGAGTAGGGGTAACAAGGAAGATTGTCAAGAAATAATTATCATTAATTATTATTTATAAATATTATGAGCATGATGCTTATGCAGAGAGATTTTGTTGGTATGAATTTAAAGTGCGAAATCTAGATGCATATAATTGATCAAATAAATTATAAGAGTAACTATCAAATCAAGCAATTGAGAATAATTAAATTTATTCTATGGGTAATTATAGAGTTTACAACAAAATGATAGATCGGGTTTACTGGAGAAATTAACAAATCAAGTTAATTGGGTTGAATGAATATCATGCAAAAGGGAAGTAATAATACTACAATTATATACAAATAAGACAGTATACTTATTCTTGGGTGGTTATAAATGTGATAATGAGAAATCATTAAATTAAAGTGATGAGAACTTATTATTGAGTCGAATATGAGAAAACTGCTACAATGAAATTTTGAGGAAAATGAGTTAAAATGAGATCGGTAATTTGCTGGTAATGAGTTATTATTAAAACGAGCTAAATGATAAAATTTTATTTTGATTAATTATGGAGTAATTTTGAGTTTATAAGAAATTTATTGATCGAGTAAAGTGAACGAGTTACTAAGATGAGTTAAAAAGATAAAAGTGGTAAACTATCGGGAAATTGTATTTAGTATTTTTAGTATTATAAAATTTTTATTAATGAATATTTTATTTGCGAGTAAGCTATGGATGGAGTTAAGTTAACGAATGATATGTTATATTATACTTAGAATTATCAAATAATATATTTTATTATTATTAAATTATTGAATTAAGAATAATTGTGGAATCAAGTAAACGAGTAATACAATAAGTGAATTGAACAATAAAATTTTATTGAATTAACAAGATTTTCTGAAAGATGAGAAGGTAGTAAATTGAGTAATGAGAGACCATTAAAATAAGAGTATGAAATTTAATTGGAATTTTAGTGGGTAACATGAAATTATTGAGTAGATATGGTTAAAATAATTAAGAGACATTTTAAATTGTGTAAAATCAGTGAAACAGTCTATTAAAGGATCGTTAAACTAGATGAATGAGAAAACATCTATTAAAATATTATCGAGAAACCACTAAAGGTAATAGAATGAGAACCTAGTAAAGGGAATTAAATGACAAGATCGTTAATTTGAACTATTTAAAGGGTTATCAACATCAGTAATATGCAAACCTAATAGAGTAAGGTAACAATATAATGTTAAAGAAGAATTATTTTGAGAACCAATAACACGGTTGAGAGAGAGTATATCATTCCAAGTATTATAAGCTGGTAAACTGGATCACGTGAGTAGTAATTAGAATGAGTAAAAGTGTGATTTATATCTAATGCTATTACTTGTAAATATTATTACCTTATGAGTTGTTACTGAGTTAGAATTTTGGGTTTGCTTCTGAGTTAAGATTTATGAGTTTGCTTTTGAGTTATACATTTTTGAGTTATACTCCTGAGATATGTTTCGAGTTTATTTCTGAGTGGGACTTCTGAGTTATATTTCCAGATCATATTTTGGAGTTATATACCTGAGTATATGAGAATTCTGTGTGATATGTATATTCCTTGTGATTTATGTGCATGGTTTTTTATATTATTGATAATGGTGTAAACCGCCAGATTATTTATTATGCTGTTAACAAACTGTTGACCCATAGAGTAGAGGACCTTCCGAGTCATTTTGGTAGAAAATTGTCGATAATGAAATTTTTACCTTTTGCTAAGATGTGTAAGTGGTCAATTGATGGAGTTGTGCGGGAAGAAAATTGTCCATAAAAACTTGTTATCGTCATGAGAGTTCCGAGTGTGTTTGTGCAAAAGGTTTGGATGACCTGGTACTACACTGAACATCTGGTATCGTCAACCAATCAATAGTAAATTTCCAAGTGGAGTTGAATCGGTGATTCAACGCGACGTTAATCGCTGAGTGCAACAACTGTATCCGAATGCGAGAGCAAGAAGACGCCTTCAGTAGAGTATCGTGGTGTATTTTATGCTCATTATTAACATTTTCTTTGCATACTGAGATCCATAGTGAGCATCTTGACCTTAATTCTTTTATCCTTATCGTTTTGCGCCACTAGAGGCGGATAATTGTATGAGCGCTTACGTGATATGGATTTCATTTCCTATTAAGTAAATTCACCATGAAGAGCTTCTTTCTATCCATAACTTTATCATTTTTATTCTTTCTTTCCATTGAGTATGCATGTCGTAGGTCACCCTGATGAATTTTCCTTTTCATTCTTAACCTTATCATTTTGTTTTCTTTCCCCATTTAAGGACGTGTGCCGTTGGCGAGTATGAGTTGAGACGTGAGATCACTACCCTGAGTTTCTTCCGAGCAATGACTTCGGGGACGAAGTCTATTTCAAGTGGAGTTGAGTTGTAACGCCCCAAAAAATTTATATTAATTAAAGAGAATTATTTAATCACAATTTATTATTTATAATTAATTCTATATTATTCGGGCGACCTGTAACTGGACGGTTCATTTTTATTAAACGTTTTATTTCGCGTTTTAGAGTCTTGACCCGGTCACTTAATTAGAGGGCCGAGTTCATTAGTCCATTTAATTCTTTAATGTAAGCTTAAAAGTAATTCTAGTTATTTAGACGTCATTTAATCCCGAGGCCGGCCGTGAGGCCAAGGCTTTCCTGTAGTATACTGGTTACCATTTTGAGTCAAGTCCTTTGTATATTTTCTCGAGCCAGCCCACTCTTCCTTTTTAATTTCGATTTATGCTTATTGTGGGCCCTTAGTTTAATCCTAGCTTGTGCTGGTGTGGGCCGGATAATAGGACCAAGATTAAGCCCGAGATGAGTTAATTGCCTTAGCCAATCGGATATTGAGGCCCTTGGCCCATGCGCAACCTTTTACTGATTATAAACAACATTAGAGAAATCCCTACTTTCCCATTTTATTGTCCAGCCGCTACTCCACCTTGTTTCTGCGTGTTTGAGACCAAGAAAGAGGTAGAAAAACCCCTTCAATCTAATCTGCTATCCGTCGCCAAAGAGGAGTCCAAGCAAGAAACGTTTCTGCATTCTAGCAGTGATCGTAGGTGATGCCTTCGTACCTTGCAATTCTTGTTAAACCTTTAATCTATCCGTCTAACTTATTCTCGTTTTTCTCTGTAATGTGTCAGGTGGTGTGCTGGATCGGGAACAGATTGTAACCACTTTGAATTGGTGATCGAGAGCAGGAAGCAGCGACGTTATTGGTGTAATCGTCGCAAGCCAGAGTGTAGTGGTAATCTCGTTATCGGCTAATTCTTGTTCCTCTTAAATTCTGCGTTAATATTAACCGATGATGCATGTTTCTGTGTTGCGGGAATTATCATCATCATTCATGCAGTAGATTGCTATCGTGGCAAGTCGGAGAGAGAGAGAGATCTATCGGATTAATGAATCGAACCAAGTCAAGTAGAATTTTGGCCAAATTCGGTAATTCTCGACCTTGATCTGCATTAGGTGTTTCCGTAAAGCTAGTCGTGAATCTGTCCCGATAATTCTTTTACCGTTCTCATGATTGTCATACTAATTCGTTTATCAAGTTATCATAGGGCTGCTGCAGTTTGATAGTTCGGTTTCGATTGTTGTGACTATTGTCCGTTTTGATATAACCGTCATTAGTCCGATTTTTAGACTAACATAGAATTGTCGATGGATTAACCGGGAGAATTGTTACCCTTAATTTTTAGAAGCGGAATTTAAATTCAAGTAATTAATATTTTCAGATATCGGGTTAAATTCTAAGTTTTCAGGATTTTCGGAAACGGGTCGGGTTGCTAAACGGATTTTATAATCAAACCTTTTTGGCAGAATCTGCCTTCTGTTCTAAACTGTTTTTGAGGTGCTTAAATTAATCTTTAGGGTTTTTGGCCTGTGCTGTGACCTTAATTTCTGAGTTAGCTTTTCAATGCCGCAACCCTCTCGTCAATCCGAATTACGGTTTAAAAGTTATAACCATTTTAATATGCTGCTGTTAGGAAGATGATCTGTGCAACATGTCTGTCTTGCAACACTGTTTTGAGACACTTAGAATCTGTTTTGGCCAGTGACCGTCTCACAGTAAATTGTAGATCTGGTTGTCTAGTTGTCATGGTAAAAAGATGGGAAAAATCTAATGAACCGTTTAGGAGTTATAGCAGTTTCCGTGAGACCGACGGGTGCTGCCAGTTTTCTAAATTGAGTCCTTAGAACGGATTGTAATTCGGGTTTCATTTTTATGCTTTTAGGATCATCTAGGAATAACCGAGCAACGCCTTAGAGTATTGAGGATCCTTTGGAGCTTACGTTTTCTCGAGGTGAGTATTCTCACCGTGTATTCAGTTTTAACGTTGTACATGCATGACTTACGTGTTACATTACTTGCACCATATTTGCTATCTGAGTTATCTGTGATCTAGCATCTTGTGTTCTGAGTTTCCGAGTTCTGAGTTTCTGAGTTTTGATTTAAACATTAAACATAATATATCTACCTTGACACCGAAGAGCACTGGTGTCAGATGTTTTGACTTGGCACCGAAAAGTACTGGTGCCAGGCCTTTTTGACTCAACACCGAAGAGTACAGGTGTTGAGGTGGTGTGAGGCGGGTCGAGGTTGATCTCTCGGCCCAAGTCACACTAGCGCGCTATATAAATTAAAATCTGAGTAATAAAATCTGAGAAATAAATCTGAGTAATTAATCGAGTAGATTCTGAGTAGGAGTACACCGATGTGCCCTCATGTGTTGTATGTTATGATTGTTTGCATTTTGAGAATTATTCACTCAGCTTCCCCAGCTGACCCAAACTTTCCCCCACATTGTTTCAGGTACCAGCAAAGGAAAGGAGAAGGTGGACGGTTGACCGCTGTATCTTTTCATTACTGATGTGGACATCATTTAATATTTTAAAATACTTTACTTTATCTTAACTATTTCCGCAATAAATACGTTTTAAATGTTAAATATTAATATCTGAGATTTATTTATGGGACCTTTTGATTATAATTTTGTTTTCAAAAATTTTAAAAATCTTGTAAATTTTAGGGTGTTACATAAAGTGAAGCCTAGATCTTCTATTTATAATGGAAGATCTTTCACTTAAGTCCTTCTAATTTAATTAAGAAACGTTTCTTAATTAAACTTTTCCTTTTACACTTCCAACCCTTATAGTTTATCTAGTTATTATTGTTACACTTAATTATTAAATACTATGTATAATACACTTATATAATTTCGGTATAAATACCGAAATATATATACATTTATATTATACATTTAATAATTAATTATATAATAAACTTTATATAATTTAGACAATAATATTATCCAAACACCATATGATTTAATTACTTTAAATCATATTATGGATAATCTATAATTAACACATTGTAAATTTACTCAACTAGTAAATGTACAAATACTTGTATTAATTAGTTAGATAAACTAATCTAGTAATAAGTAGAACTTAACTTAATACTTAACTGATTCATAAATGACTCTTATGAATCATTCCTCTTCCAAGTATCATTACATATCTTTCTCGTATTACATGCACTCACCGATGTGACCCTTGAGTGTCCTATAGACATGGACGTGACATCATAGGTTGACTAACTGTGCACATAATTCCTTCATGTTTATCACTCGGTGTTAGAGTGATAACAGTAATGTGGCTAAAACCCCATGAATTTTATTTGAATAGTGTAGCTTTAGGGTTTGTGATCATTTCTTGAATCATGTGATCCAATTTTACATAAATTGGGCATGATACAAGCAGCACCCGTGGGTGCCAGTATGACATCAACCACCATTATCTTTTTGTATGTGAAGACAACTGTAGGCTGGCGATGATCTTTTGTGCTCAGTGTAGGAATTTTGCATAGTAGCAGTGGGCTAACTATGTTGGCCTTAACAGGATATATATTTAAAAAATCGTTTGAGACTTTGGTCAGTATTGAGTTGGTACAGGCCAATACTTAGTCTCCATTTTTTAAAAAAAAAAATATTATATATATAGAAGATTTAGGAATTTATTAGAAATTCATACCTCAGGCTTTGTCAGATTCCCTTCTTCCTTCAACAGAGGTTGGTGCTGGATCATTTGTATGTTGATTTGAACCTCCAGCACCTTCTTGACCTTGTTGTCCTCTTTCTTGTTCTTCTTCCGGATTCTGTTGCTCATAATCAATTTCAACATCCAATGGAACATGTGGTTCCATATTTGATGGTGGTTGAGCAATGTTTGATTGTTCTGGTTCTGGAAGATTAGCATGGGATGCCATTTGATGTTGCTCTTCTAATGAAGGAGTCAGTGTTGGATGTTGACTATGCAACACTGAGTCCGTTGATAGTGCACCCATGATGACTGGACTCAATTGTCTTCTAACCCTTCTTCGGATGATTAAGGGTTGGTCTTCAGTATCAGAATCTGACGTAGTATGAGGAGCATCAGGTTCTGGTTCTTGTTCTGGAGGGGGTTGAACATCCTCCATCTCAACATCATCATTATCATTAGCATTATCATCACCATTATCATCATCATTATCATCATCTGCATCAGTATCATCTTCATTTGCATCATCATCATCATCCATATGAGCCTCTGCAATGGCTAACATGGTGGCACTGAGTGGTGGTTCATCTTCCATAGGCTGATGGAAGAAAATCTTCTCATGGATGGGAGGAAGATCAGCTCTAACTCCACCAAAATCATCATACATATTGTCTGGCATGGAGTTTTGGAAGATAAGTGATAAAAACCTGCAAAAAGTAACATTTGGATTCCTTTGTCGTACCTGAATTTGGGAGGCTAGCTCATTGAAGACCAGTCTTGCATAATCAATGTGCCTGTTGTGGTACATGGCATGTACCATTTGCATTCCAAAATCATTGATTTGATCTAGAGCACCTATTTTGTGGGTCATAAATCGAATTATGGTTGAGATCATAATTCCCTACCTGGGACCAAATTCATGCATCTTGATTGTTCCTGTTGTTCTTTGTCTTCCAAGGAGCGGCAACACTGAGCGTGCAGTATCACGATCAACAAATTCGTCATATTAGACATGTGCGGGAAGTTGAAGATTGCATCTAATGATTTCAGTGGAGACGAATGTTCGTCGTTGATCTCAAATTACCCATCCCGTAATCATATCAGGTGAGTCCATTACAGCAAAGTACCAAAATTCGCACATCATTGAAGGATAGTTTGCTCTCGGTGATGCTTGAAGAGCATTAGCGATTGGGCAATGCCTGAGATAGGTAACCATCTGTCGGAATTGAGGGCATACCCAACCCTGAGGAATCTCGAAATTTGCAGTGATGTTGTTCCTTGTAAATTTAGGGAGTTCATCCCTTTGGAAATCGTTTGCTGGTGCGACGAATTCTGGAGCAACGAATTGGAAATTTGCCATAATCTGTGATTTTGAATTAAAATTTGCTTGCAAGAAGGAAAGAAATTCGTTAATCGCGGAGAGTTTACAGAGAAAATAGAGTAAATAATAGTGAAAATGAGTTTAAATTGAAACAAATGGTTATTTATACTCTTAAATGGCAATCATTACAGTATTGGGAAGTAAAAACGACGAAATGACGGCCTTATCCCGTTCCAACGGTAACTTTTTAGAAAGGAAAGTTACCGTTGGGGAGTATGAGGTTTTGAAATCAGTGTTGTAACTCCAGGACTCCCAATACTGATTAAGTGTTAAAAAAAATTATATTAATTTTTTTTAAAAATGGATAAAAACATTTAATTTAATCTACAAATTAATAAAAAATTTATCAAAATTAAAAATAATATACCAGATGAGCTATACTGAAACGGTCAGTATTGGGTCAATACTGAAAAATCAGTATAGGAAAGAATTTTTAGGAGAAAAATAATTTCAAGGGTTAAGCATGCCCAGTTGACCTAGTAAGTACATAAACCTTTCTTCTGAAAGAGGTTTAGTAAACACATCAGCTAATTGGTCCTCTGTTGGGACATAGTCTACATGAACCTTACCCTTTTCCACATTATCTCGGATAAAGTGGTGTCTGACATCAATGCGCTTTGTTCTTGAGTGATGGACTGGATTTTCAGTGATAACAATAACACTCTTGTTATCACAATGAATCGGTGTGTTGTTAAAATCAAATCCATAGTCCATGACTTGGTACTGCATCCATAAAAGTTGAGCACAACAACTTCCTGCAGCTACATATTCAGCCTCTGCAGTTGAAGTTGCTACTGAATTTTATTTCTTGGATGACTAACCAACTAATCTTCCACCAAGAAATTGGCATCCTCCACTTGTACTCTTTCTATCCAATCTGCATCCTATATAATCTGCATGTGTGTACCCTTCAAGAGCAAAATTTGAATCTTTGAGATACCAAAGACACATATTAGGAGTACCAGATAAATACCTAAAAATTCTCTTAACAACTTTCATATGTGATTCTTTGGGATCAGCCTGATACCGAGCACACAGACATGTTGCAAACATGATATCAGGCCTGCTAGCTGTTAAATAAAGTAAGGAACCAATCATACCTCGATATGTGGATTGACATACTGGTTTACCAGTTTCATCCTTACTTATCTTATCCTGAGTACTCATAGGGGTGTGCATAGAAGACAAGTTTTCAAATTTGTATTTCTTCAGCATGTCACGCACATACTTACTTTGGTTTATGAATATGCCATCAGACCTTTGATCAACTTGTAAACTTAGAAAATAAGTAAGTTCTCTCATCATTTGCATCTGATACTGAGATGACATAATCTTTGCAAACCAATCACACATTGACTTGTCAGTGGACCCAAAGATAATATCATCCAAATATATCTGAATGAGTAAGATATCGGACCCTTTTCTTTTTGAAAATAAAGTTTTATCAATTTTACCACGCGTAAATTTATTTTCAAGTAAGTACTCAGACAGGGTATCATACTAGGCTCTTGGAGCTTGTTTGAGCCCATACAAAGCTTTATCAAGCTTGAAAACATAATTTGGAAATTTAGGATCAACAAAACCTGGGTGTTGTTTAACATAAACTTCCTCTTGTAGTTTTCCATTGAGAAAGGCACTTTTGACATCCATTTGATAAACCTTGAAGTTCTTGAAGGCTGCATATGCAAGATATAGTCTAATAGCTTCAATTCTTGCAACTGGTGCAAATGTTTCATCATAGTCAATACCTTCCTCTTGCATGTAGCCCTGAGCAACCAGTCTTGCTATGTTTCTGAATACAACACCATCTTTGTCCATTTTGTTTCTGAACACCCACTTAGTACCAATGATAGTTTTTCCAGTTGGGGGTGGTACTAAGTTCCATACTTTATTCCTTTCAAACTCTGTAAGCTCTTCTTGCATAGATTCTACCCAGTCTTCATCTAGCAAAGCTTCATCAGCCTTCTTGGGTTCTATGGTAGATAGGAAGCTTGAAAAGAAGCAAAAATTTGCAGTTGCTTGGGGTTCAAAGGTTAGTTTTCTTCTTGTTTGTACTCCTTCTTCAACAGGGCCTATTATATTTGTATGAGGATGATCTCTGTGCTCCCTTAAGTTTAAGCCTAAGGTAGCATTTGAAGTAGTATCAACAACTTCTTGTTGGACTGATGGGTTGCCAGTCTCATACTGATTAGAGTTCTTTTCAGTATTGGACTGCACAGGATTGTTGGTTTCTTCATTTTGCAGATTTATGATTGGTACTGGTGGTGGATTTGATGTTTCTCCTGCTTCATGAGTGGAATTATTAAGATCAAGATTTGAAAACTCAGTTCTTAAGTTCTCAGTGTTGGGAACTTCAGTATTTGTTGCAGTTTTCCCATACTGAGTGAAGTCTTGATCATCATCACTCATATCATGTGAACCATGATATGGGTGACTCTTGGGCTGTTCAGCATTGGAGTTTTCTGGATTAAATAAGGTTTCAATACCACTTATGTCCTCTTTTGCTGAAGAAGAATGCTCATCCGGATTTTCATCAAAAGTAACATGGATGGATTCTTCAATCACCTTTGTAGAAAGTACATACACTCTGAAGGCCTTGGAGTGTGGTGAGTAGCCCATAAAAATACCTTCATTTGCTTTCGGAGCAAATTTGTTGAGATTTTGCTTAGTACTAAGTACAAAGCATTTGCTCCCAAAGATATGGAAGTATTCCACATTTGGAATTCTGCCATGATATAACTCATAAGGAGTCTTGAGGTGTCTCTGGACCACAGTTGCTCGATTTTGTGTGAAGTTAGCACAGTTTACAGCTTCTTCCCAGAAGCTCAGTGCTAGTCCAGCATGACATAACAAAGTTCTTGCAGCTTCAATCAGTGCTCTATTTTTTCGTTCTACAACACCATTTTGTTGTGGTGTGTATGCTACAGAGTTATTTTGTACAATTCCTTTAACTTCACAGAAATTTGCTAATACTGAGTTCTTGAATTCAGTACTATGGTCACTTCTAAGTTGTTTGACCTTGGAACCTTTCTGAAGCTCTTCTCTTTTGATGAAAGCAATTATTTCTGTGGTTGCATCTGATTTGGTCTTCAAAAAAATGACTCCAGTATATCTTGAGAATTCATCAACCAAGACCAGTGTATAGACCTTTTTTCCCAGAGATGGTGTACTGATGGGGCCAAAAAGATCCATATGTATCATTGCAAGAGGTTCATTAATGGAATGATTAACTTTAGATCTAAATGAACAGTTCTTCTGATTGCTCATTTCACATGCTGAGCATAACTTATCCTTTGAATAAGTAATTATGGGCAACCCTCTTACCAACTTCTTAATACTGAGCTCATTTATGTTTCTGAAGTTGACGTGAGAGAGCTTCTTGTGCCACATCCAGTTCAGTTCTGGATTGACTTTTGAAAGCAGGCATACACGGATAATGGGGTCAATTTCTGAAAGATTAACAACATAGACATCCTTTTCTCTTCTAGAAATAAGGACAGGTTGTCCCTTTTCATTGTAAATGATACTGAACAGATTGTGTTTTAGACCCTCTACATAGGCAACTCTTTTGAAAGTGATGTTGCCAGCTTTAATCTCCCCATACCCACTTGTCTTCCCTATAGAATCATCCCCAAACCTGACAGAAGGACCCTTATCTGGTGTGTAATGCTGAAGGTACTCCATACTGCCAGTCATGTGTCTTGAGCAGCCACTATCAAGGTACCATTTTCTATCACACTGCACAAGACACAAAATAAGGATTAGTTCCTTTTAGGAACCCATTTGAGAATGGGACCTTTGGATGGGTTAACTTTGTTATCCTTTTAAATCTCAGTCTTAGAGGGAGTCAGTATCACTTTAGAGGGAGTCAGTATCACTTTAGAGGAACCAGTATTGGTTTTCTTATGTGGCACTGACTTTGGATCCCTCTTTTTCTTTGGTACTGAATACCTAAGATTTGAGAGATTAGTTCTACACTCATCTCCTTTATGACCAGTATGATGACATCTGTAGCATTTTCTAGGTCTATTTCTGAACATGTTTTCATAAGGAATTTTTGAAAACTGTTTTTGTTTTGGTTGATCTTTATGAGTCAATTTTGCAAATTTCTGACTTAAAAATTTAATTTGATTACCAATAGATTTTAAAAGACTATTTTTATCAGTTTTAATAGGAAAATGAACATCCTTTTGAACAGTCTTTTTGGGAGATGAGTTTTTCTATTTATCTAGTAAAGGTGTCTGTTTTTGCTTTTGCTTAGACTTAGTTCTGTTACCATTTGAAGAGCCTGTTGAAGTAGTATTTTGTTTGTTATTATTATTTTTTAAAATCACAACTTTAACATGTTCTTTGGATTTCTCAGTACATGTATGTGATGTCCCTGCAACTTCAGTATTAGAGATAATTTTTGATTCAGAAGTTGTTTCATTTGTTTCATTGTTAGAAAATGGAGTTGAATTAAATAACAAATGGAACGGTGGGACAGCAGATGTGTCACACTGAGGTTCAGTGGGTTAAGTACTGGATTTCTCTATTTCAAGAAATTCAATACTGGGCTCCTGAAGTTCAGTATAACACTTAGAACATATAGAGGGACCAATAGGTTGTGATTGATCTAAAATAATTTTATCCTCTTCATCTGAGTCAGTTTGACACCCAACTTCACAAAAGGTTTTAGATTTAACAAATTTAATTGGATTCATATCTGAAAATTTCTGAAATAAACCAGCAAAATTATTTCTGTTTTTAAGCTGAGGATCTACACCAAATGCAGCTCTCACATTTTCATGAAATTGTTGATTTAAGCATTTAATGAGTTTTATAGAGGCATTTCCCCAAGATTTACATTGTTTTTCAAACATTTCTTTTTCAAGTTTGTGTAAATGAGCTTTATCAGCTAATCTTTGGTTCATTTCCTGTAGTTCTAAATCTTTTAATTTTGCCAATTTATCTAAATTTTTATTATTTACCTTTTTAAGTTGTAAAATTGTTAATTTTAAAGCTTTTTCTTTCTGTACTAAAGTTTTAAGATCAATAATCATGTACTCAAAAAAAATTTCTTTTTCATTTACTGAATAAGTTTGAAAGGCACTCACCTTGTACAACTGAGTGGAATCCCAATCAGTGTGAACACTCATCTTTTCAGCCTCCTTGAGGTCTCTCTCAAATGTGCTTTTCAAATCCTCTTCAGTGAAAGCCATAGAGGCTTTGTTCTCCACTTCTTCCTCATCATCATCACTGAGGTCTTCATTCATCCAAGTCTCAGAGTAGAATGCCTGATGAGGTGCACCATTCACAGCAGCTCCCTTTCCCTTGCTTCTTACCTTCAACTTCACATACTTATCCCTATACCGTTTAGCACGGTATGCAATTTTGTCATTCTGATCAGTTTCAGAAGAATTAGTTTGGCAATTGGCAGCAATGTGACCAGGCTTTCCACAACTGTAGCACAGACCAGATTTTGGGTTAGTATTGGAAGAGCTAACACCAAGCTTTTCTTCTTTAGTTGATCTAGCTTCATGGACATGACAGCCATTTGTGTTTCCAGTTCTTCTGCTTCAGCATCATCAAGATCAACTTCTGGCTCATCTGGTTCAGTGACAGTATAGGCCTGTGGCACTGAGTTGACAATTAAGGCCATACCAGTGGAAGTCTTGTCAGTCTTCTTCCAGTTGATTAGTCTAGAGGCAATGTTTTCTTCATGATTCAACATTATGCCATACAAAGTTTGTAGAGTGTATGTCTCAATGTAGTTAGCAGCATTGATAGAATTTGTCATATCAAGAAATTGTTGAGGAAGATTGTCCAGAAACTTTTAACAGAGTTCTCCCTCTTCCTTTTCAATACCAACACTGATAAGATCATGAACAACAGTATTGAACCTGTTATAGAGAGAGGTGATGTCTTCATTTGGATTTGAGAAGAAATTTTCATATTTCCTTCTCATGTTGCTCTTTCTCTGCAACTTCACCTTTGGTGTGCCTTCATAGGTGATAGACAAGCTATCCCACATAGCTTTGGCAGTAGGCAGTTTCATTATTGCATTCAGAATCTATTTGGTAATTGCATTACCAATCACACCTTTGGCTCTTGAGTCTAGACTGAACAAAAGACGATCAGTATCAGTCCAAGTGTGCTTCAGCTTTGGAATGGTTCTTATAGATGCAGGGGCATCATCAGTAGCTACAACAGGTTCCACGGTTTGTGGAATGATGGGACCATCAGTCAGTACTGTGAGCATCTCACAATGGATTGATTCAAGATACCATTGGGGCTTCAATTTCCATTGATAGAAATCTTTGCCATCAAAGATTGGCACACCCTTTCCGGACATAACTGGAGCAATGATTGAAGACATTTTGGATTTTGTGGGTTGGGAAGGGTAGGTATATGTAATGGCAGCCAGGGTAATAGATCGACTAAATAGAAATTAATTTAGCTTGCTCTGATACCAGTTGTTAGGTCACAACAACCCTGGTTTGCTTGTATAATTGATATAATAATTAAACTTAAGACAATGAAAGTGATTAACACAATATTAGAGTCAAATGTATAATTCCACTAAGTGTGGCTTGTTGCGGAAAAACAAGACCACTGATCAATTACAAGATATGAACTTTGAGAGCGTAAATTGGTGAGTACTCCTTTGCCAAGTGATCTCTATTTATAGTGTTATAGAGATCTTAGAAAAGGGGCAAGGAGTAACGAAAGGACTGAAGAAGGAAAGTGACCGAGATCAAAGGGATTTGATCTGGTAAGTTAAACATGTCCTTGTACTCAGTATTGGATGTCAATACTGAGTCCCAACACTGAGTGACCAATACTGTCTACTCAGTGTTGGACCAAGACTTAGCTAAATTATTCTGTTTTTCTATCTCAGCCTTTTGGATGTGGGGGTATCCGTAGGAGCCTTGCTTTGGTCTCTGGTTTGATGGTTGTACGTGCTAAAAATCCGGTACATTCCGTTTTGTTTCCCATCCCAGTCTTTCGCAACACTTCAGGTTTACTTCTTTTGTTAGGTCTCGACTTTTTATACAAACTATTCTAAGCTAGTCTAGGTCGTCTTGTTATCTTAAGATCCCAAGGGATTGGCATTTTGCATCATACAGAAAACTGTTTTTATTGCACATATCACTTTTTATCTTAAATTACACACATCGGAAGAGTCTCTGATTCATCTAAGCATAAAAATATGCATATTAATTGTTTGAGTTTAGGTCTTAATGAATCATTAATTCTTGATGCACATTGTTATTATCATAATCAAACTTTCTAAACTACGCCTCTTCGTTCTTGTCTTGCAAGAAAGGGGATTTTGAGCTCTCAATTTCAGCAATTTTGTTATCTTCTTCTTTAGCCTTTCCCCACATTACACCATAGAATCCAATAACAATAACTACGGATCCCACCACACTGCCAAGTTTTTAAACACAATAAAGTGTCAATCCTATATTAATTAATTAATTAATTAATTAATTAATTAAGGAAGATTAATTAGAATAGTGCATATTTAGTATTTACCATCCAAGATAGAGAGCATCCCCTAGAAATATAACCCCCAAAATAGCTGCAATCACAATCCCTAATGGATGAAACATAGCAACAAAAAGTGGCCCTTTCATCTTCACACACCATGCTGCAATTGTGATTTGAAAACCGGCCCCAAACAATCCCTAATTTAACCATAATCTTTATACTTTATAAGAGGGTGAAAAAAAGGAAAATTAAGTAGGAAAATCTTGTTAACTTACCGAGTACAGAACAGAAAGTAACCTCGTTTTAGAGTGTAAACTAAACGCATTGAGATCATGTTCCAAAATCAATGAGGCTACAAGAGATAGAAGAGCTATAATGGAGCAGTAACCCAACATCAAAATCAAAACCGCTGAGTACTTCCTTAGGATTAATGACTGTAAATATTCACAAGTAAGCGTGAAACTATATATGCAATAATATAATTATAACAAAATGTAAGGTTAATTTCATAAAATAGTAACAAAGTTTTAAAACAATTGCATTTAGATCACTAAAACTTTGCGATCACACTATATAATACTCCCTCCGTCCCTAAATAAAGTTCCCATTTCACCTTTAAGTTTTGTCCCTAAATAAAGTTCCCATTTCTCAAACTTAAGGGACCCACTTAATATAATAATATTATTACCAATACTTTCACCACTAACTATCTCTTAAAACATTTTCTCTCTCCAATCAAACCTTATATTTTATTAAAAAGTAATACCAAATACCCCACCACTAACTATCTCCTAAAATGTTGTGCCCAATACAAATGGGAACTTTATTTAGGGACGGAGGGAGTAATAATCAAGTTTAGAAAATGTTCAAATAATAAATTTACTTGCTATTATAGGTGTGAGCACGGTCCAAAAACTGAACCGAACCGAACCGAAACCGAACCGATTAATTTCAAAACCGAACCGATTACATATTTTCGGTTTTGGTAGGGTTCGTTTTCGGTCCGGTTCGGTTTGGGTTCGGGTTTTCTAGGACAAATGCTCATCCTTATGCGAAGACCGAAAACCGATAGAACCGAAACCGAAAATGATGATTTTAAAAATCGATCCGATAACATTTTATCGGTTTCGGTTTCGGTTCGGTTTTTTCGGTCCAAATGCTCACCCCTAATTATATATTATCAAGTCACCTTTTATAAATTTGTATATAAAAAATTATAATTTGAACAATTAAATTTATATATAAAGTGACCTGGTAACCTATGATAGAGGATAAATTTCAAATGATTGGAAAACTATTAAAACTTGCTTATTATTATAGATGGAAAGCAAAGTTTGAGTGAGGCCTGTTTGTTTTTATTTTTCATTAAGTTCATGTATGTATAAAGTGACTGTTTCAATATATATGGTATGTATTAATTAAGTAGTTACTAAATAATTGTTGTTTGTTTTTTGTGTTGAGTAAACTATTAGTATAATTGTAAATTACCAATTTAACCCTCTATTAAAATTATAAGGGATAAATATAATTAGTTGTTTAATAAAAAGTTTCATCAATAAAAAAGTATTATTTTATAAAAGTCATTAAATACCATTACTTGATACAACACTGTAAAAAGATTTCACTAATATTTTACACAGTATCATTAATTTGTTTGTTTAGTCATTACACTATTTAAAAATTTTGTTAGATAATAGTACCATATTTTCTTATAATACAATTTGAAATAAAAATGATCAAAGTTGCAAAAACATAATATTTGTGGAAATTTATTTCTGTAATAACGATAATAATAATTTTGATGACTTAATGGGTTAAGTCAAACACTACATGATATGGTACACTTTTGAAACTTTGTTACTATTTTACGAAATTAACCATCTAAACAACTGGTAATTACCTGTGCGACAATGAAGAAAGCAGCCAAGACACTGTCGATTAGCATTAGCAGTCCACCAATGATCAAGTCTGATGATTCGGCAAGAGGAAGTTGTGAAGTTAAACCAGACGTTATAATTGTGGGGCCCGTGTAGAATGTCACAATGAGAGCCCCTGTAACTGACACTAGAGTCCCGATAATTTTGGCCAACCCTCCATAACCTAATCTTTCCACCCTGAAATTTAAATCTCCTTTTGTTAATGATTATCGTGTAATTAAAGTGAAGAGATTAGTAATTGTTGGTTAATTAATAATTACCCGAAGATGAGAGCAAGTAGAAACGTAAAGCCTGGTGTGAGGTTAAGAATGGCTGTAGCAACTGTAGCAGAAGCGTATGTAAGTCCTACATACCCAACTGCTTGCATCATGAATCTGTTTAATTGGGGTTTAACAATTAATCTGAGTTAGCAGTCGATCCGGATTAGGGTATGGTTTCGTGTCTTCGGATAACATGATACGACACAAATATGTTTTTTTTAACCCGGACACGACACGACACGAAGTCGTGTTTTGTTTTCCTAACACGAACATGACTCAATTAATAAAATTGACAAACACGAAAACACAAGATAAGCAACAAAAATATCAAATTGCTTATTTGATGCTTAAAAACCGAGAAATACGACAAAAATATAATATAAATTACTACACCGTCCGTCCTCCACAAACAAAAAACACACAGTTTAAGAAAAATGCATTTATTACACTGTCTAATCTATAAGTTATATCTTTACGACTTAACTATTTTTTTGATTGGTGGAATTTTCATTTTGACAATAATTTAGGGACAAACCAAAAAGGAAAGGTGGACAATAAAACTGGGACGGCTGGAGTATTAAAAGTTCCCAAAATTATAGGTATCGTGCCAATTTCGTGTTAATTTTTGAACCGAACACGACACGACTTGGAGTTTGTTTTACACGACACGAATTCAAATTTCGATTTCGTCCAAATTTCATTTCTTTTCGTGTATTTTTCGTCACGCTTTGACAGCCTTAAGAAGCATTTATGAATTACCCTAGTATGCCAAGCACAACAAAACCGCCAACAGCTGAGAAAGTTAGTGAAGGGTGATTGGGCGTTCTGCAAGACAAAAAAAGATTCTTAAACATGCTCTTAGAAGGGACTATGCATATAGATCAAAGAAAGGAGAAATATATATACCTGTGAGTAAAAAAAGCAGGAAGAAGAAGAAGAAGGGATGCTAAAGCATTGGAGTAAAATATGAACAAAAAGCTTTGCATACCGGAAGCTATGGCTTTCTTGCCGGCAAGTGTTAAACCCACCTGAGAAACTTGAACGATCACCATTCCCACAAATGGCACTGCACCCTTCATCTTCATCTTCATCTTGCAGAATCCAACTTCGGCTTCAGATCTTGGAACTCCAAGTCCAAGACTAGTTATATTTTAGTCAAACTTTCTTCACTAGAAACCAACAAGATTTCTAGTAAAAATTAATATTTAATGACTACCAGGACCACCTAGGATGTTACAATTATGTATATTTATTCGGTATTATTATATCTGGGATACCAGTAAGAATAAAGATCTATATTTATATTTACTAGTGCAGGCTCTGGTGATGTAACAAGTAATATTTTTTTTCTGATAATCTGGGTTCCGACTCGCTTTACGAGCCAACTAATCACAGAGGGACCACATGCTTTGCGCGTTAACCTCCGTTGCCATAATGGGATTTTTATTTTATTTTTTTTTGCTGCTAATAGGGTTTAAAACTAAGATCTCTGGAAATTTCACCATTATTGAGACCAAATTCACTCTAGTGGTTAAGAAGTACTCCCTCCGTCCCAAAATTATTGTCTATCAGACAAAAACACATAGTTTAAGAAAAGTACATTAATTACACTTATGTCACTAATCAAATTTTCTTTCTCCCTTAAATATTTTTTGATTGGTTGAAACTCACAAGTAGACAATTATTTGGGACAAACCAAAATAGAAATGTAGATAATAAAATTGGGACTGAGGGAGTAATATAGTTTTGTGAAGCTGGAACTCTGGTTGCTATTGCTAGAGGTGAGCATTTGAGCTGAAAACCCCGAACCAAAACGAAACCGAAAAACATGTAATTGGTTCGTTTTTCGGTTTTGTAGTTTCATGATTTTCGTTTCCGTCCGGTTCCGTGCTCGGATAGGGGTGGTTTTTTTATTTGTACAAGATATGTCTCATGCACTTTTCACAGCCCCATCCGTTTTCATCTTTCCCGATCTTACAATCCCAGCCCCTGGATTTTTTAATCTACAATAATTCATGATGTTGTTAAGAATCAAGCAAGATCGAGATTTATGTTTTTCTAATCAGCATGGCCGCCTCGTGCAGAAAGTAGAATCAGAATTTATTAAAGATATGGATTTTTTTATTCGATCATACAACCTCCTCATTATGTGGCCGCTGAAATGAATAAAGTTTTTATCTTGTTTGCATGCATATCAAGTATCAACACCAGATAATTCTATTAATCGCATGTTGCAACAATCGAAGAACATGGCAAAAATCAAATTCTGATTCTCAAGGCAACGGTTGCATTCAAAATGCTTGGTTTATTTGTTGTTCAACATCAAGAAACACACATGCACAAAAGTAGAATTAAATGAAGCAAAACTTACATCAGATTTCAGTTGTAAACATTTGTTAGGTGCAAGATAGAATGTCAAAGAAAGGGACCAAACTCCTATTACCTTAACTTCCTATCCCAGTCAATATCACAAAACACAATTCATCACAAAGCATACCCTTTGGAGTAGAGCCATAAGCTAAAAAAGGTAATAGCTTCAGTACCCAATGTCTTAACCAAGGTTTTAAAATTCGGTTGATGAGGCGGTCAAAATTTGTATTTGAGGCGGCACCTCAAAGCCTATTTTTTGAAACGTACGCCTCAGCAGTCCGAAGCGGTGAGAGGCGGGTCTGAGTGTTTTTTTTTTTTGTTGACTTTTTGACACTTATATTTAATTTTCCATGTTTTTTGGAATGCCCATTAACTTCTTTTTTTGTGACTTTTTACAAAGAATGATTTGCTTAAAGCAAAAATGGTGACCAATATCTATCCAAAATCATGAATGGGTCTTGAGTTTGACAAGAAAATTTGCAAAAAAATTAGTCTTTTGTGACTTGTGAATATGACGTTAATTATGACATTTTATACTTGATATTGGGGTCATATAATATTTGCGTTGTTTTTTATGAGTTTTATTATATTGTAAATATTATAATTTGTTTTTTCACCTCGATGCTTACTCCTCAGTTCGCATGTGAGGCTAAAGAAAAACGCCTCGAGACTCGGTATATTAAAACATTATGTGTAGTAGTAGCATTGCATTTAAAAGTATGGGCCAAGCAACCAAATATTGATGATGATAAGGAGATGATACAGTGCAGAGATAATGTTAAGCCAAACATGTAGTAATTGAAGGCCGAGCCGGAAACAAGACTTTACAATACAATACAAGCCAAAATATACAAAACAAAGAAATGTTTAGCAACCAAATATAATATCATAGATGACTAATATAACTTCATAGTTCAAACCTGAAATATGAGCATTACTAGAATTTCACCCTATCCCGACTACAAGAAAATGGGCTATAGCGACGAAATGTCGTCGCCATAGGCTATCCCGACGACAAGTGGTCGGGAAAATTTCTTCGCCACAGCTTCGTCAAGATAGGGTAAATTTTCGTCGGCATACATGTCGTCGCCATAGCTTCCTCTGTCCCGACGACAAATAGTCTCCAGAAAATTTGTCGAGAGTTATTTTCCCATTTAAAAGAAATGTTTTATTAAAATCTATCTCGATGACAAATAGTCGGGATAGAGTTGCCGGAATTTATTTCCGGCAGTGTCTTTCCCGACGTCAAGTAGTCGGTAAAAGTCGATTTAAAAATTTTTCGGCAATACTGGTACTGACGACATTTCGTCGCTACAGATAAAAGTCTGTCAAAATTCAGCTCTTTCCTGATGACCTGTCGTCGCGATAGAAAAAATCAAAGTCAAAATTCAGACCCTATAGCGACGACTCGTCGCTATAGGTGAAAAACAGGCCGCCCAGTTTCTGCAGTTTCATTCCAGGTTTTACCCCAATTGCAAATTCTAGAATTCCCAGTTATCAAACGCAGAATCAAATAAACCAAAACAATAAAAACATTCAAATATCAAATAAAGTACAAATCGTCGATTACAATCCAAACGTTTAAAAACTAAAGATGTTCTTGCAAACTAATCTGACGATTCATATTCACCTTCATCTTCATCACCATCACTCTCTTCATTCCCACCGTCCTCATCTTCATCGCCTTCAACATTTTGGGGAGCACTTGGATTACTTGAGGATGTTCCGGTTTTTCATCGAACATATCATCAAAATTTGGAAGATCCGGTGGTACATAATCCGAAAATCGGCTCGCCAAATATGCATTTTGACGGTGAAAGGTAATACACATAATCCGCCATTCGGCCCACTTTGGCCTCCGCTCGATTAATTCTACGTTGAGCTTGAGCGAGATCTTGAGATGACGATGACGAAGAACTTGCTTTGCCTTTTCCCTTGTCTTTATTAACAAAGGATTGATCGACCGGGGGTTTTCTTCCAATTCCACATGCGTGCCCGCGTGTTTCACCGAGGGCACATCTTATGCACTCTTGCTCATCAACATCTTGACCCGGCCCAAGCTCTTGTGTCATTCTACCAAATTCATCTTGTATCAATCCCTAAAAATATATAACAAACAAATAAGTTAATAATTATCCAAAGGGGTATGGGGCGGAGGATTCATTATAGCATATTCGGGATTTTCATAATCACCGATCAATCGAAAATGCGTACTCAAGTAGTTTTACCGGTCCTTGTACGCTCTAGCTTCGTCGTGTTTAATCCCGGTTTTAACCCCTTCCCAGTATTCGGTGTCGCGGAAAGCCTCAACCGCAAAATAGTACTTCAAAAACATAATGATACGAACCAACCAATAATAAGCAAACTCACGATGTAAATCACCGATAATCAATGTATAAATGATAATCCTGGAATTTGAGAACCAGGTTTCTCCCTAACAATGAAAGACAATAATACTGAAAACAATAACCAAATTCTCAATGCCTAAACAAAGAGGGAATCGGTCTCTATTAATAGAGTCGGCCCTATTCCTAGACCTAGATAAACAAGGAAACGAAATAATAATAATATCTTAATAAAATAATACTTAGATAATAATAATAATAATAATAATATCCTAATAATAGGATCGTATCATTACTCCGCCCCCAAAACACACTTTGTCCTCAAGGTGTGGCTTCAAGCGATTCCTGGATCCCATATTTTGACATGTAGGTCCATCTTTTGCGAATCAAAGTGAAACCGCAAAACGCTTGCAAAAGAGTTTTGGCTTAATTGTTTTATATTTGGCCCTTGTAGAGTTAAATTAGCATGGCAAAGATTAACGCCTTTGTGATAAGATGCATCTCCAACTCGTTGACCAGTAGTTTGTGGCTTCGTTTTTTTGGTTTGACTCGTTACAGTGACAAACTTTTTCCAAAACTCTCTCGCGTTAACTCTTCTTGCATGTCATCGTTGTGTGTTGGTTTTTCTCGTTGATTACGGCTCTCCTCTATCTTCAGCATCAGGGCAATCTTCATTGACCTCTTTTATTTTAGTCTTGCTCAACTCATATTTTTCATTATTGCCGTCATCAATCAACCCTGGTTCAATAACAGCCGTTAGGTCTTCTTCCACGACTTTTTTCTCCATCTTTTTCAAGGATATGGTTGATGACATTGGTGAATCTGCCCTTCTTACTAGAGTTCCGTTTTCAATCAAACTTCGGAACAGGTTCATAATTTTATTGTGGCGTCGTTCGGCCCTTTCCCTGCGTCGTTCGTCCTCTTCCCTGCGTTGTTGTTCCTTTTCCCTCCAATCCCTCATCCATTGTTCAAAATTATTAAACCCTTTACCAGTGGCGACTTTGGATTGAACCAGATCTGCTTCAACATCAGGCATCTTGAATAAATCGGGGGTTTTTTTTTTGTGAACAGTGCTTCGGATGAACAGTACCCCCGATGAACAGTACCCCAGTGAACAGTGCCGCCGTCGATGAACAGTAAATCGTGAAACAGTAACTTTTTTTTTTAAAACGATTGATCCAGAACCGAATGCTTTATTGATACAAACACAACTAATCGAATGCTTTATTAATAATCCTGGAATTGGAGAACCAGGTTTCTCCCTCATAACAATGGAAGACAAAACAATAATACGATAAACTTCTCAATGCCTAACAATGAGGGATTTGGTCTCTATTAATAGAGCCGGCCGTATTCCTAGACCTAGTCTCCTAGATAAACAAGGAAACGAAATAATAATAAAATCTTAATATAATAATACTTAAATAATAATAATATCCTAATATAAATTACGATCGTATCATTACTCCCCGCCAAAAAACACACCTTGTCCTCAAGGTGTGGCTTGTGAATCTCAATCAATCTTGAATCCTGGATCCCATGGTGCAGCTTGTGACTCCATCTCGTCCACCTCGGTGACCATAAGGACTTGCAATGTTCCTTCTGGGCATTGGTGGCCCGGCGCGAACCTTCTGTCACAACGAAAACAAAGCCATTTTGCCCTTTTTCGGCGTACTCAGTTTCGGTCATCCTCCTTAATGGTTTTTCGCCTCTGGTGTTGGTGGTCGGATCGCCCCGGTTGCCGGAATTACCTCTGATTTAGTTTCCCCACCACTGGTTCGTGCCACAGTTTGCTTGCTACCACTTTTCTCACTCGTGTAACCGTACCCTGATTCCTCAATCAAAAGAGTTAGTTTAATAATCTGGTTCAACCCATTGGGTTGTAGCACTCGGACTGAGATCCGGAGTTCATTCTTTAATCCTTTGATAAAGATTCCTTCCAAAACTTGTTCGGATATTCCGTCCAATTGTGCCGCCATGGACTCGAACTGGCTGACATAGTCTCGAGCCGTCCCTTCTTGGGTAATGTTCAAGAATTGCTCGTGCAGATTGCCATCTTGTGAAGGCTGAAACCTGTCGAGTATTTTTGCTTTCAAGTGTTCCCAACCTCGAAACTATTCTCTCCGATCACTCCATCGGTACCATGCAAGTGCTGCCCTTCGAGACAAATGACTGCTGCTCGTGTTCATTCTTCTGAAGTGTTTAATCCCTGCATGTCAAAGAACCGTTCAGCACGATATATCCACCCGTAGGCGTCGTCCCCATTAAAGATGGGCATCTTTAACTTGCGTAACCGGTTATCGACACCCGGTGGCCACCCCTTGTTCCCCGACGAATCTTGTCCCCCACCTGATCCCGTAGACCACTGAGGGAAACCTCATGATGCATAGTATAGGTTGGGTAGTGGGTTCGGTTGACCATTAGCAAGTGGTGGTTGTTTGTTTCTGCCCTGTGAGGTGCTTCCCCCTCCTTCTCCGAATATAGGAAAGCCTTCATCATCGAACCTGTACGGGCCAGTGGACAGGATCGGTTGTGTGACAGCCGGCGCAGTCTGGATTGGTGGCTGTGAAGGACCGGCGGCCATGGTTGGGACTGGCGGCGGCGGAGGTGCGGCGGCGGTCCTCGATGGTGTTGTGATGGTGCTGTGTTGCGTCACAGGAACCGGAACAGGGGCTGTTTGGCCCCGCGAATCGATCGGTAGTGCGGCTGGAACTTGCTTCTGTAAGCTTACTAGAATTGCCATCATCTCAGTCTGTTTGCGGTTAGTCTCGTCGTACCGTTGTTGAGCTTCGATCTGCATATTCTCCATGCAAGTCTGCGTGTCGAGTTGCATGGCTTCCAACCGTCCTTGCACGGCTGTCAACCCTTGCTCGATTCGGCCAAACTTTTCTGCCGTCTCAGATTTGTGCTGAGACAAATCGTTGTCAACATCAACGATTTTCTTCGACATCTTGGATCGAACGCTCCCCTGAACAGTATGAACAGTAGTCGGTGAACAGTAGCCGATGAACAGTAATCGATGAACAGTAGCCGGATGAACAGTAATCGCGTGAACAGTACTTTTTTTTTCCAACGATTGATCCAGAACCGAACAGCTCTGATACCAATTTGATACGAACCGGTAATTAAAGACACAACTAATCGAACGCTTTATTGATAATCCTGGAATTGGAGAACCAGGTTTCTCCCTAATAACAATGAAAGACAAAACAATAAAACGATAAACTTCTCAATGCCTAACAATGAGGGATTTGGTCTCTATTAATAGAGCCGACCCTATTCCTAGACCTAGTCTCCTGGATAAACAAGGAAACGAAATAATAATAAAATCCTAATATAATAATACTTAAATAATAATAATAATATCCTAATATAAATTAGGATCGTATCACATAATTGATTTATTAAAATAAATAATTAAATTGGTTAAAAATTAAAAAGTATTGTATACTTACGGCTAGAGCTTGATACAAGTCTTGTTTGTTATTGTCGGGAACGCTTTGCTAATTTGGATAATACATTGGCACATTTTCGTTGATCTAATTTGATATGAATCTGATACGAATCAATTAACACAAACAATGGATTACCGGTAATAGCCACCGATAATCAAATACGATTGATAAAACCTGGAATTCGAGAACCAGGGAATCTCCAAGAAAGTACCACAAAACAATATTCTCTGAATGAATGAAACGAACTAGGGGGTGACGGCTATAAAGCTAGGGCCGGCCCATTACAAACTGAAATAAGGAAATAACATAAAATAACTATTAAGATTAATAAAGTGACACTTAGCCACCCTTGACTGTCTTTTTGCGCTCGTACACCTTTTCCCACTGTTTCGAGTTCACATCAGAATCGCACAAATAAAGAGTAGTATGGGCCAACAAATTTAAAAAGTTCTCCCGGTGGCATCAAACAAGAGCTTGATACAAGTCTTGTTTGTTATTGTCGGGAACGCTTTGCCAACTTGGATAATACATTGGCACATTTTCGTTGATCTAATTTGATATGAATCGCACAAATAAATAGTAGTATGGGCCAATGAATTTAAAAAGTTCTCCCGGTGGCATCAAACAAAAGCTTTAGTGGTTGTGAATTGTTATTTACAAACTCCTCAAATAAGTTGATATCACGGCCTTTGCCTCGCCTTTTCTTCGAACCTTCTGCATTGGCAAATAAAGTTTAGAAAATTAGCAATATAAAAATATATATAATACTAAATAAATTCACGTAAAACTTACCAATTTGACAACTATTCGCTATCCAATGTGGATCCTCATTTGGGGTCTATCCCCGCCATCACCTCTGTGTCCCCGCGCCACGTGTGTAGACATCTCGTATACAAATATAACAAGTTAGAAATTACATAAACATATACACAAACCACCAACATCCACCAACAACCACCACAAACCACCAACAGCCACCACAAACCACCAACATGCACCACAAACCACCAACAACCACCACCAACCACCAACAGCCACCACCAACTAGCAGCATCCACCACCAACCGCCAACAGCCACCACCAGCCGCCACCAACCACCAACAGCCGCCACCAACCACCAACAACCACCACCCACACCGAGCACCCCAACTGCCAACAGCCCGAGCTATGGCGACGATAAATGTCGTCGCTATAGGTTTCGTCAGCATAGGTGGTTTTTCTTGTAGTGATAGCATAGCCCATAGTATATGGGAAGTGATTTTGCGACCACATAAAGTACTATAAACACCACAACCACTGTTTTACAGTACTTGTATAATATATGGTAAGTGAAGTAATTTGTGTGGTGTTAAAATCACTACCCATAGTATATGCTTGGTTTAGCTACAACTTAGTTGCTTTCCTCGTTATATATAAAACAAAAAAACTCAACAAATGCATAACTGGTGGTCTCTTAGCAACCAATACACTGCAGAAATTTAAAACACAATAAGGGACGTTCATCATTTTAAATGGAAAATTATTGAAATCACAAAGTACTTCATTAGCCAACATACCTCGATATGAACAACTGATCTCAAAAATGAAATCATAAAGCAGCTATCTTTATAAATTCTGTGTATTAACAACTTGTGTATTAAGAGGAAAATGATACGGTAGAAGCTTGCCATACTTTTTCAATTCTCATATAAGTTAATCACCTTGTTTTACAGAAAAAGCTAAGGCTGCGTGTTTTATTAAACGATTTGCTTTACAGTAAAAAGTTGGAATGGATTTAATTCCATAATCAACAACATTACTCAGAGTATGGTATTTCTTGAGTCTAGGTCACTTTAAAAGTTGAAAAGCAATTTTTGGCATCCAAACTCTTGGAATAATCAAAATAACTTATAAGCTTCATACATGTCCCCTTTCCTTTTTCGAGATCACAAACCGAACAATTACCAAGCAGTGATTTAATTAAAACGCCATAGACGCGAAATTCATCAAGCGATCCAAACTCCCAACGTATACCCGAGACATTGTTCTTTACCTGTAACAAATCAAATACATCTCATCAAATTTCAAAATTTTGAAAGTCAACCAGCTAACATCACCAGGAACGATCAAAATAACCAATAAATGACTTGAAATTAGCGCAAACGCTTAATGAAGACAGATCAAACATCAAATTTCAAGTGCATATTTGACACCTTCGTCAAGATTTCAGACGATTTTGTTTAACATAAGAAATTGAAAGACGATCAATTTAACCGAGACCCTAATCAGTGAGCGAATGAAGACTACAAAATATTTGGGGGGAAAGCGTGGGTGGTTTATTCAGAGTTCAGACCCACTCAAAGCATGTGGGCTTAGTTTATGGGCCTGGTTTCTCATTCTAATCATATTTGGGCTTCCATGAAAATTTATACCATTAAACTCAAAAGGTAAATACAATGATTACAGTTTACATTTTACACACTATAAACATGGTAATCTGTATGTTTTTAATACCATACAAATTATTCCACACACTACAATATGTTATGGTATATGTATACAATCTGCTTTAAGAGTTATCCAGTGTAATGAATGAAGTAATTTTTATAATGTAAATATCATATATCTATTTTTAACACTATCGGATGGAAGCAAACTAAAAATCCACAGGCAAATTAGAATACAATGTTAACTAAAGGTGTGGCTGATGGGGCCTTCAATATAATTTCTAATAATGATCACTTTACCCACCATGTCATTGATACTCCCTCCGTCCCACAAAAAACTTTACATTTCTCATAAGCACAATATTTTAGGAGATAGTTAGTGGTGGGGCCATTTATAATACTTTTGATTAAAATATAAGGGTAGATTGGAGAGAGAAAGTGTTTTATTGGTTGAATGATTGGTAATATTATTATTTTATTAGGTGGGCCTCCCAAATTTGAGAAATGTAAACTTTTTTATGGGACAAAATTTGAAGGAGAAATGTAAAGTTTTTTGTGGGACGGAGGGAGTATTAAATTAGAGTCTTTGTGTATGTCAAATTAGTGACTTGGTATCGGGCATTACACAAACCCAATTATATGAAGCTAGAAAATTTAAGAAAAAGGAAATTTTGTCACCATGCCTTAGAAGTATGAAGTATGATCGACCCAAAACTCTATAAAAATGATAGTTTTACTAAAAACGTACGTCATCAACATTTTTATTATATTGAGATAAAAAAAAAAAAAAAAAAGTCGTCCTTGAAGATGTCAACGGTGCAACAGAGGAAGGCTTAACCAAAAGAAAAACAATCGAGAGTGGTCTTAAGTGTAAGCGGCGAGTCCAAAACTTTTTATATAAATACTTTAAAAAAAATACTAATGCCTGTAGTTATTTAAACTATATGGTTATGTTTTAGGTCGTCCACCTTTAAAACATAGTTTCAAGGGATAAATTTTAGCTATTGATCAAAAAAATTTCTCAACTACCACCGCGGGCCACTGCTGCCGCCGCCGACCACCGCGCGCCGTGGCCACCCGTCGCCGCCTCCGGCCGCCGCAATTACATGTGATTGGATACGCAATCACATGTGATTGAAAGCAGCCGACGGTGGTGAGGGGTTGCCGGTGGTAGAGACGGTGGCCGGAAGAGGTTGGTGGTGGTGGTGGTGGTGGTTGGCGGTGTCGAATCACATGTGATTTAATATACATGGGGTGGTGGTGGTGATGGTCGGTGGTATGCAATCACATGTGATTTAATACACATGGGAGTTATGGTTGTGTTGATGTATTAAATCACATGTGATGGTGGTAGTTGTAATTTGATGGTTGATTAATCCAAAAGCTAAAATGTATCCCTTAGGAATACATAAAAATTAAAGAGTACGGTTTATCTTAAACTATAACCTAAAACTTGTAATATACAAAACCTACATTTATGTAGTTATAAACTGTTACTATATTGATACTGAAATATACGTATATCTAGAGCCACAAAAGTTGGCCATTGTAGCAAATTAATGATGCAAGTGTTATCACAAGGGTTGTAGCCATGACAACTACGGTCACATACAAAATTCCTAGTTAAAATGTCAATATGAAGAAGTTTAGTCTATGAAACAAAAATGTACAGACATAGTTATAAATAAATAAAAAAACATTTGATTGTCAGAAAACACTAGGCAAAATTATTAGTCAGGGCATCTTTAATAGTTAATTTCACAATAACTTATTGTTTTTAACTCATCACCCTTCAACTACTTAAAAAAAACCTATTAATAAAAAAACATCTTCAATGGTTAACATGTCCAAAATATTTTCTATATTACTAATTACTTTTATCTATCTCAGATGTTTTATAAATGACTCACATATATAATTTAATAATTTTTATACCATTTATAAAACTTAACATTTTCGTATAATGTCTCATATAAATATATTATAATTATAATACTTGACATTAATATTGATAAAGTTATCATTTATAAATATAAAAATAATAAATGATTAACATACAAATATATAGGGGTTTAAAATGTAAAATTATTAAATATAGGGATTAAATAAAACAAATATTGAAAGATGATTAAGTAATTATAAAAGAATAAGTTGTTGGAGTGACCTCTTAAAAAAGTCATGTATTCCAATAGTAAAAAATCATTCCAAATGTTATTGAAATAGTAATAGCCTTTTAACAAGGGAATTAATTTTTACACTGTAACTTTCGATTTATATACCAAAGCGTACAAGTATTACTGCAAACTTTACAAACATATTGTAACATCCCAAAAATCAGGGAAAATTTAAAAATTTTTAATCAATAAAATATTACATTTTCGCCAAAAATACAAGTAACTCAAAGGTCTCAACTCATAAATAAAAATAAAGAACCGTCTCGTGGTTTTTAAATGCGGAATAAATAAAATAACTATTTTAAAAACATTTGACTCAAAATAAACGTTTGAAATCCAAATCCGTAAAAGCTCATCGAGTAACAGCTCATCCAATGCACTTGCTCTAGTACCTGAAAAATGGGAGGGAGTGTTTGGGGTCAGCCACCGCTGAGTGAATAATCAACACAATAAACATACACATACAAACAATCCACACCACATAAGTGATCCCTAAACACTCTACTCAATTCTCGATTATTAGGCCTTTTATTAAATTTCACTTGGTTCGCCAATGCCGGACGATCCCAACTCCTACCAGCGCCTCGCCGCAGCACCCCTTCCAACACCCACCAGTGTCCCGCAGTACCACGCTGACAATCGTGAATTGTACTTGGCTCGGGAAGAGTTGGCTACCTCATGAATATCAAATATAGTTAGTTAGTTTTATTAACGTGTTGACCCATTACAACATGTACTCATATAAAACTAACAGCTCAAGCTCAAGTATATCACCTCATAGATATATAACCACATAGCACCACCCAAGTGCATAACAACTCGTAATCAAAACTCAGTATACAGATCATTCACGACAACAAGCTCAGCTCAATCAATCACAGTTCATAACATATAGCACGTAATCATGAATCAAATGTAAGTGCAAGTTTAGAGTGAGATCACCCATCTCGAATAAACGTAAGCTCCTAGATGTCCTCGGCGCGAAAGAGAGTCATTCATTACTCAGCTCCTAGAAGATCCTACATCACATAATAAGACTCGAATTAAAACTCAACTCAAGACTCGTTTTAAAACATTCTGCCAGCACTCGTCACTCCCACGGGAACTGCTATAACTCCCAATCCGCTCATTAGATTTTCCCTAAATTTTTACCATGGAAACTAGACTCAGAATACTACAAAACACTGTCAAGTAGCTTTTGCCCAAAATCGGACTCTAAGGGCCCCAAAACAGGCTCACAAAAAAAACATAGCAGCACCGGTAGAAATTCTGACAGCAACGTATTAAAATGGTCATAACTTTTAAACGGTAACTCAGATCGACGAGCCGTCAGCGGAAACGGAAAGAGGACTCAGAAAACTAGAGACAAGCGAAGGCCAAAATCCAGAAACGTATTTTAAGTATGTGAAAAATAGACTCGAACTTGACTAACAAAATCTGTTAAAAATTCAGCATAACATTTAAAACCCGTTTTGAATCCCGACATCAACCCGTTAATTCCCGAGATACCCGACAGCCCCGAAAACCCTTTTTATCACAGAATATCAATTTCACAATAATCTAATAAATTTGTTTTGAAAACTTCTCGGTTTTGGGAAACCAAGAACGTTAAGGTTCGGTTTCCGTTTCTCGATTAAAAAAATGTCTCGGTAACTAATAAAAGGTTTTACCCAACCAACCTGACACCACAAAATCTCAGTGACCAACAACCTGAATCAATATATATTCTAGACACAGAATCAAACACGGCTTTAAGACTCATAAACAAATCACACGACCCGAATAGCCTGAATTCCAACAATAACAACAACAAAACGAATAAACAAGACAATCTCAACAAAACCCGAGCCCCCGATTGACTCGGGCACCCACCCGCAGCTCACAAAACAGAATCTGAAATCAATACGGGTTAAACACGAATTAAAGGAGTCGGGAAAAGAGATCTACCCATACAATTTTCGCTTTCTACTCGGCAGTTCCCCGTCAACTCTTGTATCTAGAACCTGCTCGATGACTTGTTCTACAAAATGATGACAATATGAAGCTTCAAATCTTTGAATTAGCTGCGTTGTAGAGATCCCAATGAAGAATAATTCCTCCTGCTTATTTGGACTTATCATGGAAATTATATTCCTCAAATACCACTGACCATTAATTGTGTAACATGGGTCGGTGGGATTTTTCTTGCTTCTCCATCTCAAATGTGGAGCCACGTCTACACCTTCTACGGTGACGCTTCCACCGCCACACACGAACCACTTCATACCTTAGTCCACAGATTTCGCATAAACAAAGGTTCAACCCCTTCGGAATTTAGAGGAAACGAAAGAATAAAGAAAATCACAGAAAGAAAACGAACTAGCCATACCACTCGATCTCAGCTACAGTAGGCATGGAGTACGGCTGCATACGAACTATTATCCCTTGCTTGCTTCTGCTCGATTCCGTACCCATCAAAACAGTCAAAAACTAGCGATTAAAAATCGAATCAAATGGAAGAAAATAAGGCTGAAATACCTAAGATCAATCGCGGTTCATCCTCTTGGTTGCTACGTCGCTGCTCGCCGGAGAAGAGGCACAAGATGCACTTAGCGGTGGTTGCAAGAAAACGAGGAGAAGGGTTCCTCCTGGTATAGTTATGGGGTTCCAATTATCGGCTGCTGCTTATGAACGTGGTTACTGAAGTTTTCTAGGAGGAAGAATAAATCACGGCACTAGGAGTGCTTCTAATACCGAATAGGGTTAGAGGAGTTGGGGTGGATTAAGCCTAATGACCCAAGGATTAAAACTTACTAGCCCGCAATACTTCTAATCGGCCCACCCTTACTTAGCTGCATTCGATATATGGCCCTTGGCCAAAATGACCGGGCCTCAAAATCTCTAAAACCCGACACCCATTACTGACTCAAAAACTCGGGATTTCACATGTCGCAATTTATAATGACATAAAATATTGAGAGTCACATTTATCCGACATAAAATATTGAGAGTCACATTTATCCAACAACGGAAAAATAACTCATGAATGATTTGCAGTTAAAGCGTCACAAATTAAAGTGTACACAATTAATACTAATCACAATATAGCCATACGCCGAGGTGCACCTAATTAATATACCCACAGACAAAACGTCACACCTTTATTATACAGCAACGACCCGCATTATTAAAAAAATGTAATTTTAATTAATTTAAATTAATATTTAATTCTCTGAAAACCCACGGCGTTACACATATAAAACACTAGTTGTGATGTATCCATTAAAAGATGTGGTACATTTATCACTCCCTTTTAAAAAAAAGCTCACATTGGAAATTCTCTTACAGTGTTGGGTATCATAATTTGAGCCAAATTGTTAAATCAGTATCACTTAAGTGTCACATCAGCATTTCACATTTCACATTCAAATCCTCGAATATTCATTCACTCATTACTAAAATAACCCTCACTCAAAAAATACTTGAAAGAAAAACACCGTAAATTTTTCTCTCTCACGCTAGATTCTGCACACTATCATTCACCACACGGGTGACGGGCAGAACATGTTCAATTTCTGATTCAGATGTTGATTAAGAGGTCTTACCAAACACTTGGAATCTGTCTGATTAAGAGGTTGTCATCTTATCATTCAGATGCTACCAAACAGTACCTTAGACAAGGTGATCCTCTATCCCCTTGTAACGCCCTGAAATTTTAATAATTAAATAATACTCCCTCCGTCCCACAAAAAACTTTACATTTCTCATGAGCACAATATTTTAGGAGATAGTTAGTGGTGGACCATTTGTAATACTTTTGATTAAAATATAAGGGTAGATTGGAGAGAGAAAGTGTTTTATTGGTTGAATGATTGATAATATTATTATTTTATTAGGTGGGCCTCCCAAATTTGAGAAATGTAAACTTTTTTGTGGGACAAAATTTGAAGAAGAAATGTAAAGTTTTTTGTGGGACGGAGGGAGTATTAATTTAATCGTCATAATTAAGATTAAATTGAATAATTAGTAAGGTAATTATAGTGAAGTAGACGGTTCGTTTTTATTTAACGTTACTTAAATTAGACAACAATTTATTAGACGTTTCTGATTATATTATCGGGACGTCCTTTATTATCGAGTTTATCTCGGGTCTGGACCGGTTAGTTAATCGTAAGAGTGGAATGATATTCTTTTGAGTGGCGGGCTTGTTTGATTAAAAAGTGTGAACCTTTAAACCCCTAAACTCTTTCTTTTATTTTATGTTTTTTTTTCATAGCGCGAGAATTATTGAGCCCAAGTTTTTAATCAAGCCTGTAAACCCTTGAAACCCTTAAAACACTTTCATTCGTTCACCCCTTTTTGGCCGTACATATATTTCTCTTTATTGTCGGTGTGGAGATCAAGAAACAAGAAAAATATAAAACTTGTTAACAGATGCACGGTGGCGGCGGCTTGGTTGCTTAGAAGTGTTAGGTGGAAAGTTAATACAGGAGATGACGTCATTTTTTTAGTTGTTGTTGGGAATTTTAGTTGAGATGGATTAAGTGGGTGTTCGAATTCTTAAAATCACCGGATGCAATTGTGTGTCGCGAAGGGATTCGGATGTGATTATTATTTTCCCGGGTTGGTTCGTAGGGTATAATTTCTATCATCTTTTCTTGTTTTTGTTTCGTTTTTATTCCTCTTGTTAATCGGGTTTTATTGTAGGGTTTCGGCAAGATTGGTACCGAGCCATAGAGGGCTCGGTTTTGATTTTATAAATGTTTAATGTTTCATTGCGATTGTTTGATTGTTGATACCCGATTCTAGAGCTTTAGGTTTTAAAACCTTGTGTCAATGTTTTATCGAGGTCATGAAGGAGTCGAGTTTTTGGTCACTGTTTTGTAAGGGTCGGGTTTTGGTTTGGGTAAAAACCTTTTTGTGATGGCTAGATGTTTTATTAATCGAAAAACCAGGAAATCGGACTTTAAGGTTCTTGGATTCTTAAACCGAGAAATATTTTTATAAGAAAGGACGAGATCAGTTGTAAACATGTTTATGAAATTAAAGATGAGTTCCGGGCCTGTTGGGTGCCTCGGGAATTAACGGCTTGATGTCGGGAATCAAAACGGGTTTTAAACGTCATGCTGAATTTTCTAACAGAATCTGTCCTCCGAGTTTGAGTCTGTTTTTATCACACTTAAATTAGGTTTCTGGATTTTTGGCAAGAGATGGTCTCTATTTTTCTGAGTCCTCTGTCCAATGCCGCTGACGGCTCGTTAATCTGATTTACGGTTTAAAAGATATCACTGTTTTAGTAAAGTGTCGGAAAAGTTTTTTCGGTTCAGCCATTCTGTTTTGTAACCAGTTTTTGAGATACTTAGAATCTGTTTTGGACAGGCGTCGTACGGGAGTAAATTGTAGTAATCTGAGTTTTCTAACAGTGGTTAAAATTTAGGAATAATCTAACACACGGTTTGAGAGTTATAGCAGTTCCCACGGGGTGTCGGGTTCTGGCAGATTACTATGAGTCGAGTTTTGAGCCGAGTTTTAATCAAAGCCTTATTATGTGATGTAGGACCTTCTAGGAACTGAGTTGCGACTTGTACATGTCGAGGATACTTCTAGGAGTTTACGTTGAATGAGGTGGGTAATCTCACAATAAACTTGTACTTACTTTCGATTCATGATTATGTGCTATATGTTGTGAATTGTCTTGTTGATTGAGCTTGAGTTTCGATTGTGCGATTTATCTGAGTACTCGAGATTTGATTATGAGTTGATATGTATTGAGACATGCTATGTGATTGAGTTGTTAGTTTTACATGAGTATTCTCACCGCGCAATCAGTTTTAACGTTATACATGCGTGACTTACGTGTTGTATTACTTGCACCATATTTGCTATCTGATTTATCTGTGATCTGGGTTATCTATGATCTGAGTTATCTGGGTTCTGAGTTAAACATTAAACATAATATATCTAACTTGACACCGAAGAGCACTGATGTCACATGTTTTGACTTGACGCCGAAGAGTACTGGTGTCAGACGTTTTGACTCAACACCGAAGAGTACAGGTGTTGAGGTAGTGTGAGGCGGGTCGAGGTTGATCTCTCAGCCCAAGTCACACTAGCGCGCTATATAAATTAAAATCTAAGTAATAAAATCTGAGAAATAAATTTGAGTAATTGAGTATTGAGTAGAGTCTCTAGGGATCACTTATGTGACTTGAGTTGTTTGTATTTATTTGTTTACTTTGATATTATTCACTCAGCGGTGACTGACCCCAAACATTCCCCTCATTTTGCAGGTACTAGCAAGGGCAAAGAGAAGGTCAATGGTTGATGAGCTGCGTTTCTATTTTTATATTTATGGATTTGGATTAAAACATTTATTTCGAGTCAAACATGTTTTGTTTTAAAACCTTTAATTATTCCGCATTTAAACCACGAGACGGTTTCATATTTTCATTTATGAGTTGGGACCTTTGAGTTACTTGTACTTTTGGGAAAAATGGTTTATTTATTAAATTTTTTTAAATTTCCCCTGATTTTTGGGATGTAACACCCCTTTTCTATTTATTATTGCCATGGAAGGTCTTCATGTGGCCATGGAGGAAGCGACTTCTACTCAAATTTTCAAAAGGGTTAAGGTAAATGATGATTCGTTTTCTATATCTCATTTATTGTATGCGAATTATGCTATTTTCATGGGAGAGTGGTCGCTTAGTAATATGCAAAATCTTCTCATTATTTTGCATTATTTCCATATGGCGTCGGGGTTGAAATTAAATTTGCATAAAACTAACCTTTATGGTGTTGGGGTTTCGGATGGCGAAGTTAAAGATATGGCGGATTTGCTTGGTGTTTGTAAAGATAAACTCCCTTTTACTTATTTTGGGCTTCCGGTGGGAGCTTGTATGTCCCAAAAGAAGAATTGGGAAATTTTGATTGATAAATTTAAAAAGAAGTTGTCTGGTTGGAAGGTAAACATGTTATCGGTTGGTGGTAGGACTCATTTATTGAAAACGGCGTTGGGAGGAATGGGAATTTATTATATTTCGTTATCTATTATGCCAAAAACCGTTGCCAACAGTTTAGAGAGAGTTAGAGCTTCCTTTTTATGGGGCGGTACCGAGGAAAAGAGAAAAATTCAATGGGTTAAGTGGGATTCGGTCGTAGCCTCGTTTCAGAATGGAGGGTTAGACATTGGGAGTCTTTTCGCTTTTAATATTTCCCTTGCGTTGAAATGGATTTGGAGATTCCGGAAAAACGATAATATGTTGTGGTCAAAGCTTGTGAAGGCGATCTATGGATGTAATGGGGAGTTGGATTCGGCAAATCCTCGTCGTCTTGGCTCGACCCCGTGGGCCCAAATTGTGAAGATGATTAGTAGATTCAAAGAAGATGGTATGGACTTTTTATCTCATTTAAAAAGACACGTTGGTGATGGCAAGTCGATTCGATTTTGGAAGGATGTTTGGTTTGGGTCAAGTCCATTGCGGGTCATGTATCCGAGATTGTTTAGACTGGAGTCTAACCTGGACTGTTTTGTGTCGGATCGAATTCAAGCAAGCTCGGTTGTCACACCCCGCCAAAAATGAGTTTTACTTCATTTAAAATGTTTTGTGGAAGAACGGAGGTGTAACGTTCATGTCAACATAGCAAAAATTAAGTAAATAAAGAACCATGCAATAACGAAAATAAAAGTAGTTTCACTTTCTAAAAATAGAAAGTTTCCAAAAATAGTAAGTTTCCTAAAATAGAAATTGTTTGAAAATAGAATGATTGTTCGTAAACTTAATGTTTTATTCATGGCTCACGACAATCCCATTGCTCATATCCTCCAGTTCCACTGCACCTAACCACCTGGAAAAAACATAAATATAAAAGGGTCAACAATAATGTTGAGTGAATCCACAGGGTTAATGTTGTATGAAAAGTAAAGTGTTTGCTACCCAAAATGTTTGTTATGAAAATGGTTTTATGACTGAAAAGTATAAGGTTCAACACTCATATGATATGAGAAGTCAATATGAAAAGTGAAGTGTAATTGTAGAAGAATCTACAATTACTAGTTTTGTTTATGAAAATGTGTTGAACAAGTTGTTATGTTTGACATCGCATGACTGTTATCCCCAACATGTAGCTAGTCTATTGAGTTAATAAACCAACCCATAAGTCCACAATCAACACTTCAACTCAAGTATGTTATCGTTCTTTTATGGATATACACTCCCGAAAGGTGTCTTGGATAAACCAAGTAATGATCAAATAATGTTGGGAGGATGAGTGTCAACCAATAGTACTATATGCATATCCATGGTCTAGATCCACTAGTTAATGATTGCTGGCACCTTAGTCCGGTATAATAATTGTTTGTCATGCCAACGCGATAATGAAAATGTATAGATGTTGTTGTACAGTCATAGTAAAACAGTAGCAATTGTGTTTATGTTTTCCACCCCAAAGTTTATAAAACAGTAAAAATAGTAAAGGGAGTATGTGGACTCACCTAGGCAAAGCTTAGCGACAAATAGGACAGAGGAATCCTTCAAAGACTCCTAGCTTCCTAAATGATATAACTTTCTAATTAGACTAAGCTAACACAGGCGAATCTAGTTATGATATAAGATATATGATATAGGATTAATGTTATGTTGTATGTTTTGGTGACATCGAATGAACATGGGTTATTGGGCTTTAATAAAATGAAATGAAATGAAATGCGTTTCAAAATGAAATGACATGAAATGAATGGGTTTTGAAATGAAATGCTATGAAATGAAATGGGTTTTGTCTTAATGGGCCTATATTGGGCCTAATGGGCTTATTTGGCCTAGATGGGCTTAATGGCCCACTAGGTGGGCCACTTGGGCCTCATTGGGCTTAGGTCCAATAGAGTTGGGCTATGGATTGGGCTTGGGGCCAATAGGTTCGGTTTGGGTATAAGTGGGCCAAAGGTTTGGGCTTTGGTCCAAATGGGCTTAGATACTAATGGGCCAACTAAAGTTTGGGCCCGATGGACTAAGTTAGATCGATATGGGCCAAGTACGGGACTTGGCCCGATTCGGTATTCTGGTTTGAGTCCACGATTTGGGTCAAGATCCGGCCTTGACCCGGTTTGACTTATGGGTCAAAATTAGTCAATTCTAAGGTCAACATTGGTCAAAATAGTCAACAAAAGTAAACATTGGTCCACTAGATTTCAACTAGGGTTTGGGTTACGATTCAGGGTTTAGTCTAGCATAGATCTTGGTCAACGAAAGTCAAATCTAGCTACTCTAGGTCAAGAAGTCAAACATGCAAGTTAACTAGGGTTAGGGTTCGGCTAGGGTTTGGTCTAGGGTTGGCCACATGGCCAAAACCCTTCGGGTTCATGCTAGATTCGGCTAGATTTTGAGTTTGTGTGTCTAGATCGGGTATAGGTTCGGGTTTAGAGGCTAGATCTAAGGTTTATCATGACAAGGAGTCTAGATCTAGGGCTTTCGGTCACACCTAGAATGGATCTAGGGTTCGAGTATTAGATTTAATCAAGGAGTACAACAATCAACGATTTACGATCAAGGTAAAATCCATAGACATGCATGTGGACATGCACGTCGAACATGGGATTTGTGGCTTCACCGAGACCATATGGCCACTGGCCATGGTCTCGGGTTTGTGTTAATAACGAAACAAAGGAAAAACAATCAAGAGGGTTCGGGTTTCATACCTTGCGGACGATCGGACGAGCAAGAAACGAACAAGAAGGCAAGGATCGAATGGAGATTGCTTCACTTCGAACTCGGGACTGTTTTTGGGGTTTAGATCGGCCGAAATCAACAAAAAGGAAGAGAAAGGGTTTAAGGGTGTTTATATAGGGTAGTTTTAGGGTTAAGTTAGGAGAGTTTGAGTCTATCTATGCTTCATTCAAATGAGATGGATAAGGATACAATGGAACCTGATAAGCTTGAAACAAAGGACCTCACACCACATGGGTGTTCAGCCGAGATGGGGTTCGAACATGGGTCTAGACCGGCCACATAGTGGTCGGTCAAATGAGCAAGATGTCGGGTTTAAAACGTAGTTCAATCGAGTCACGTTTAGTTATTTAAGTTCGTTTATTGTTTTACCGATAAAATCATCGTTTTTTAGAAATGTTTTTAGCTCATAATGTGTCACCATAAGAAAAGTAATAATGTTGTGTTGACTAAAATAGTCAAACACTAATGTATGGTGTAAAAATATATAATTGTTGTGTGTTAGGATGCCAGAAATAGAAATGTCTAAAAATAGAAACTTTCTAAATAAGGAAAGTTATAGAAATGAATTGAGGTTACATACCGGAAATATCGAGTTGTCACATTCTCCCCTGGTTGAAGAAATTTCATCCCGAAATTTAAGACGAAGAGCGAACAGGAGAGACAACGAGAAATAAATGAGGATATTTCCTTCGCATTTGGTCCTCACGTTCCCACGTGAATTCATGACCTCTTTTGGAGTTCCATCTGACTTTGACGAATTTGATCTTGCTTCTCCTTAGCTTTTGCTCCTTCCAGTTGGAGATTTCAGTAGGTTCCTCAGTGAAATGAAGTTTGCCGTCGATAATAATTTCCTCAGCAGGAACAATGAGCGAGAGATCATGAATAAATTTCTTCAAATTCGAAACATGAAAAGTGTTATGAACATTATTGAGCTCTTTAGGAAGGCGTAGACGATAAGCAACAGCACCAATTCTTTCAAGAATTTCAAAGGGTCCAACATAACAAGGACTGAGCTTTCCCTTCTTGCCAAAGCGTACAACACCTTTCCAAGGTGCTACCTTTAGCAACACGTGGTTGCCAACAGCGAACTCTAGAGGCTTTCGACGATTATCAGCATAACTCTTTTGTCGATCTCTTGCAGCCTTGATACGATCTTTGATCTTGATGATTTTGTCAGTTGTTTCTTGTAGAATCTCAGGACCAGTAATTTGACGATCACCAACTTCAATCCAGCAAAGTGGCGAACGACACTTTATTCCATACAGGGCTTCGAATGGTGTGGCTTTAATAGTCGTATGATAACTGTTATTGTACGAGAACTCAGCTAGAGGGAGATGAGAATCCCAACTTCCACCAAAATCAATAACACAAGCTCTCAGCATGTCTTCCAAGGTTTGAATTGTTCTTTCAGTCTGACCGTTCGGTTTGGGGATGATAGGCAGTTTTCATATCGAGGCGAGTACCAAGAGATTTTTGCAATGATTGCCAAAAACGAGAGGTAAAACGACTATCACGATCAGATATGATCGCAAATAGCACACCATGCCGAGATACAACCTCCTTTAGATAGATTCTTGTTAACTTATCCATTTGGTCAGTTTCTTTAATAGGAATGAAATGAGCTGATTTGGTCAATTGATCAACAATTACCCAAATTGTATCATAACCACTAGACGTTCGAGGCAACTTGGTTATGAAATCCATAGGTATTTCTTCCCATTTCCATTCAGGGATCTCTAGCTATTGTAGAAGACCAGACGACTTCTGATTCTCTGCTTTTACTTTGGCACAAGTTAGACATTTTGTTAGGTCACAACAACCCTGGATTGATTGTATAATTGATAGATTAATTAGATTTAAGACAATTAAAGTGATTAACACAATATTAGAGTCAAATGTATAATTCCACTAAGTGTGGTATGCTGCGGAATAGCAATACCACTAATCAATTACAATATGTATATATGTGAAAGCGTAAATTGGTGAGTACTCCTTTGCCAAGTGTTCTCTATTTATAATATATAGAGATCTCACAAAAGAGGCAAGGAGTAACGTAAGGACTGGAAAAGGAAAGTGGACGAGATCAAAGGGATTTGATCTGGCCAAGTAAACAAGGAAATATTTACTCAATCCTTGTACTCAGTATTGGATGTCAATACTAAGTTCCAATACTGAGTGACCAAGACTGTCTACTCAGTATTGGACCAAGACTTAGCTAATTTATTCTACATACTATTCTAAGCTAGTCTAGGCTGTCTTGTTATCCTAAGATCCAAAGGGGTAAGGCTTTTTGCCTTAACAATCTCCCCATATCTAATGATAACAAGACATTATTACAAAAGATAAGTAAAAAAAAAAAAACAATTTGCAGAGTCTTCAACTTCATCCTCTGCTGATGGCTTCATGCTCATAGAAGATTTCTTGCTTTATGTGAACAAATTCTTCTTTCTTTTTGAGTTCTTCTTTTCTGTTCCACAACACAGCAACAATCTTCTTTCTGAACCAAGCATCCTCCTTATTGGTTATCAACCACTTCAATCCCACCAGATGACTTATGTTTGCTTTTGGAAGATCTTCTTCTGTTATGAAGCACTCTCTATCATCTGAGTCAGTGTATATATATCTAGAAGTTGGATATATAGTGCTCTTTTGATCCTGAAAGACAAGGTTAGGGGGTACAGGGTATTTATTTAAGAACCTGAATGTGTTAAGACACTCAGGTCTGTTGTTTCTGTATGCCTCAGTCATTACACTGAGTGCCCTATACTCTCCTGGAAATAAGATCCCTTTCTCAAAACAAATTGCAGATACTGCCCAGATTTCATCTATAATTAATTGGGCTTGAGAGGATCTTGAGGGCAACTCCTTGATCATTTTGGTGATCTTTATCCAGTCTTGAAGTCCCATATTTTGGATATCATGAAGAAGAATCTTCATGGGAGGACTGAGTGGTCCAGTACAGATAGCAACAATTGAACCATTGATCATTTTTACCTTGACTTTGTTGACATTAATGTTCAACCAGTATATATCCCTCACACTGATAAATACTTTGTTTCTCAGTATTTCCATCCTTGTCTCTCTATACCTTGTTCCCTGAGCAACTGAGTTCCAATATTGTTCTCTAAGGTCTGCTCATTTCATTCTTCTTCTCTGAGATGTTGAAGGAACATCAGTTTCAGTCTCAAGATCAGTCTCATGTTCCTCTTTGACACCAAGAGCATGTAGGTAGAAGAATTTTTCTGCTTCATCTTCTAATTGTTGTGACGTCTTCCTTGGAACCTGCTCATCATCATGAATAGACCTTCTAGGTCTAGTGATTAGAGGAGCTGGAGCAGGTTCTTCACTTGATTCAGAACACATGACCACTCTTAACATTCTTCTAGTGGATCTTCTAACTAGTCTTGGGTCACCCTGAGTTGGCATCTGTGGTCTTCTAGGAGGCTCTTCATCATCCGAGGATGATGATGAGGGGCTTGGTTCATAGGCCATATCTAGTGCAAATTTTGTGAAGTTCTGAGTTGGCACTGAATTTGGTTCTTCATCTTCATCATCAGCAATTGGCCATACAAAAGGCATGTACACAATGATTTGCAGGTTGTTCTCATACTGAGCAGATGGCACAGTATGAGCCTGCAGAGGTTGGTCAGTATCAGTCTCCCCCTGAGTAGATGACTCAGACTGATGTTGTTCCATGAATGACCTTCCTCTTTCTTTCATACTGAAACCTAAGGGGTTCAGTAACTTGCTGTGATTGTTGTTGTTGTGGAGGTTGATCTTCATTCATTTTCCTTCTTTTCTCCCCCTGAGCAGATGGCTCAGGTTGATCAACCTCATCTTCTCTTTGTCTCTTCTCCCCCTTATTGTTATCATTGGATGGGGAAGGAAGAGGTTCAATATCACCACCTGCATCTCCTTGAGTGTTATCATGAGTAGGAGATGGCATAGGCTCAGTGGCAACATCAGTATCACCCCCTTGATCTTCATGTGTGGGTGATTGTTTTGGCTCAGTATCATCATCTCCACCTTGATCTTCATTATCTCCATTGTGTTGAGATTGTGGAGTCAGTGGAGGTTGTTGATGCTGTTGTTGGAATAATGCAACAGATTCTTTTAATGAATCAATTTCATTACTCATAGTTTCCATCCTGGCCAGTATTGTGTTATGTGTGGTCTGCATAGCCAGGATTTGTTTCATGATTGTCTGCAAGGAAACCTCTTCCACTGGAGCCTGCTGGACATGAGTACCCTGCACAGATGGTGCAAAAGACACAAAAATATAGTAACTGGTTAGTATGGGATGACTTATCAAATAGAATTGTGGTGTTGGTTAATTCTAAAATCATTTAAACAACGTTTTTGAAGTCTGTATTTCATCTGGTGTATGATGAAATATTATGGACTTGTGCATAGCATGTGTAAGAAAGTTTTCAGTATAAGTGATTGTGATGTGTAGTAGCTCAGTATAGGAGAAGTCACTTTTTCTGAAAAGGTTTAGGTATAAGAAAACGAAGCCTGGGATATGCTTCTTTGTAATTTCAATGTTTATCACTCGGTGTTAGAGTGATAATAGTAACGTGGCTTAAACCCCATGAATTTTATTTGGATAGTGTAGCTTTAGGGTTTGTGATCATTTCTTAAATCATGTTGTCCAATTTAACATAAATTGGGTGTGATAGAAGCAGTACCAGTGGGGGTCAGTGTGACATCAACCACCATTGTCTTTTTATATGTTAAGACACTGTAGGCTGGCAATGATCTTTTGTGCTCAGTGTAGGAATTTTTCATAGTAGCACTGGGCTAACTATGTTGGCCTTAAGAGAATATATATTAAAAAAAATCGTTTGAGACTTTGGTCAGTATTGAGTTGGTACAGGTCAATACTTAGTCTCCAGTTTTGAAAAAATAATAATATATATATAGGAGTTTGAGGGCTTTTTAAGAAATTCATACCTGAGGCTTTGTCAGATTCCCTTCTCCCTTCAACAGAGATAGGTGCTGGATCATCTGTGTGCTGATTTGAACCTCCAGCACCTTCCTGATTTTGTTGTTCTGTTTGTTGTGCTTCTGCTTCCAGATTTTGTTGGTCATAAGCAATTTCAACATCCAATGGAACATGTGGTTCCATGTTTAGTGGTGGTTGAGCAATGTGTTCTTGTGCTGGTTCTGGAAGTTCAGCATGAGATGCTATTTGATGTTGCCCTTCTAGAGAAGGGGTCAGTGTTGAATGTAAACTGTGCAACACTGAGTCTGTTGACAGTGCAGCCATGATGACTGGACTCAACCTTCTTCTAACCCTTCTTCTGATAATCAAGGGGTGTTCTTCAGTATCAGAAACTGATGCAGTATTGGGAACATCAGGTTCTGGTTCTTGGACTGGAGGGGGTGGAACATCTTCCACCTCAATATCATCATTGTCATTAGCATCATCATCACCATTATCATCATTATCATCATCAGTATCATCTTCATCTTCATTTTCATCCATATGAGCCTCTGCAATGGCTAACATTATGGCACTGAGGGGTGGTTCATCTTCCCTAAGCTGATGAAAGAATAATTTTTCATGGATGGGAGGAAGATCAGCTCGAACTCCATCAAAATCATCATACATGTTTTCTGGCATGGAGTTTTGGAAGATTATTGATAAAAACCTGCAGAAAGGAACAGTAGGATTCCTGTGTCGTGCATGAACTTGAGAGGCAAGCTCATTGAAGATCAGTCTAGCATAATCAGTATGCCTGTTGTGGTACATTGCGTGTACCATCTGCATTCCAAAATCATTAATTTGGTCAAGTGCCCCTGTTTTGTGGGTCATACAAAGAATTATGGTAGATATCATAATTCCCCACATAGGACCAAATTCATGTCTTTTGATTGTTCCTGTTGTCCTTTGTCTTCCAATAAGTGGCAATACTGATCGTGCAGTATCACGATCAACAAATTCATCATAGTGGACATGTGCAGGAAGTTGAAGATCCCGTCTAATGATTTCAGTGGAGACGAAAGCTCTTCGTTGATCTCGAATTACCCATCCCGCAATCATATCTGGTGAATCCAAAATAGTAGAGTACCAAAATTCACACAACATTGAGGGATAGATTGCTCTGGGTGAAGCTTGAAGAGCATTAGCGATTGGGAAATGCTTGAGATATGTAACCATTTGTTGAAATTGAGGGCATACCCAACCCTGAGGAATCACGCAATTTGCAGTTATGTTGTTCCTCGTAAACTTTGGGAGTTCATCCCTTTGAAAATCTTTAGCTGGTGCGACGAGATTTGGAGCAACAAATTGAAAGTTCGCCATTTAATCTGTGATTACGAATTGAAATTTTGCTTGCAAATGGAGAGTAAAAACGTTAATCGCAGAGAGTAGTTTGAGAGAAAGAGAGTAAATAAGCGAGAAAATGATTTAAATTTGAAGAAATCGATTATTTATACTCTTAATTGATAATCATTACAGTATTGGGAAGTAAAACGGCGAAATGTCATCCTTATCCTATTCCAACGGTAACTTTTGTATTAAGGAAAGCAACCGTTGGGGAGTATGAAGTTTTGAAATCAGTGTTGAACTCCAGGACTCCCAATACTGATTTTTTGAGTTAAAAAAATTAAATTAATTTTTTTTTTAAAAAATAATGAAAACATTTAATTTAACGTAGAAATTAATAAAACATTTACAAAAATGAAAATTAGTATAGCAGACGAATTATACTGAAGGAGTCAGTATTGGGTCAATACTGAAATTTCAGTACAGGAATGAATTTTTGGAAAAACATAATTTCAAGGGTTTAGCATGCCCAATTTTCCTAGTAAGTACATAAACCTTTCTTTTGAAAGAGGTTTAGTAAATACATCAGCCAATTGGTCCTCTGTTGGTACATAGTCTACCTGAACCTTACCCTTTTCCACATTATCTAGAATAAAGTGGTGTCTGATATCAATGTGCTTTGTTCTTGAGTGATGGACTGAATTTTCAGTGATAGCAATAGCACTCTTGTTATCACAATGAATGGGTGTGTTGTTGAAATCAAATCCATAGTCCATGAGTTGATACTACATCCATAAAAGTTGAGCACAACAACTTCTTGCAGCTACATATTCAGCTTCTACATTTGAAGTTCCTACTGAATTTTGTTTCTTGGATGACTAGCCAACTAATCTTCCACCAAGGAATTGGCATCCTCCACTTGTGCTTTTTCTATCTAATCTGCATCCTGCATAATCTGCATCTCTGTACCCTTCAAGAGTAAAATTGGAATCTTTGGGATACCAAAGACCCATATTAGGAGTACCAGATAAATACCTAAAAATTCTCTTAACATCTTTCAGATGTGATTCTTTGGGATCAGCCTGATACCGAGCACACAAACATGTTGCAAACATGATATCAGGCCTGCTAGTTGTTAAGTAAAATAAGGAACCAATCATACCTCGGTATGTGGATTGACATACTGGTTTACCAGTTTCATCCTTACTTATTTTATCCTGAGTACTCATAGGGGTGTGCATAGAAGATAAGTTTTCAATTTTATATTTCTTTAGCATATCATGCACATACTTACTTTGGTTTATAAAGGTGCCATCAGGCTTTTGCTCAACTTGTAAACCTAGAAAATAAGTAAGTTCTCCCATCATACTCATCTGATATCGAGATGACATAATCTTTGAAAACCAATCACACATTGACTTGTCAGTGGAGCCAAAGATAATATCATCCACATATATCTGAATGAGTAAGATGTCAGACCCTTTTCTTTTTGAAAATAATGTTTTATCAATTTTACCATGTGTAAATTTGTTTTCAATTAAGTATTCAGACATGGTATCATACCAGGCTCTTGGAGCTTGTTTGAGCCCATACAAGGCTTTATCAAGCTTGAAAACATAATTAGGAAATTTAGGATCAACAAAACCTGGAGGTTGTTTACATAAACTTCCTCTTGCAGTTTTCCATTTAGAAAGACACTCTTGACATCCATTTGATAAACCTTAAAGTTCTTAAAGGCTGCATGTGCAAGATATAACCTAATAGCTTCAATTCTTGCAACATGTGCAAAGGTTTCATCATAGTCAATTCCTTCTTCTTGCCTGTATCCCTGAGCAACCAGTCTTGCTTTGTTCCAGATTACAACACCATCTTTGTCCATTTTATTTCTGAACACCCACTTAGTACCAATGATAGTTTTGCCAGTTGGGGGTGGTACTAAGTTCCAAACTTTGTTTTTTTCAAATTCTGTAAGCTCATCTTGCATAGCTTCTACCCAGTCTTCATCTAGTAAAGCTTCATCAGCCTTCTTGGGTTCAATGGTAGATAAGAAGCTTGAAAAGAGACAAAAGTTTGCAGTAGCCTGAGGTTCAAAATTCAGTTTTCTTCTTGTTTGTACTCCTTCTTCAACAGGACCAATGATATTTGTATGAGGATGGTCTCTGTGTTCCCTTAGATTTGATCCTAAGGTAGCATTTGAAGTAGTATCAACAACCTCTTGTTGGACTGAAGGGTCGCCAGTCACATACTAGTTGGAGTTTGATTCAGTATTGGACTGCTCAGGATTGCTGGTTTCCTCATTTTGCAGATTTATGTGAGGTTCAAGTGATGGATTTGAAGTTTCTCCTGCTTCAGAGGTGGAATGATTGAAATCAAGATTTGCAGACTCAGTGTTGAAGTTTTCAGTGTTGGGGACTTCAGTATTTGTTGAGGTTTTAGCATACTGAGTGAAGTCTTGATCATCATCACTCATATCATGTATACCAGCATTGGAGTTTTCTGGATTACATAAGGTTTCAATTCCACTTATGTCCTCCTTTGCTGAAGTATAATGCTCATCCATGTGTTCATCAAAAGTAACATGGATAGATTCATCAATCACCTTTGTAGAAAGTACATACACTCTGAAGGCTTTGGAGTGTGGTGAGTAGCCCATAAAAATACCTTCATTAGCTTTGGGAGCAAACTTGTTGAGATTTTGCTTGGTACTGAGAATGAAGCATTTACTCCCAAAGATGTGGAGGTACTCAACATTAGGAATTCTGCCATGATATAACTCATAAGGAGTCTTGAGATGTCTCTGGACTACAGTTGCTCTATTTAGTGTAAAGTTGGCACAGTTTACAGCTTCAGCCCAGAAGCTCAGTGCCAGTCCAGCATGGCATAACAAAGTTCTTGCAGCTTCAATCAGTGTTCTATTCTTTCTTTCTACAACACCATTTTGTTGTGGTGTGTTGGCTGCAGAGTAATTTTGTACAATTCCTTTTTCTTCACAGAAATTTGCTAATACTGAGTTTTTAAATTCAGTACCATGGTCACTTCTTAGTTGTTTAACCTTGGCACCTTTTTACAGTTCTTCTCTCTTGATGAAAGCAATAATTTTTGTGGTAGCATCTGATTTTGTCTTCAAGAAGATGACCCAAGTATACCTTGAAAATTCATCAACCAAGACCAAAGTATAAACCTTTTTGCCCAGAGATGGTGTACTTATGGGGCCAAAAAGATCCATATGTATCACTAGCTTCAAAGCCCGCCTGATTGGGCGGGCATGCTTCGAGAGATACGCAGGAAAATAACAAAATATTTATATTGTTGAAATAACATAACAATCCATATTTGTAATGATAAGTTGGTATAATTTTGATACATAAATAAATGTTATAGGAACTGTAGAGACGAAATAAAACTTCTTTATAAACGACATTTGTTGTTGACTATTGATACATCATCGTCTCTTGTGGTGAATTCTTTGGAAGAATCCTCAATTTGTAAGACAGTTGTCTCTTTTGGTAAATAAGAATCCCATCATTCATACTAACCTGTTAATTTGTTAGAAGTGGTTCCGTTAATGTGTTGGTTTCCAATTCCATATATTCAAATCTACATTAAAATAGAAAATTTAAAATTTAAATGTTTAGTCAAAGTTAAACCTTGACTGGAATTATCATTTGAGTGTGCACATGATTTTTTTTTAATAAATTCCAATATTTGAGATTATATCCATGAATTATTTTTTCTATATTACAAACTTATAACCATATGTTGAAAATAAACGCCTGATTTGGATTTGGATGCGGAACAACTTTGTAAACAGAAGCTCAACTTTCATATTCTCGCTAGCAGCCTCGTGCCCTAACTCCCATGCAAAATAATAAAAATTAAAATATCAAAAAAAAAAAAAGTTTTTATTTTATTTTATTTTACCAAAATAAGATGTTAGACATTACTAACCTCAAATCCCAAATCTTTAGAATTCCATCTTCGATAATCTAAATACAACCATTTTCCATCACATTGGAATCCTACAACCATCACATTGGTTGTGTGTGAATCATAGCTCATTACTTGTAATTGTCACAAATAAACCATAAAAAATATTAATTTTTTTTTATGTAAATAGATACAGTCATTTCGACCCATTTACTTGTCAAACGTGTCAAATAGGTGGCAGATACCAAAATTTCCTATCAGTAATTTTGTAAGCATGTTCTATATGCAAACTTTAATACAAAACGATTACACACTCATGTGATGGTGTCGATGATCAACTTGTCACCATCTTGGAAAGAAGTAGGTGTGAAATTTAGTGTCTGAATCAGCTTACTTATGCCATTGATATATGAGCTGGTAATTTGACTCCATGGTCAATGTAAAATTATATAAAAATAAAAATTAAGCATTTTCACTGGCAAGAGTACGTGCTAAAAAGTGGTTCTAAAACATTTTTCAAGATAAAACTACCGATGATACACGACATTGATTTGACCAATGACGTGTTGTAACCTCTAACACGAGCCACCACCTCAACCATTTGGACACGAGATAGCCGATCTGGCCCACCGACATTTAGAAGCAATTGATTTTTTTGTTGCCATCAGAATGTTGACCAGAAACATGATAAAAAAAGGTAAGTTTTGACTTTAAAGGTCAAATTAATTAACATTATATCTTCATAAAATCGAATCTCAGATAAATATTGGCACATGCTTAACACATCATTTTATTAGTAATATTTGCTGCGAAGTTTGAGATGGTCACCAAATTTTGTGTAAAAAAAAGTCATAGTCGATATCCGAAGTTGGAAATTTACGCGTTTGACAATAGAAGTCAAACATAAGTAAATAGTTGACAAATTCATGAGCTAGTGATGAATATGCAACGTGAAATCCATCTGTTGGCTAATATTTGTATGACATTTACAAAATATTTGAGAAATTCATGGAAGAATGGGGTTTCTAATGTGGTAATCAGAAAACACTTCAAACACGAGTTTCAATCTACTTATATAAACGTACTAAATTATTAAAACATACCTGAATCAGAAGTGACGGGTGAGATAGTTTGTGGCCCGAAAATGATCACACTCCCTAAAATAACAAAGTTTGACCAGTTTGCATATATGTATAGCCCAATTTGTTAAAGATGATTCAGTTGGTGCGAGTTGACTCAGGAGATTGACCCATTTCTTCTTCTGATTGGGCTGGCATCAATTGTTCCGGCTCAATTGAGTCCATTACCCCATTTGATAATTCCCTAAACCAAGCAATTGACTAATTCATCTTATTCTTTTCAAGTAAATGGGTCAAAATTGCCACAAAAAGATCAATAAATTGTGTACCTGAATTTCAAGTTAATTAATAAAATCCTCAATTTGACCTCTATTTCAGAATTAACAGGGGTATCACATACCTATTCTGCACTACCAACTGGTACCTCATTTTTGTCACTAAAACAACATAACTAATAAGAACAGATTCATGGAAAATAATATAAAACAAAAATGAAGTTATAATATAAACAAACCATTTGAGTGCAGATTCAACAATTATTTTATAATAGCTTACATTCAGGAAAAATCAATTTTTCTATAAACATGAAATCATCTTAATTGATAAAGTTGAATTTGATAAAGTAATATAAACCCTAATTCATATAATCAGGTTATGAGTTCCAGTAGATGAGTAAAGCATAGACATTTAAATATCATAAACTCCAACCTTTGATTAGTTATAAAGTCGTAAACTAACCTGCCTTCATATTCCCTACGTTGAAGTATCGAACCAAGCAAAAAAGGATCCGCTTTTCGCATAAACCCACTACAAGAAAACAGTGATTTAGCAACGGAAGAGTGCTACAGAAGTCATTTTCGTGGCTAAATTGCTACGGTTATACTACGGAATGATTTTTCGTGGTAAAGTTACTACGAAATTTGCCACGAATTGAAAATTCCGTAGCGAACCCAAGAATTACTACGGTTTTTGTCACGAAAACAAAATCTGTTGCTATCTTGCTACCACATTTGCTATGGAGTGGCGTTTCGTTGTTGTTAAGCTACGCAAATATCTACGGAAAAGTATTTCGTGGTTATTTTGCTACGATAATAACTACGAAAATATATTCCATGGTTATTTTGCTACGAAATAATAATTCGTTGTTATTTTGCGACGGGTTTTTTGCTACGAAATTATTTTCCGTAGCTAGTTTACTATGGTTAGGTTGTTACGGAAACCAACTACGGAACTGCGGTCCGTAGTTATTTTACAATGGAATAAATATCCGTTGGTATTTTTGTTACGAATTCTGTTACGCCCTGCATTTCCATAGCTAGTTTGCTATGGAAAGTAATTGTATAGCTATTTAGCAACGGAACTCTGTTATTAAACTTACTCCAGTAGTTGTGTTGCTAATTTGATACGAAATTTTGTTACAAAATAAATTTTCTACGGAAATTAATATGCGTAGATGTTTCATAATGTGCACATAAGAAATTTTCTACGGAAATAAATATCCGTCGATGTTTTGTAATGTGCACATGTGGATGTGGTTGCTAATGTGCTACGAAATTTTGTTACAGAAGACATTCGCTACAGAAATTAATATGCGTAGATATTTTGTAACGAGAATAATGGTGAACCACGCGTTGTTGCGGGATTTAAAATATACATTTTTCATTTGAAATGAATTAAAATGGTGAACCGCGCGGGAGTTTGTAAATTATAACAATAAAATTCAGGGGCTAAAATGAAACCATTATGAAAAGGAGTACATTATAAAGCATTTACCCCTTCTATAATTATAGAATTAATCGTTTTGGGAAAAAAAAAAAAAAAGAACCTTGGAAAGGTTTCGAAGTCGCCATTTACGCGTTATAAAGCACAGTCGTTACCGATTGAGCTAGCTTACAGCTGGAGTATGATCCTAAACTTCAGCTATATATTGCTTTAAACACGGGTGAGGCCCACCCATTATAACATGCCTATATATTACTCCCTCCGTCCCACAAAAAAGTTCCCATTTCATCTTGGCACAAGTTTTTAGGTGGTAGTTAGTGGTGGGGTCATTGGTATTAATTTTGATTAAAATATAAGGTTTGATTGGAGAGAGAATGATAGTTAGTGGATATTAGTAGTGGGGTCTATAAGAATAATAATATTTTATTATGTGGAGCCCATCAAATGTGAGAAATGGGAACTTTTTTGTGAGACAAAAGTTTTGTTAGAAATGAGAACTTTTTTGTGGGACGGAGGGAGTATTACTTATCAAACGGCCCATCAAGCAAATTTTATTATGTGGTTAACTGGCCCATCGAATTGAAATGATTTAAAATGGTGAACCACATGGGAGTTTGTGAATAATAGTAAAATTCAGGGGCTAAAATGAAAAACTTTCCTTTTTGTTTTGAATTGGGTTTTTAAAAAGAATTTCACTGAACAAGAATTGAACCCTGAACCATCACCACAATTCACGAGATTGCTAACCAGCTGGTCTACAAGTCATGATGTATGCTGTTTCTACATCAAGCAATAACACTAACACGTCCTCGATTCAATCTTAACCCCTCCGCGTTACAATTCCCCATAACGTCTCCTCTATTCAATTTTAACCTAAAAGACGCATCGATTCCTTCAGCGAGTGTCTGCAACTCTGCATTACATCGATTCCTTCAAGCTTGAATCGAGGTATTCAAAGGCTGCAACTCTGCATTATATCGTAGGTGTTAATTTCTCCCTGCTGTTTGAAAGAAAACCTCATACCCCCGGCCTCTTCTCCCTTCCGTTATCAGCTGCAAACGCCAAAAAAGCCCTCGTCTAGGGTTTTATTTATACATGGTCGCTCAAAAAGATCAGCGTACTAGAGGTACTCCACTCCATTCGCAATTTCTGTACTCCATTTTCTGAGCTTTATCGAGTTTCGGTATTGCTAATTTGTCATTTTTTTTGTCTCTGATTTATAAATTCATATGTTCACCATTAACATCGATTAAGACTGAGATTGGAGCTTGTAGTAGATATTGATCATCTCGTTTCATTGTTATTTGGACCGATAAGGCTGATCGTTTTGCTCTTTTTGTTTAATTATCTGCTTTGTGTTCATATCCGGCTTGTACTACAAGGGTGCTTCTGTTTCACTGTATGGTATTACTTATTATGTTTGTTAATTGAGAGCTGAGCTTGCGGTTCTAGCGAATTTTTCCGGTTGATCTCCAACACCGAAATGATAGGTTATAATTGTTAGCTAGAGCAAACATGCTCATTTTTTAATCTCGTTCTCGTTTTGAATTAGAGAAGTATTCAGCATAATTTTATCACAGAAAGTGTGCTGTTTTGCTTGCTCTGTACTTTTATGTCTTCTGGTTTTTATTCATTTGATGAGATCAATCGATTGCCTTATTCTAAATTAAAGTTAATAGTGTGTGTTAAATTTCTGATAGCTTCATATGTAATGCAACAACTAGAGCGATTTTGGCTTTGTTACTTTTGCTGACACTGAGGCTGCATCTACTGCAATTCAGGCAATGGATCAACGGGAATTTCATTCCTTTTTTTGTTATTTGGTTTGTACATTAATTTTTTATAATGCTAGAAATGGTTGTTTATGAACACATTTTGCAGGAGTTGCATGGTCGAATGGTGAAAGTGAACTATGCCAATGATAGACCACAAGGAGGTGGCGGCTTCCGGGGAGGCGGCGGCTATGGCGGAGGCGGTTATGCCAGTGGTGGTGGTGGCGGCTATGGTGGTGGTTATGGTGGAAATAGTTATGGATATGGTGGTGGTGGTTATGGCGGTGAAGGTCAAAACTTTGGTGTTGGTGGCGGTGATAGCTTTGCAAATGATGGTGGAAGCAACTTTGGTGGTGCTGATGATGGTCAGGTACAAGGAAGCTACAGGGATAATGATGATGCTGATGATTTTGCTAAGAGAGCTTGATTGTTTTATTTTCAAGTGGACAGCTTCAAAAGACCACCCAAACTGCCACTAAGGCCCACAAAAAAAATCAGCTTCAAAAGACCACCCAAACTGCCAAAATCTGTCCAAACAGTGCAGAAAAACCCATTCGGCCCATTTTCCAGAAAAATTCAGAAAAATCCCAAAAAAATCTGAAAAATTGGAAATCATAGACCCAAGCCTTCCACAAAAAATCAGCTTCATCCCAACATCCAAACTGCTAAAAATGAACAAAACAGTCCATCTTGACCTAATAATTGCTGAGTTGATATGTTTTGCTGTTAAAAAAAAATTTTGAATTGATAATTGCAGAAGAGATCTTTAGGATGCGAACCGCCTCATAGTGAGTTTTTCTTGTATACACACACGGAAAATCATGACGGAGAAACTTTTATAATGACAAAGATCGAGAGATTCATGTAAGTTTCATTTGTTAAAAGTCTTATAAATTTTGTATGTTTTCTTTCCAATGACTTAATCTAAAGCTAGAATATATTAATTTTGCAGTCTTCTTATTTGGAAAAACGCAAACAATTAGAAGAAACATGAGAAGATGTAGATGATGACTCCATCTTTTATGAAGTTCTTGGAGGTCATGACCGAAAAAAGAGGTTGTATGGTTTTGGGTCGTATGGAAAATTTATTCCATCAAAGGAAAGTTCTAATGACATGTATTACACTCCGGAGACAAACGACAACAAAGAGCTAGCCGAGAAGAGTGCCGAGTTGGCTCAAATGAAGGAACTTGTGACTGCCAAAAAGAACAAAATGACGAGTTGAAAGAACTAGTAAAGATGCAAGCTGATCAACTAAAGACACAAAATGAACAAAGCACCTCCAAAATTAATAACCTCGAACGACAAATCCAAAGCTTTTTTGACAGCTTCAAACAGAAGACAACGGAGTAGGTCGAATACCATTGCTTTGTTTTTAGGAAGTATTTATTTTGATTTAGACTTCTTTACTTTTCATGTAATAAAGATTGTTCGATTTAGTTATTAATATGCAAAATTGTTTTGTTTTACATATTTGCGTTTTTAGATATTCGAACAAAATAATTGGAAATTATATTTATTTTTGTAAATTGCTACGGAATTAGACCTACGGATCTTACTACAGAACCATGACCATGGAAAGTGCTATCGAATTTACTACGGAACCTTGACCACGGAATTCGCTACAGGTTTTACTACAGAACCTTGACCACGGATTGTGCTATAGAATTTACTACGGAACCGTAACCATGGAAACGGCTACCGAATTTACTACGGAAGTGTGACCACGGAAATTGCTACGGGTTTTACTATGGAATCGTGACCACGGAAATTGCTACGGGTTTTATTATGGAATCGTGACCACGGAAATTGCTACGCGTTTTACTACGGAAGTGTGACCATGGAAATTGCTACAGATTTTACTATGGATGTCTGACCACGGAAATTTCTACAGATTTTGCTACAGAATTATTGTAATGGATTTTACTACGGAAGCGTGTCCACGGAATTTGCAACAACATTATTGCTACGGAATTTGCCACGAATCATGCTATGAAATTAGCTACGGAAACATAACCATGGAATTCGCTACGGACAAATAGCTACGGAACTCGCTACGGACTTCACCTATGGAATCCACAACGGAATACATTTGCTACGGAATCAAGTACGTTGCAAACGTGCAACGGAAATAAAATTCTGTCACAAATTCATTCGCTACGGGGTTTATTGTAATGGAATGGTTCCGTTGCAAATTCTATTGCTAAACCCATTTAGCAACGGAATTTCATGGTTTAGCAACGGAATTCGTCCGTTGCTAAATCGCTATTTTCTTGTAGTGACCCTAGAAGAGGTGATGATGTTTACATGTTGTTCAACACATGCTCGATCTTCTAACACCTACATTTAAGAGCAAACAACGAATTGAACCCTAAATCAGCAAGTCGTCCATCAGTAACTTACAAAATTAAAATAATGAATTGAACCCTAAATGAGTACAATATCGATTCAGTAAGTATTATCTTACGAAACGAACCCTAACTATGAACAAAAACCAGATTGTTTAATCACAAAATGGACGGAAAATACCTTTTTTCAAGATTGTGGAGGAGCATATTCCAGTCTGCGGCGAGCATCCATATTCAGAAGGGTTCAACGAGGTTCGAAGTTTCAAGATTTGGACGAGAGAGGTCTTCATAATTTTATTGGCGAAGCATTAAAGTCTCAACCAATACCCATTTCATTAGTTCGAAGTCAAAATCAAACATTGCACAAGCTATGAGTTGTATTACAGATCCAAACGGAAGGAAAATACACTTGAAAGCCAAGTCTTATTGCTTTCCAGTAAGGTCCCAATAATGCATTTTGTATTTTATTAAAACTATTATACATGATAGAATAAAGATCGAGATGAATATGAGTTTCATCTGAATACTTGACCTTTAAGTGTCGATAAAATAGATTGTTGTTTTGCATTCTCAACTTGAGCTTCAACCCGCTGTCTTTCACTTATTTCAAATCTGCATATTTAACATGTTATGTATTATCATCTATTATATCAGAAATTGAAAATTAAAGTTAAAGATATATACTAATAAAGAACACACATACATACATGGATCGAAGCCTTTGTATAATTATTATTATGACACTGAAATCTGAAAAATAATATCAAACAAATTGCTAAAACATAATAATAGATAAACAGGAAACAATATCAATAAATTATGAAAAAAATCATAAAAATGACCAAGAAAGTTGTCTGAGACATTTTATCGAACAGTTGGTATGCATGGAGAAAAGGGATGAAACCTACAATACGGGTTGCAGTGTATGCCATCTATCATACTTACCGAATGTAGAAAATTGCTGAATATTACTCATTTGTTAAAATTTAGCATCTATCAGTTGTATTGTACCTCAATTTGAAATTTTGAATGGATTACCTTTTGTAAAACATGTGAATAATGAAATTGAAGTTGGTTACAACGATCAGTTCTAATCAGATGGGATTTGTAGCGTGGATAAAGCTTCGGGATTTCGCAGATTACGGTGTTGATTTCACAGATTACTTAATCTTGTAGCAGATTACGGGATTTCGTGGATAAAGTTCTAACAATGAGTTCTCAATCTGACTATGTTGAGGTTGAAGATGACATTGCGGGATGGGTTTGTTTTGCTGATTACGAATGGGAGAGACGGACTGTTGCGGCGGGGGAAGCTCGGGAATTAGGTTTAAATTGTAGATGTGGCAGCCAATTACACAATTACACGTGGCATTTGTAGCCAATGGGATTGTTGTAAAGTGATGAGTTGTTAAATCAAAGTCAAATATAGGCCTCATATATAGAGGAAGATTGCAAGAGGTTTATTAATGGAATGATTAACTTTTGATTTAAATGAACTCTTCTTCTGCTTGCCCATTTAAACATTATATAGTAGTATCTACAATTAGGGGTGGCAATTCAGGTCGGGTTCGGGTTGGCGGGTTCAGGTTCACGGGTTGGTGGGTTAGAAACGTTCAACCTGAAACCGACCTTTTTAAATATACGGGTCAGATATCTCAACCCTAACCTGTTTACCTTCAATCCGAACCTGACACATATAACCTTTTAATTAAACGGGTTAAATAGGTTAGCAGGTCAAACAGGTTAAACGGGTCAAACAAGTTATACATGTTATTATCCCACAAATTCATAACAAATATACCAAAATAACACATTACTAAGTAGCATTTTTAGTTTTTAGCTAACTATTATTTACGTTTAAACTAGTAAACTATAAACTAAATATAAATATATGTTTTTTAAATATAGTTTAATAATTAAACGGGTTGGCGGGTCGACCAATTTAAATTATCATTGTCCCGAACCTAACCTGTTTAATAAACGGGCCAGTTGAGTCAACCCGAGACTGACCCAATTTTATTTTACCTCAACCCAAACCTCTTTAGTTTTGTGTCGGTTTCAGGTCGGGTTTCTAATCGGGTTAGAAATTGCCACCCCTATCTACAATTACAAACCAAAAAACTCAAATAAAGAACGAAAATACTTCAAATTTTGAGAAGCAAATCAAAATTTTCTAAGACCACTGGTGGCATGTTTATAACTTACAGGGGTATTGCATATAGTTTCTTGTATTGTTTAATATATTTAGAAAGTAACTAAACTTTTTTGAACTTCTAGTATTAAACAAATATTTTAAAATTTAAAAGTTTTTTTTTATTTTAATTTTAGTCTGGTCAACACGAAACCCGACAAAAGTAAGTAATCATAACCCGATACCCGACCCGATGCTAACGTCGGGTTTGTCGGGTCGGGTTAAAATAACCCGATATCAAAAAAGACCCGAATACACTCGACCCGACTAGCATAATCGGGTTAGGGTTTTGGTCGGGTCGGGTTGACCCTTTTAACACCCCTAGACGTGATACTAATGTGTTAAGAATTAAGAGTAAGAATTAAGTCGTTAATATTTTTAGTTAATTAAATACTCCCTCCGTCCCACAAAAAAGTTTACATTTCTCCTTAAAATTTTGTCCCACAAAAAAGTTTACATTTCTCAAATTTAAGGGGTCCACCTAATAAAATAATATTATTACCAATCATTCCACCAATAAGACACTTTTTCTCTCCAATCTAACTTTATATTTTAATCAAAAGTATTACAAAATTTCCCACCACTATCTCCTAAAAATTGTGCCAAATGAAATGTAATTTTTTTTTTGAAACGGAGGGAGTATATTGTTTTTCTAAAAAATGAAGATTAGATGTTGGTGTGAATGGTAAGAATTGTAAAAAAGAATCCCTAACTTCAATGCCAGTTTAGTAATGAATTTATATATTTTTGTTAAATGTGAAGTGTGAGGCGTAACGATATAAATATGAACGGAGGCAATAATGTTATACTTCCTCCGTATTAAAATAAGTGACACACTTTCCTTTTTGGGGTGTATCAAAATAAGTGACACACTTTGAAAACTTTCTTTTTTTGGTAAAAATAATGGGACCCATACCCACTAACTATCCACTTTAATAAAGTGAAATTACCCTTATACCCTTACTTTTACTTTTAAAACTCATTAATATCACCTTATTCAAGAAAAGTGGGACCCATTCTCCACTAACTATGTACTTTAATCTATTTTAACCTCTACTTTAATCTTTTACCTCAAAAAACGTGTAAGCCAATTTGTGTCACTTATTTTGATACGGAGGAAGTATTTAAAAAGTTGAGGGGTATATATAGGTCCTTCGTTTATGTGATTGTCAATGAATAATATCTTATTATATCATGTTGCTTTCGAGAAGATATTAGATATATAGTTAGCTATTTTTGTTGTCAATTATCATTTACAGGTTAATCAAAGGCATTCCATAATCAATTTACGACAAACAACTCTGCATGTTATATGTCCTTTTGCTTCGGGTATTTGGAAGCGATTTTTAATTAGTGTGACATTCCTTATAATCAATCGCAATTCCAAAGGGTGGGAGAGATATTTGATTTCACTTCCACATGGGTATTATTCAAAATAAGTGATACACTTGAGGCAAAAGATTATAATTATTGTTAAATTAAATAAATTGGATAGTTAGTGGAGAATGAATCTCACGCCTTTTGAATAAAGTGAGGTTAATGATGTTTAAAAGTAAAAAAATAAGGGTAAAAGGGTCATTTCACTTTGTTAAAATGGTTTTTTTTGCCAAATAATGTAATTTTTCTATATGTATCACTTATTTTAAATCATCCAGAAAAAAAAAAACATGTCACTTATTTTAAACCAGAGAAGTAATATTATTGTTATTTTTTCACGTATGTTATGGTGCATATAGAAGGTGAGAAATTATAAACATTTTAACCAAATTCTCCGCTCTCTTACTAAGGTGTTCGACAACATTTTATGTTTGGTGTTCCTTTGGGTTAAGTACAGAGGGAATGGGTTGGTGAATTCGTGGGAGAATTGGGTAAATGTCCATTTATCTTTGTTAAAATTGTATTCCTTTTGTCTTTTCTTACTCATGTTGTTATTTTTGGCTTTCTCGACTAGGTTCTTGCTAGTCTAAATGGTCTTTTTCTTATATTTATTTGCCGGTCAAAAATAAAAAATAAAAAAAATCTACATGTATATTACAAATCATTTTGATTCTCGACTTGGGTAGTTAACACAATAACACTTATGAAAACCAACATCTCTTTTTGACTAGTTTTGTTTCTAACTTGTTTTAAGGAAATAACCCATCAAGAATTAATATGTAGTTTTCCCGTCTTCGGCTCCCGGTTTTGGGACCTCTTCGTCCGCCTTCAGCAACATTCAAGAAACGGCTATCTTTTGGTTTAAATGCATATCTAAAGGTCGCGTATTGCGGGACAAATGGGCGTTGTGGGTTTCAGAACTAGCGGCATGCTTCTTATTTGCTTACGTTCCTTGTATTGATTTTAGTCTGGCAGGTGTTTGTTTTGGTGTTTTGTTCTTATTTGTATTTGATGTTCTGTATTCTTGTATTTAATATTAGCATTTTGCTAGTTTTTTAATGTAGTTCTCAAGTTCTCTGTTAGGGGTGATGATTTTAAATATATATTCAGAGTTCTCCTTTTTTTAAATAAAAAGTTAACAGTAGTATCTTCTTAAGTAACACGTATGTATTTAAACTCAACAAAATTCCAAGAAAGCCGCACGAGTGATCCTTATCTCTTGGAAACATAAAGAATTAGACATTTCTTATTATCATTTCAACACAACTGTTATACTTGTCTATAATGAATATGACAAATTTAATGGGGTACATCACATTACATAGCTTAATTGGAAGCTGAAAGCTCCATTAATAATAATAATAAAAAAAAGATAACATGTGCTGTCATATTCAAATAAAATGATTTAATGGGATATATTTATAAGAGTACATCCAACAATTGAATAGACACCATCACATTTACAAATCTATGTTTTTTTTAAATGGACTATAATTGATGTTCATCATCTGGTTATCAACGAGTTAATTTTTTTTCTATTAATTCCTTATTGATGTTATTAATTGAATGATAAAAGTGAATAGCAGTATCAAATTAATTAAAACATAATCTATTTATATTTACTAATAAAAAGGTAATATGAATTGAGGGTCTGATTTAGCGCAGAACCGTTTAAAGGTGCAGAATCGCAGAACCATCCTAACATTCAATGTTTCTATGTTATATATAAGCTGTACATTTTCATACACGCAGTAACACATTTAGACATCCAATGTTTCCAATTTTTTAGACGCATAATATATAAATATATTATATAAAAAATTGAAAAATTGGATGCGTAAATGTGTTACAGCGTGTATGAAAATGTACAACTTATGTATAACATGGAAAACAATGGATGTTAGGATGGTTCTACAGTTTTGCACCTTTAAACGGTTTTGCACTGAATCATGTAAATTAATTATCTTACCCAACTCAACGTTCACACGTTTGTTATTTTATAAAAATAAAGATATTTAAACATGAATCTTTTATTGATTTAATAATATACTAGATTATTGCTCTGTATATAAGACGAATACTTTAAATATTAGTTAACAAAATCTGTACTGAACATCTAGTTCTTATTAAATGATAGTGATATTAAAAAAATATACCTTTAATACATAACATATATTTACATATGACTATTGTAATTAAAGATTAACAAATATACATATAATTATAATGGACATGAAAAATGATAAAAGGGGTGGATAACCCACTCATTGTAATGATAAAAATGATAAAAGTTAAAATATTAGTTAACAAAATCTAGAAAGCACATCTCAATGAAGGGGTGGAGAAGAGTCTTTGCAGTTATGATTGAGATGTGCTTTCTGGTTTTGAGTGGGTTATGCACTGAAGTATGTATAAGCTGATCTGTTGTGACCCGAGTTATACACTGAAGTGTGTACAAGTCATTCTTCGGTGAAATGCGAGTTATACACTGAATTGTGTATAAGTCATCCTCCAAACTCCAAACACCTTTCTGGTTATTCTACATAAAACAATTAAAACATGTTTGGTACCCAATTATGTATGGGTCCCATACGATTAGTGACAGATGTTTTATGTAGAATGGTTTTATGATCATTTTTAGAGCTTTGGAGAACTGCAAGGAGGCAGTTCAGAGGTTGTGGATTTGACGACCCATTGTAAAGATTTTTCAGAGGATTGGATAATCCAGTGAGATTTTTCATTTTTGATCCAAGTGTATTTTACATATGTTCAAAATTTGGTCGTTGTTTTGTTGTTGTTGTTTGAGGAACCTGAAGACTTTGGCTTAGGTGCGGAATTTCCTCGAGAGACTTGGCGACGAGTAGACGAATGTTTATCAGAGTATGGTGGGATTTTGGAAGAGACATTCGTTTGTTTGAAAGCATGTGTTGAGGTACCTGTTAGATTAGGTTTTGGTGGACGAGACACAGATTTCTTGCATGGTTGTGGAAAACATGTTTTGCATGATTTGGTAATTTTACCGGATTTATGAAAAGCATTGATTTTTAAACCACATGGAGCATTTAATTTTACAAAAAATTGATCATCTGTTTGAGTAATTTGTTTCTTTGTAACTTTATCAAACAATCTCTTTGTACCAAATTTATCAGTTTTAGTAAACACAACATCAAAATCAGGAGAGTGAGTAACAAGACGATAAATAGAACCATCATACATAGTTCCAAAAGCAATTGCAGGAGATTCAAATCTTTTGGAGTTGTTACAATTAATTTTAACATTGGACGAAAAACTGAAGACGTATATGGTCTAGAATTCTTAAGGTCGCAAGACTTCTTAAGCGTACTAGTCTTCTTAGACTGCACATCTCGTTTGACTCCATTGGGCTTGAACTCCTTGCTCTGAGGCTCTAATATTCTAAATGGGACGTTTAAAGGTGGTGAATTAGAGTTTCTTCTCAAAGTGATTGGTACACGATTAACATGGGTCCTATTAAAGAAGGTTTAGAATATTGTAAAACATTTTTATCGGTTAAAGGTTTTAATTCTGAAATTGTATCTTCTAATTTATGAATTTTTGTTTGAAGATTTAGTTTTTCCTTATCAAAAGCTTTATGAGTTTCATCATGTAACGACCCGAAATTTTGTATCGGATAAATTATATAAAAATATGATAAATAAGGATAAATCATTTAAAATACGTGGGAATTGGTTTCGTGTCATTTGGACATCGTTTGCTATGTGAAATCCATCGTTAAAGTCGAAACCGGGTCGAAAAGGGCAACAAAATGTGCAGCCTTAGCTGCTAGGAAAAGTTCGCGGCGCGAACTTGAATTCGCGTTCGCGATACTCAAACAGAAATTCATTTTCGCGGACACGAAGTTTTTAGCGGGCGCGAAGTAGAGTTTGCGTCTAGTTCGCGTCGGGCGAAGAAATTCGCGTCTGGCGAAGAAATTCGTAAGTAGGGGAAATTCGCGGCGCGAAGTCCTGGATCGTGGCGCGAATTATGGCAGGTCACAAGATAAGATACGGGATTTGATCATTTCTCACCCATTTCAAGTCCTAGAACTCTCTCTAGAGTGTGGGTGCATATTTTGAGTGGAAAGGAGGTGTCGGAGCAGATTTTTCACCTCAATCTTGTGGATTCTTGCTCCTAGTTGAAGATTAAAGTTAAATCTTCACTCCTTTTGGTTTTTAGCCATGGATTCAAGTAGGGAAAGCTTGAATCTCAAACCCTAGTTTTGGATTGATGTTTTAATAGTTAAATGGTAGATGAATAACTTAGATCTATGGTATTTTAACAAGGAAAATTTGTTCATAATATGGATCTATGAAAATATGGAGATTTATGAAGCTAGGGTTTTGTAAAATTGGGAAAAATGATACTAGTAGTTAAACTAACTAGTGGTAAAATATGTGGTCAATGGTGATGTTTGATGTTAAACCTTTTATGATTTCATGATTAGGGCATTTGTTGAAAGACTTGGAGTTTGCAAGTCTTGGGAAGTGAATATTTTGATCAAGAAGCACAAGAGGATTAAGTTTGGCTAAGGTGAGTACATGTGAACTTTAAAACTGAGTACATAGCGGTAAAGAAGTATTTTCATAATTTGTGCTTACTAATGTTTAAACTAGTTGTTTATGGTTATTATAAACTAGTTGATTTGATTGTGTGAATACTAAGATTAGTATACAGATATATTGTATGACGGCCTTACGGCATTGTTGCCATATAGTCACATGTAATGGTTATAACGAGTAGATTGAGATAGGTCAGGTACGTGATAGATTCAGAGGCATTCTGGTTATCACGATATCTTTAAACTGATGGATTGGAGGCATTCTGATCACCCAACAAAATGTTGGATCTTGCTTGATTGGAGGCTTTCTGATTAGCAAGATAAGATGGGTCACCTTGCTTGGACTCGGTGACAATGGGGGTTCTACTGAATCAGAGGCATTACGGTTAGTAGGACAAAATGGGATCTCGTTGGATTGGAGGCATTCTCATCAACTTGATGGGTCGAATAAGCTATGAATGAATGTGATAGGGTTACCAAGGAGGTAAGCGATGTATGATTAAATGTGTTAGAGTTACCGCGGAGGTAACTAAAGTATATAAATATATATAAATATATATATATATATATATATATATATATATATATATATATATATATATATATATATATATATATATATATATATATATATATATATATATATATATATATATATATATATATATATATTATGTGTGATTAGTTACATATTATTGTCGGGTCTAAACCCATGTATCTCACGAGACTATTTTGTCTAACGTACTACGTTTGTTTTTGTGGCTATGTACTCAGGTACAGGTTTGAAGTGGCCCAGAGATGTTTAGCTTGGGAGCTCGTAGGTAGATCCTGTGTGCCTATAGTTATGATCTATTTTGTGACACCGTGTTTTGTAAACTATGATAAATGTTTTAAGGTTTTTATTAAACAGTATTTTTGACAACAAGAGAAGTGTTGAAAAATGTATTTTAAATGATTTCAACAGTGTTTTAAAAATTGAGGCGTTACACATCAATTTCAGTTTCAAGTTGATCAATTTTCTTTTCTAGAATTAAAGGTGGAACATAAAGCTTAGGTTCGACGGTTTGTTTTAACACTTCATCTCAGATAATGAAAATTCACCTGGAGTGACAATTGGAAAGTATTCATGATTTTAAATTTGCTTTCTTCTTTTCATATGTAGTGTTCAGAGCAGACTAGTTAAAACTGATGTGAGCATATTCTTCTTTTCTCTGTTGAATTTCTCAATTTCTGCTTCTTCATCCGGCATATGTAGAAAGCTTTGCCATATTCTCATGCCCATGTAGTCATAATTGTACAATGTTGGGAGAACATCAACCACTTTCTCCAGATAACGAGGACTATCAGCTCCAAGTCCGGCTTTTGATTTGTAGTATCTGAACTCTTTCGGTTCATTGAACTTGATTGTTTGTTTTGTATGACCGGCTTTGACAATTGTCTGCTCCAATTTTTGCTCTAAATTTTTGCAGTGTTCTTCGGCATTTTCCTTTTTGATTGTGAGATTGTATATTGTTGATGATTGTTCATCGATTTTCTTTTTAAGAGTTTTGGTAACTTCTTTAATTTGTTCATTTAAAATTTGAATTTCTAAAGCTGGCGTCTTCAATTGCTCCTGATAGTTTTTCATCTTTGCTTCGGCGGCCTTTGCCCATTCTCACTACCTTTGTAATTCAACTGCTGAAGCTTGGAACATTTTTTAGAAATCTTCTATCTCACTTGGTATTGTTTTCGTTTTCTTTAGATTTGATATTTCAATATTTTTATCATTGATTGTTTTGTTTAATCGGTTGAGCTCACTGTGTGAGAAACATAAAAAGTTGACAACTGTTTTTGTAACTCTTGTGTTTTTTGTTGAGAAGAGTTATTTTGAGTTACTTGAGGAAGAAGTGATTCAAGTTGACGACGAAATGTCGCGTTTTCTGCTTTTAAGTTCATGATTTGTGCATTTAGATGATTATTTTCAGTAATTAATTTTTCATTTGCATATGCTTTTAAATTTGGATCAATTTTAGCTCTTTTGTTTTCGAACTGTGAAAGTCTCAAAAGTTGATTTCTTTTATATTAATTTTCCGATTAAAGCTCACAAGAATTAATTTCTAAGAACTAATTATCCAAAACAACACTCTTAGTGACACATTAATCAACCAAAAGTGTTGTAAAAACAAAAGCATGCATATAACAATATTTTTCTTGACACTTTTCAACAAACAAAAGTGTCACAAATAAAATGATGATTAAAATTTGTTTGTGCTACAATGACTTGTTCATTTTGGTTTGATAAATGTACTATGAAGTTGTGAATGATGATACTAAAAAAATGCATTTGATTTTTAAGTCACAGATCCTCCGTTTTTTTTTTATTTTTTAATTAATTTTTTAATTTTTATTTATATATATATATATATATATATATATATATATATATATATATATATATATATATATATATATATATATATATATATATATATATATATTTTATGATGTATATTGTTTGCGTGTTTAGTTGTACACTGAAATTCAAAAAACGATTGACAGAGAAGTGTGTCGTTCTTGAGCTGTTATCGTTTTGACAGAGAAGTGTGTCGATTTTGAGATTCAAAAACGATTTTGAGATTTTGACAGAGAAAATTGCCTTTGAAATTCACAGAGACTCAAAGGGATGATATCGATTTTGAGATGTTATCGTTCTTGAGCTGATATCGGTTGGAGGTGAAAGTGTGTCACTGGAATTGCCGGAGAAGATGATTGGAGGTTGTAGTTGCCGGTGAAGATGGTAGATTATTGACAGAGAAGATGAGTGATATCGGGGAGAAGTTTGTGGCTGTTGAAGGATTTATGTGCACAGTTAGTCAACCTATGATGATACATCCGTGCCTACGAAACACTTAAGGGTCACACCGGTGAGTGCATGTTATTCAAGTAAGATATGTAATGATACTTGGAATAGGAATGATTCATAATAGTCTTTTATGAATCAGTTAAGTATTAAGTCAAGTTTGACTTATTACTAGATTAGTTTAACTAACTAATTAATACAAGTATTTGTACATTTACTAGTTGAGTAAATATACAATGTGTTAATTATAGATTATCCATGATATGATTTAAAGCTATTAAATCATATAGTAAGTGGATAATATTGTTGTGTAAATTATATAAAGGTTATTATATAATTAATTATTAAAAGTATAAATACAAGTATATATAATTCGTGTATATGGGTACCGAATTATTAGTGTATAAATACTAGACATTTAATAGTTAAGTGCAACAATAATAAACTAGTTAAAACTATAAGGGTTTAAAGTGTAAAAGGATAAGTTTAATTAAGTATTAAACTTAATTAAACTAGAAGGGCCCTAAGTGAAAGTCTTTCTATTATAAATAGAAGGCATGGGGTTCCCTTATTGTTTGCTCATTCTACACGAAATCCCTCTCCCCCTCTCTTGGAGATTTCGGCCGAACCCTAGACGCCAAGCCTTGGTGTTCATCGTTCTTCGTGTTCTTCAAGTCTTGAAGATCCAAGATCATTACAAGGACCAACTAGAAGGTCGCTCGTCGTGTTCATCATCAGTGGACTAACTTAAGCAAGATTAATGTATGTTTTGAGAAAACCTTTTTCTCCCTTCTCCCTCTTGGCCGAATTCAAACCCAAGAACCCTAGGGTTCTTGGTGTTCGTCGAATACCACAAGCACGTGTGTGTGTTCGGGTTTTTCGTACAAGGTTTCTTTCTTGCTAATCTAATCTAGATGTCCAAGATCCCAATCCTTTAGGGTTTAAGGATTAAGTTTAATCCCACTCCCTCTTCTAGGGATTAAATTAGCTAGATGGTTTAACCGGTCAAGAACAAGTTCATGTTCTTGGTCAGTGTGGTTCGAACCAAGTAATCTAGGAGGTTGACCCAAGTGGTCAATCAGTGTTAATGAAACCCTTCAGTGGTATCAGAGCGGTGGTTTAGAGATCTAAACTAAATTAACAAAGTTTGTTTGTTTATTTCTTTTTATTAATTCACGAAAAGGGTAAGAACCCTAGGACCAAGTATGTTAAATTAGATTAAGTTTAATTGGTCAAATGGATTCTAGAAAAATCCTAGAAATTTCGTGTAAGGCAAAAGAACCCTAGGATCAAGTATGTTAAACAAGATTTGTTTAATTGATCAAAATGCTTCTTTTCCCTAACCCTAGCAATTTCCGAAAATTAAAGAACCCTAGGATCAAGATTGTCAAAATTTTTGATCAAGATGATTCTTTCGTTAATTACATGATCTTCAAAATCTAGGATCAAGTATGTTAAACCAAGATTTGGTTTAATTGATAAAAAAGGATTCTTTCCTTTTATCAAAGATTTCGTGATCAAGGAGGATTCTTGGACACCAAGTTTTATTAAACTAGCTTAGTTTAATTGGTGGAAAAGTTTCCTAGGCTTTAAGGATTTTTTGAAAAACCCTAGATTTAATCTAGAACCCTAGAACATTAAACTAGTTTAAGTTTAATTATTTAAAAGAATTAATTAGGTTAATAATCTAAAACCTAGATAATTAAACAAGTTTATGTTTAATAGGTTTAATTATTATTCTAATAGATTTATTGAGACTAGTTCTTTAAACCTAGAAATCTAGACAAAGTTTATTGTCTATAAGGTTTAAATTAAAAAGTTTAAATAAATTTATTAGGGTTATAATCTATCCTAGAGTTTAAACAAAGTTTATTGTTTAAATAGGATTAATTAGAATTAATCTTTTGATAAATGATGTCTTTGATCAAGAAAGTCAAAACCCTAGTTTTGATTGATCAAAAACAATATTAGGGTTAGACTAACTAATGAGAATTAAAAGAAGTGTTAATTTTAGAAATTAACAAGATGTATTTATTTATTTATATATATATTATATATTCGGATTTTTAAATATTTAAAAGAGTAAAATGAATTTTAATAAATAAAGTAGTTTATACGTATTTTAATTAGTTCAAGTTAAAATACATACGTATAAATTAGATGTAATATTCTTATTAGAATGTTACAAGTTTATTTTAAAGATATATATATATATATATATATATATATATATATATATATATATATATATATATATATATATATATATATATATATATATATATATATATATATATATATATATATATATATATATATATATATATATATATATATATATATATATATATATATATATATATATATATATATATATATATATTAAATGCAAGATAAAATGGAACAATTAAAAGGATAATGTTATTTTGATCTTTAAATGATAATAGTATAACTAGTAATTGTATAAGTTGTTATATAATTAAAACTAGAAAGTACAAAGTTATAATTTCATTAGCACTAGAAATTATACAAGTTGAGATTGTATGATGAACTAGAAATATACAAAGTTATAAATTATTATAAGGTGCATAAAGTTATAAGTTATTATAACTAGATAATTATACAAGTATAATGTAAGTATTTTACAAGTCATGTAAGATACTAGATTGATGATCAAGGGTTAAATAACAAGATAACTTTAGAACCGATATTTAACTAGTTTAAGTTAAATGTAAGAAAGGTTTAAACAAACTAAGAATTATTATATATAGTCTTTATATAATAAGTTTATTAGTTTCACCAAGTATAGACCAGTGATTGTGTTTGCTCAAGTTCCATCATGGTTGTTGGAGCTAGTGGGAGCTACACAAGAAAATCACAAAGTTTATGAATGTGTCGTTAAGACATAAGCTTTAGTGAAATCTAGTAAGTCAAAACAAATGTTTGATTTCATTATTAGACATGTGAAAGACTAGGTGTGTTAAACTAGTTTTATGATTCAAGTTTATGAATCGTAAAAAGGAATTGAAAGTTTAACATAAGTTTTAAGTTTTTCAAGAAAGATAAAACAAGTAAGTTTTAGATTTGCTTTTCCACAAAACCTAGTAATACGTTTTGTACACCTCGTTTTTAGGTATACATATAAAACGCGCAAATTCTTGAAACTATAAGTTTTAAAGAAAGTTCTTAAGGTTTAAAAAGGATGTCTTGTTGAATTCTTGAATTCACAAGTCACATATTTTAAACAAGGATTAAGATTGGAATAAGGTTTAAGTTTAGTTCAAGACTTAAACAAACCCAAGAAAATCTTAGATCTAAGTATATCCACCTAATGGAACACCTCACTTGTTAAACGATATTCATATTGTAAGGATAAAGAACCTTAGATATGGATTCAAATCATTGTGAGTGTTAGGGTGCGTAAGGTTCTGTGATAATCGGGAGTCCCGGCGCAGAACATCGCACTGTCTTAGATGGTCTGATCTACTTTGGTGATAATCGGGAGTCCCGGCCCAAAAAGTACTTGAGTAGAATAAACATACTAGACTTTATTACTAACTTAGAAATGTACAATTAGATTGTACAAAGTTGTGATAAGTTATAAGTCTAAAGATTCTACGACCCCTAGGAATCATGTCAAGTCTTGATACGATCGGTAAGGATGTTACCTACCAGAAATAGCATGTCTCGTCGGGAAATGCCCAAACCTTGCGGCGAGAATGTGATATATGGATCCTAGGCCTAAAATATTAATTATGGGTTTATAATATATTTTAGAGAATGTTTATTGATGATTACTAACGAAACTGGGTTTGATTTGTAGATGGCAGCAACAACCACAACGACAAGTACCAACAATCTCTCACTTCGCTCAATCCTCGAAAAAGACAAGTTGACTGGGTCAAACTTTCTCAATTGGGAGCGCAATCTTCGCATTGTGCTCAGGCATGAGAGAAAGTGGTATGTCTTGGAAAGAGCAGTACCTAATGTCCCTACCGCTAATGCTAGAGCTGAAGCAAGGCAATCTTATGATAAGCATGTCAGTGATGTGCTCGATGTGAGCTGTTTGATGCTCGCAACCATGAGTCCAGATTTACAAGCGGGACTTATGGATGTGCCTGCATTTGAGATGATCCAGCAACTTAGGGATTCATTTCATGAGCAATCTCGCACTGAGAGGTTCGACATCAATCGAGCCTTCAACTCTTGCAAGATGGTCAAAGGAACACCGGTGAGTGCCCACGTCATGAAAATGAAAGGGCACATGGATCACCTTGCTAGACTTGGTCACCCCATACCGTTGCAAATGGCAACAGACACTATACTCAATTCGTTGTCTGATGACTACAAGCCTTTTGTAGTCAACTACAATATGCATAATATGGAGAAATCCATTGCTGAGCTACATTCCATGCTCAAGACAGCTGAATTGAGTTTGGGGACTAAGTCTAAGGATGTTCTAATGATCGGTAATAGCAGTGGTGGTGGCAAGAAGAGAAGAGAAAATGATCGGTGAGTGCATGTTATTCAAGTAAGATATGTAATGATACTTGGAAGAGGAATGATTAATAATAGTCTTTTATGAATCAGTTAAGTATTAAGTCAAGTTTGACTTATTACTAGATTAGTTTAACTAACTAATTAATACAAGTATTTGTACATTTACTAGTTGAGTAAATATACAATGTGTTAATTATAGATTATCCATGATATGATTTAAAGCTATTAAATCATATAGTAATTGGATAATATTGCTGTGTAAATTATATAAAGGTTATTATATAATTAATTATTAAAAATATAAATACAAGTATATATAATTCGTGTATATGGGTACCGAATTATTAGTGTATTAATACTAGACATTTAATAGTTAAGTGCAACAATAATAAACTAGTTAAAACTATAAGGGTTTAAAGTGTAAAAGGATAAGTTTAATTAAGTATTAAACATAATTAAACTAGAAGGGCCCTAAGTGAAAGTCCTTCTATTATAAATGGAAGGCATGGGGTTCCCTTATTGTTTGCTCATTCTACACGAAATCTCTCTCCCCCTCTCTTGGAGATTTCAGCCGAACCCTAGACACCAAGCCTTGGTGTTCTTCGTTCTTCGTGTTCTTCGTGTTCTTCAAGTCTTGAAGATCCAAGATCATTACAAGGACCAAATAGAAGGTCGCTCGTTGTGTTCATCATCAGTGGACTAACTTAAGCAAGATTAAGGTATGTTTTGAGAAAACCTTTTTCTCTCTTCTCCCTCTTGGCCGAATTCAAACCCAAGAACCCCAGGGTTCTTGGTGTTCGTCGAATACCACAAGCATGTGTGTGTGTTCGGGTTTTTCATACAAGGTTTCTTTCTTGCTAATCTAATCTAGATTTCCAAGATCCCAATCCTTTAGGGTTTAAGGATTAAGTTTAATCCCAATCCCGCTTATAGGGATTAAATTAGCTAGATGGTTTAACCGGTCAAGAACAAGTTCATGTTCTTGGCCAGTGTGGTTCGAACCAAGTAATCTAGGAGGTTGACCCAAGTGGTCAATCAGTGTTAATGAAACCCTTCGGCTGTTGTCGAGATGGTGGTGACTGTTGGGGTGTCAATGGACGCCGGAAAAGATGGATGATGATGATGGTGTGGTGGTGGCCAGAGAAGTCTGGTGTGAGCTTTCTAAAGTGACATAGGCGACCGGAAAATATGGTGAATGGCGGAGGTGGGTGCCGGAAAATAAAATGTGTGGCGGAGATAGAGCAGCTGTCGATGATGAAGGTGAGTTCCGGTTAGTGGTTGTCCGACGTGGTGGCACAAAGTGGATTCACGGTGGAGGTGAGAATATGGCAGTGGGGGTGATGGAGGCTCCCAACTTCACAGTCCCAAATTGGCTCACGATACTACTGTCAGCATTTTTCCTCAAAACCTTATGAACGTTGTGCGAGCGATTCTGTTCAACATCCGCATTAATTGATTGTAGATGACTCATAGACTGTAAACGTTGTTCTTTGGTCATCTTTTCTTACGGGATGTTGTTAATTGGCAAGATATCTTCACTTGCATCCACTCGCCACCGATTAAGTGGTTCAACGTCCATAATCTGTGAGTAATCAAACTCAACAACCACCCAGTCATCGATAGATAAGTTTTCTTGTGGGCCTCCTCCCTGGCCTTGTTGAGAAGAGCTAGGTTGTTGTTGTGTTTGACTTCCTCATGCAGTGTAGTGAGAACTGGATCCACCATGTTCCAGTCTCCTTCTCTTTCCTCCTCACTGAGGATCATTTTCCGGATCCTCCGGTCTCCAGTGAAATAAAGGATCTTGTGAGCAGGATTCTAAGAATTCTCGAGTGCGAAGTTGGAGCATCTCTTTGAGTTCCTCCAGCGTGAATTGACGAGAAGCCTGCAAAAGCCACTCAGAATCGTGACTTGCGGGAGCCGGAGGAGGAGGAGGAGCATTGTCCAATCTGCTTTCGAGGTTTGCCAGCCTCATGTTTACGCTCTCTAGTGCAGATGCAATGTGAGGAATCACTTGTAAGTCAGGCTGAGAGATTGGAATAGATATGGTGGTAGTAGCCTCTGACATGGTTGTTTGTTGTGGGAGGGTCATGTGAAAATTGAGATGATGAGGTGGTGGTGACCCTTGATTCCTGAATTGTAATGACGGAGGTGATGAATGGTGGTGAGGTGGCAGTTACTGGTGTGGATGAGGTTATTGAGGTTATGGTTGGTGGAAGGGATGCTGGTATTTGTGTAGAGGTTGTGGTGATGGATGTGATGGAGATGAATGTGATGGGATCGGTTACGGTGGTGAAAGGACGGGTGATGATGCTATGATAGGGAATGGTGAAGAGTGTGATTGAATAGGTGAGGTTGAGGAGATGATGGGAGATGTGTTAAGGCAAAAAGCCTTACACTCATATCTCAAGTTCTCAACCATTATAAAATCATTAGTGTCACCAACACTAATGATTTACCCATCACAAGAGAATACCAGCCTACAACATAAATAAAAACTAGCTTCAAAGCCCGTCCGAATGGGTGGGCATGCTTCGAGAGAGATGTAAGAAAATAACAAAATATTTATACTGTTTAAATAATATAACAATCCATAATTGTAATGATGAGAAATAATTTTTGATACATGAATAAATGTTATAGGAAATTTAGAGACGAAATAAAACTTCTTTGTAAACGACATTTGTTGTTGAATTAGTGTAATTGCCATCTTTGTCGCAACAAATAACCTTCAATCTTTTTTATGCTCTTAACTCTTGAGACAGCGACATACAGTTGACCATGTGAGAATACTGGTTTTTGAACAAAAAAACCAGCTTGCGACAACGTCTGACCTTGGCTTTTATTAATTGTCATAGCAAAGCAAACTTGAACAGGAAACTGTCTTCAGTTCAATTTGAAAGGTATCTTATTGTCGGAAGGACTAATAACCATGCGAGAGATAGCACTAATTATGCCAACTTTGCCCCAAATATGATCTTACTTTCGATTATATTGATTCCCATTCGTAAAATCTGAAGTCGCATTCCGTTGCATAATCCTGCTTTCTGATCATGTTTCACATATACATTACTGGATCACCGATCTTTAACTTCAACCTATGATGAGGGATACTTGACATATTTATACTGTTCAAGAAATCGGTGGTGTGAAGATCAAGGCTAAACATAGTATCATCTTCATTTGCAGCAGAAACTGAGTGTGATGACTCGTATATCTTTTGGTCTCCGGGAATTAAAGAAAGCATTCGTTCATTGATACGTAGGAGAAGATAAAAATACCATTTGTTTTGAAATATAGCTATGTATAGATATATAGGAAAGAATAAAAAATACCATTTGTTTTGATTGCACTTTCTGAAGTAACAGGAAATAAGCACTATTGTAGTGTAGTATTAGGTGTTTTAGGTATAAATGGAGAAGTTGTTGGTGTTGTGAATGACTTATTTATTGAAGTGTTATTTCCATAAAGTATATTTAAAGGTGAACCTAATTCAATTCACTGAAAATAAATAAACATCGTAAGAATGTAAGCTAATATTTTTTCATAAGCAAAGTAATTTCATTAAATAAGTTAGATATAAATTTAATTTACATGTTGATAAGTGACTAATACATGGAGCTACCATAGGCATTGGTTATATAAATGAGAGACCCAATGTCGTATAAACAATGATGTTAGCATGACTTGCACAAATTGATAATCATTTTCGATGTGTTGATAATTAGTGTAATAAGATATGACGTTAGAAAATTATAAACATAATGAATAGTTAAAAGTTTATATATGTAAATTGATACCTTTTGATTCATTGTTGTTGACCGGTATCACTGTTTTTGTAGTTTTTGAAGGCCTTCCTCGTTAAATCTGTTATTTCCAAAAAATGTGGTAAAATGTGAAGTTGTATGAATTTTAATTTCTCGACAAAAACTACATTATTGCTATAGGGATAAAGAAAATAAATTACATACTTTTACTAATTGGTATAAATGGTTTCCTTCCGACGATTCTTCTAGGTTTCTTTACCACATTTGCAAACTCATTTAGCAACGCTTATATACAAAAACTTATAAATTTGATTAAATAGTTTAGTAACAAGTTTAATAGAAAAGAATTAAATATAATAATTAGAAGTAAATGTCAATCTTAAAGATTAGTTGCATATATATGTCGTCTTAAAAATGAGATTTAAAAATCATTAAGTCAGATTAGTTAAATAAAATGCGATTGTTACAATAATTTAATATTCTGAATTTATAGATATTTTCAAATAAAATGCGATTAGTTATTTTATTTAACTAATAATATGACTTAACAATCTTAAATTATTGTACAATTGCATTGTACGTAAGAAACCTTAAATTATGTGGAAGGAAATATATTAAATTATGAAATTAATGTTTCTCTTTATAAGAAACCTTAAATGCGATTATTACCAAAATAATTCGATTTATGTGGAAGGAAATAGGTGAATCTTAGTATGGAAGGAATTCAGTTATGATTTACCGATTGATTTGTTTGCTTATTTATAAGGAATTCGTTTTAAATAAATGCTTGCCAAGTGGTATTTATTCGAATTACATGTCATCAAAACGGACAAATCGGAAGGAGCTAAATAGACACGTGGACAAATTCAAATCAAATTTAGTCTCATATATAGTGAGAGATGTCCAATTCAACGTGATTTAATAATTTCATATTACATCATGAATCAGTACACTAGGCAAGTAGTGATGAGCTGGAATCTGACTTTCAACCAAAAGTATACACACTCTTTGACTTTTTTATGGCCAGTCAAAAGGATACAAGATTGTGAGATGTAGATCGAGATTCATTGATTAAACTAATGGATTAAGCAAGAACAATTAGGAATTGGAAGATTTAGATGGATTGAACACTTTGCTATTAGATAAGAACAATACAAATTAGGCAAAGGTTGTGGAAATTAGGTTACAACTAACTATATATACCTAGCCTAAGTTTAGACTAAATACACAAATGATCCCTACACTATTGGTTACGACATATGAGACCCAACAATCTCCCCCTTTGTAACAATAGTCTGGGAGGCGTATCTTCAAAGTCTTCATCTTGAGCCAAAGTTGCACCTGGTAGATATGTCGTTGAATAATGTTATATCAGGAACAATTTGAGCTTTCTTTGGATGAGAAAATGAATACTTCTTGTAGCTTTCCAACCAACAAGATTTATTTTGAAGACTATTGACTTAAGATACATATTGATCGACTAAAAGTAAGACTCATAATGATAGAGAGATTAACAGCGGAAGTCTTTTCTTGAAGTTTGTGGATTTATGTCGATCAATGATTCTTGATAATTGTTGTTAGGGTAAAATGTTGATAAAATTTACGCTCCCCCTCAAACAGACAATTATTTCTTCACGGGAGTTTGAATTGAACATTTTGATATTTACACCCCGGTGAACGAATTACCAAATTCAACTACGGAAGTTGTTTGATATCTTCGTTAGATCTTTGGTTTCTTGTTTACTCCCCCTTAACTGGTGCATATTTCTTTTTAATGTGGAGTAAACTAGGCTAACGTATCGATAATCTCCATAATATTGTAAGAATCTCCAAAATTTGTTCCCGCAGATTAAGCTTTAGAAGAATTTTTCTTTGAAAGTATCAATTCTTTATAAAAAGAATTTTTGTAATATATCTTCTCCCCCTCATGTTGAATAAGATTTATCTGATTCATCATGTGTTAGGTACTAGAAAGTTGTAATAGATAGTCTAGGGGGTAAAAGTGAAACATTGTATAGATGTTAAGTTTTGTTTAGTAATTAGTCCTAACTAACCAAGTTTTAAGCCATGGTATAAATACCAACATGTAAGGCTTAAAACTTTAACTTTTGCCATTAATCTCATTTCAATTTCACAGCAATTGTTCACTCTCTCTCTCTCTCCCTTGTTTCTCACTCTAAAAGCCCTAATTGTTCTTCATCACTTTTCATCCAAAACTCATCATCCAACACCTATTATGGATTGATTCAGTGTTATTGTGCTTTTCAATTGGTATCAGAGCATAATTTCATCTTGAAAACGATCCAAATCCATCAATTGGTGTTAAAATCAGAAGAATCAGTGGGTTTTTGAAGAAAAAGGGGTTTAAGATCAAAAATCAGATTTAAGGTACTATTTCTTGTTATTATGGATTGAATAGCTTCCTTTTATTGTTATATTAAGCTTAGAATCAAGCTAGGATCGAATCTAATCCATACTGATGAAGAATTGAGTGTTTTAGGAAAAACCATTAAAGCTTCAAAAACCCTCTAAATTCAAATTTTCGAATAGACCTAGGTTGTTTTTGAGTAATATAGTTGCAATGGATTGAAGAAAATAGTATTTGGGTCAGTTTGCTATAAGAATCAATGAATTTGGGCAAGAAACGAGCATTTTAGGATCAAATTAGTGGGTTTTCAGGGACTGCTCGTAACTGTTCTGCTCAAGAAATTGTTCGGCCCGAGAACAGTAACAAGTTCGGCCCGAACTTCATCACAACTTCGGCCCGAACTTCACACCACAACTTCGACCCGAACTTCTACACAACTTCGGCCCGAACTTCACACCAGAACTTCGGCCCGAACTTCTACACAACTTCGGCCCGGACATCATCAACAACTTCGGCCCGAACTTCAACACTAACTTCGGCCCGAACTACTACCCAACTTCGGCCCGAACTTTAACCCTACTTCGGCTCGAACTTCTTTCACTACCTCGGCCCGAACTTCTTTTGTACTTCGGCCCGAACTTCTTTTACACTTCGACCCGAACTTCTTTAGTACTTCGGCCCGAACTTCTTTTGTACTTCGGCCCGAACTTCTTTTCCATATTTAAATTTTTCTTCGGTCGTTCTTTCTTCCAACAAGATATGACTTCCAAGGACGCCTTGTCCATTGGATCAGACACGAAACCACCTGTTCTCTACCGAGGAGAATACGGTCAATGGAAGAAAGGGTTTCTCCATTTCATCCTGAGCCAACAAGCTGGTCCATCTATCCTTGAATCCCTTACAACTGGACCCGCTAAGTTCTATCGTGCTATGGCTCCAGCCCTAAACACCGAACCAGCAATACCTGGAGGTGTAATCGAAATTCCCCCGGCGGAATACACTCAAGAGCAAAAGGATAGGGCTAGGGCGGATGTGCTCGCACACTCCTACATGCTACAAGGCATAACAAATGAAATCTACAGCAGCCTTGATAGCTTCAGCACGGGGAAAGAGCTTTGGGATGAAATTCAAAAGCAAATGGAGGGTACCGACCTGGGTAATAAAGCAAAGATGGTTTCGACCTTAAACGCCTATGGTCAATTCAAAGCTACCCCAATGGAAGAACTAGGGCAAACGTATCTTAGATTCTGCAACATGCTCAACGATCTCCGAAAGAACAACCTCATCAAAGAGAAGCTTGAGATCAACATCAAATTCATCCAATCCCTACTACCGGAGTGGGAGATGTTTGGAAACAGTGCAATGCAGCACAAGGATTTGAGCTCCATAGATATTCATGAACTATATGAGTACCTACATCAAAACGAGCCTATGGTGAAAGGAATCGTAAAAAATAGGCAAG